>CM053601.1:4944620-5003613 GCA_028646575.1 Pseudocheirus occidentalis
AACAGGGGAGTGTCTCAGCCAATAGCATTCTTCCACATCAACAGGGGAATTCACACCTTTTCACCAATGGACAGAGTTCTATACTTAGCCCTAAGTTACTAGGATCTACTTAACACTAAGTATATGATCTACTTAGCCCTAAGTATCTGATCTACTTAGCCCTAGATATCAAACAAATTGATTACCATTACAGTGGGGCAAGAGCAGCCAAGTTCTTATTTGTGTCTGGGGCTGCTCTAATGCATAGATACAACTTAGGGGTAGTGTGGACCGACCTGATCCGAAGTCTGGTTCAGCCCAATGGAGAAGAGGAGCAAAACCGGACCAGCACCAGCAGCGGTTGGCTGGGGGGAAGGACAAATGGGCTCCAGACTGCCTAGGCTAGCCAATCTCTCCTCCACTCCCCAAGAAGGATTTTGGACAGAAATCATATCGATTTGCCACTCATCAAATACATTGAGTTGAGGAGTATGATTTTAAGGCATTCAGAAAGGAAGTTGCTTTTCTGGTTGTTCTCAAGGGCTGGGTGGGGGGGGGCTTTAACTTACACTCCTTAGCTTACCTATCCCCTTCCCTCCAAAGGCTGATGTGTCCCAAGAGGGTGTGCAGTGGCTTAAACCATTGCACACTGCAAACAGGGACCTCCAAAAAAAGGAGCATCAGAAGGTCCTCCCCATTGACTAGGAAGCCCCCTTCGCTGGACTTGAAGTCTGTCTGTCTTCTCTCACAGGAGCAATCAGACTGCCTCAGTTTGAGCCTTTCTTAATGTTGATTATCCAAGCATCGCTGAATGTATGAGCAGGAGAAATCTGGGTGTAAGAGAGCTTTGAAGGCTGTGCCTTATTCTATCAAGCCGAATGCTTTAAGCAATCAGTACTATGGGATTTTATATTCTTGTTATCTTTCAGTTAATTGTAAGACAGCAGAGATGCGGTCCATTGTTGCTTGTGAAAGCCTTCTTGTTCCTTACTAACAATGCCCTCAATAATGATGCCCTAGGGGCGACTAGGTGGCGCAGTGAATAGAGCACTGGCCCTAGAGTCAGGAGTACCTGAGTTCGAATCCGGCCTCTGACACTTAACACAAAAAACTAGTCGTGTGACCTGGGGCAAGTCACTTAACCCCAACTGCCCCCCCAAAAAACCCACAAACAAATAAATAAAGATACCCTGCAATCATGTGTCAACACTCTCACAGAAATTTTCTAGAGATGAAAGGGTAAGTGTAAAAGCTGTTATAAGTAGCATCCTCTTGGCCACCTTTCTTTAAAATCAATGAAGTTCTCATTTTTCCCACATCTCCAGGTATGACACCCTTCACATACCCTCTATTTCAGCCCCTCAATGCCTTGCCATCATAGACCGCCTCCATCCAGACCAGGTCCCCCTTTCCCCTTTTTGTTCTCTTGAGCACATTTCTACTTCCTCTGGAAGCACCTCAAAGACTGAGAAATAGTGAAGTCCACTCACCAGTTCCTGTCTCTTTTCATTCATTTATCACTCTGCCATTTTCTTTGCATGCTTTTGGTATGACTTTGCTTAGTTATTTGGTCAAGGTTTCTTTGAGCTGGTTTCCCATCCATTGCTTTGTGGGATGCATGTGCTTACAGTCATTCATCCTTTTTCTTCCTAAGACTTTACAGATGAGTTTACATTCTGACCCCACACCATCTTTTATGGCCAGCTCTCTCTCTCCAACTGTCTGTGGTAAGCCAGACATTTACTGACTAAGTTACTTTCTAAGGCACAGCCTTGAGTTCTTTGGACCTCCTTGTTGCAAAGAACTTTCATTGGTTCAATTTTTAGATAAATTCAGGATTCAATCATTTTAATTGTATACTATACATTTTTCTCACTCATTAAAAAAAAACAAGTCATGATCTCACCTTGGATTAGCTGATGTTCAGACTGAACACACAGAGACGATTCAAGGACAACTTCCACATCAATGACAAGTCCTTTTCTGTCTATTAAAATATTTTCTGTTTCCTTTTTATTGTGTTACTTGGGTCTTGTGTTCACCACACACCCATTCTTTTATTAAACTAGCTGGGAAACTGAAGGAATTACTCTCCCTTTGCCATTCACCTATAGACTTAGTAAGGAACCATAACCTGTTCCACTCTGTCAATGGACATTCCCTAGCCCCAGTCAAGCAATTTCCCGCTCTTTTATTCCTTTCCACAAAACTCATTAATTCATGTATATCAGCATCATTTTAGTTCTTTCACTTTCCATTCCCACAATTTTTTTTTGCTTTTTTTTTTTAAGGACGGTTGAGGTTAAGTGACTTGCCCAAGGTCACATGGTTAGAAGTGGGTCTAGTGTCTGAGGTCACATTTGAACTCAGGTCCTCCTAATGGTGCTCTATTCACTGAACCAACTAGCCGGTCCCCATTCCCACAGTTCTTTACATTCCTCATGTATCTTTAACCTGTTACATTCTTCCCCCCTCCTTGACAATCCCTCTTTATCCTGACCTCTTATACTAAGTATCGATACCTCTCTTCTTTTTTTTTTTTTAACAATAATCTGGAAACATCTGAGAAATCATTTAATTACATAGTCTTTTCATTGTACTTGGTTACTTTTCTCGAGTTCCTGTTGTTTAAGGTATTTGCCTGCTGAATAATATGCTTGTCTCTGGCTTTTTTCCCCTCAGGAATGGCTCACATTTCTCTCTCATGTTGACAATTCACATTCTTTGCATTGATAATTCAGCTCAGCTTTGCAGGATATAATAGCTCCAGATGCAAATTCCTTGGCTCTTACCAAAAGTTCTTCCTTTCTCTCTAGTGGTTCTTGTGAATGTGGTATTACTTGGGTTATTTGAATCACCTTTCCTTTATATTTTAGGACCTTTACTCGGGCATATTTTGTTGTATGCTATTGAAACTGAGAAATAAAGCCAGGACGTGACCCTGTGCTTGAAGTGCGAGGTTTTGCTGGCACTCATTTGTAGATTTTCCTAAGTACTTTTTGGTTCCTGCTGTTCAGAAGTTCTGGACAATTGTTGCTTTTGTTTTGTATCATGTCTTGTGTTACGGTATAAGATTTCCACCATGTTTTTCTGAGAGATCTGTGATCCTTAAGCTATCCCTGTGCATGGTATCTTAAAAGTAGTTAGTTTCTATAGGTCCTATGAAAGTCATATGTGTGTATACCCAATATTTTAAAACAATGGTACCCTTTGTTTCTTCCTTTGTAAAATCTCCCTCCACTTCAGTGCTTCTGTGCCCCTCATCTATTATCCTCTCTTCCAACTTACCCTTAGGGAAAATTCTCCAATAAAGATCCCATTAAATAGAAGACTGTTGGACCTCAGTGGGCAATAATGAGTGGAAGGTTTAAAGAGACATCTTAGGAAAGAAAAACATCAAATAATGAAAGAAAAAACTCACGACGATGCAAAGAAAAGTTTCCTAATAATTCAAGATGCCCCAGAGTGGGATTGCTGCCTCTGGAGCCAACAGCCTCCCCCTGGATAGCCACCTGTTAGGTTTGTGGCAGATGGGATTCTTGCTCTTAAATGGGTTGGCCCAAATTCAGGACTTTGTAACCCCATGCTAAGTGCCCTAATGACTACACCACTTGGATCCTCTATGGAAGATTTAGGTCAGAGAGGAACATAGAGGAGTGACATACAAGTGTGCATGGGCTACCATATGAACACGAATGGCCATCCATGTCAATGAGATCTCAGGCCCATAACAAAAGCATTCAGCCACTGAATGAATTATCTGCACAACGGAAAAGCAATAATTGATTTAAAATTTTCCTATGGATGAATTACTTGAACTAACAACAGTGAGGTTTAAACTCTGACCAGAGAGGAGGAGAGAACACTCCTCTGCCCTACCCCATCCCTCCAGGAAGCCTGACCATGCAAATAAAGAGTGAGCAAAATTCTAAACCAAGAACTGTGTTAGCAGTTCCCCTTCCAGACTGTGGAGTCTCCAAAGCAAGGCTAGTTCCCAGCCCCTAAGGATTCAAGGGTTATCTGTGACGCGCTTTGAGTTCTATTGGTCCAAGCTCCCATTCCCCCCAGTAACATCATCAGTGATTCCTGCACTAATATCATTTTCCAAGGCCAGTTACTACGCCTCCAATACCAGCTGATAGCTGGCGTAGGCAGTTCCCATCAGCCAAGCATGCCACTTTCACAGAGATATTTACTGAGAAGACATTGCAAGAATAGAAGGACAAACACATCCCCAGGCACTGGAGGCGTGTCTTCTCTCTTAACTCTGTGCTTGCTGATAAAATGGCAGCTGTGAACATTCCTTCCCAGAGTTCTTTTCCAGGTGCGGCATGGCCAGGAAGCGAATCTTTGTCCTGCTTTCAGGACATACAGTCATGCCCAGGTTTGAGCAGGTGGCTCCTCGGGCTTAGCTCCTCCCTCAGTTCAGCAGCTGGACTTTGCGTGGTTCTTCTGAAGATCACAGCTTTAGCCACCTAGGAGAAAAAAAAAGGGGGGGTTCAGTAGATAGAGTACCAGGCCTGGAGTCAAGAGGGTCTGAGTTCAAACCTGGCCTCAGACATTTACTAGCTGTGTGACCTTGAGCCAACTCACTTAACCCTGTTTGTCTCAGTCTCCTCATCCACAAAATTTGCCAAGAAAAGCCCAAATGGGTTCTCAAAGAGTGGGATATGACTGAATAACCGAACAATAAGAAAAAGGTCGTGCAACCATTACAGAAGAAACAGCAGCACCACGCATTCAAAGTGACTGTGGCTGGGGTGGGGAGGTGAAGCCTGAGGAGCCACCTCTACCCACATGGAACTTTACAGTAGCTCTGGGCAAAAAAGATGGAGTTTCTCCATAAGAACCTATTACTTCACTTGCATTTCCAGTTCAGCAACCAATTTTATTCACAATGAAACAAGATGACAAGAAAATCATAGATTACATGCTTATCCTTTAAACTGAGGGTAGGGCCCATCCATCACAGGTCCTCACATACTTCCAGAAACAGTCTCACTTAACTCCCCATTTGAGTTGACAGCAGACATGTTACAAAGAATGAACCCTCTACTGCAGTGATTCTCAACCCCCTTTGGGGGTCGAATAACCCTTTCACAGGGGTCACCTAACACCATTGGAAAACACATATTTCCTATGGTTTTAGGAACCTAGACACGGCTCCTCTATCCATCTCCAGGCAGATGAGCCCACATGCAGATATGCCCACATACTAGTATTAAAGGATCGTGGCATTAGGAAGGTAGAGAACCACTGGTCTACTGGCTAATCTGCCACCCCCCCTCCAGCTATACTAGTACACACACATATGTATACACATATATGGATATATGGATAAATATAAAAATAATACATAGAAAATAGTTACAGACAAAGTGCTTTGATAGGGAAGGCACCAGCAAGTTGAGGACTTCACAAAAAGCTTCACAGAGAAGCCTGGGAAGATTGATATGAACTGATGCAGAGTGAAGCCAGCAAAACCAGGAGAACAGTTCATACAACAACAATGCTATCATAAAGACAATCAACTTTGGAAGGCTCCGGAACTCTGAACAACCCAGTGACCAGCCATGATTCTAGAGGACTCAAGATGAAGCGTGTTCCTCAGCTTGTGGTAGAGAGGTAATAAAGTCATAGGATACATTGGAATGTTTTTCAGCATGGCCAAAGCAAGAATGAGTATCTCTTGTCCATATATGTTTGTGACAGGAGTTCTGTTGTTCTTGCTTTCTCAAAAATAAAATAAAATTAATTTAAAAAAGAAACACTTCACACGGTAGCTGGGGCTAGAGATAAACACTGAAAGAAGAATGGGATTCTACTCTATGAGTTGAAAGTAAGAAGGCACGAGGGACTGCTAGAGCATGGAGATGGGAGATGGGGTGCCAGGGTGTGAGGAACAGAGAGAAGACCATGTAGGTGGGATTGCACAATGTGGAAGAGAGAGCAGATGCTTAATGAGGTTAGAAAGATTGGTCGGGGGAAGCCCATCCCTTCAATGGTGGTCATGGGGATGGAGAGGGGGAGATGGAGGTCAGAAATGTTGCTACTATGGATAATATGTAAATAAGATTATATAAAAGAAATGAGAAGAGTTTATATTATTCTGACACATTTCACATATTATCCTGATCCATGGGCTGGTATCAGGATACTCAAGTGGAAATATGGGATAGGTTTTTGAACCTGTGATGCCAGAATGCAAATGAGTGGAGCTAGAATCACCCAGAGCCCCATGCTAGCTGGTCACAGGAGGGGAGGTTTCCAATGGAGTTTGTGTCTATAATAACAGAACTAAACCTGGGAAGGTTGGTTAGAGCTTAGAACAGTTTTAAATGTTAAACAAAGGAGCACGTATTTGGTCCTAGAGACCGCTGGAATTTGTTAAACAAGAGAGACCTGTGCTTTAGGAAAATCTCTTCAGCAACTGCATGGATTATGGGTTAGAGAGAGACCAATTAGGAGATTGTCCCCATAGTTAAGGCAAAAAAGGAAGGAAAGGGATTGTCACCTGAAAGGGAGGGTCAAATGAAGTTTGTGCTTATGGTTTAAGGCAGAAGAGAAGAAAATATCATTGTACAGCCCAAGAGAAAAATCCTGGTTATTTGAATTTTTTGGTTTGAGTTTCAGAAAATTGGAATGCAAAGGATGGTACCCCATGAGGAGTTTTACTGACCTGTCACCGCTTTCCTCTTTTTTATTCTTTGTTTTAAGGGAAACCTGAGTTGATAGGGGCAGGGAGAGAGAGATACACCTGGAAAAGTGAGAGATACAAAAATAGCAGATATCAACAAATGTTTATTTTAATAAAAAAGCAAAATAAATATTTGTTCACTATTATAGAAATAATACATGGAACAAAAATGAAAGAAGTAAAATTATCACATAGACATACAAAAATATATATCTTTAAAGCACATACAAAGCCTTTAGTCATGGCCTGCTTTGGGGAGGAATGCTGGCTAAACCAGTATTAAGAAGGGACCTGGCAGACTGTTTGTTTTCTTTTGGGCTGTTGTCTTTATGTACCTGGGTGCATCCTTGTTGGCAGAGACCTGGAAAACACCACCTGTCAATGGACGAACTTGATGAATGTTTGTTTATATTTAGTAAAGTTTTTTTTTTAATAACCTACCTCATTGATTCAATCTCCCATGATCCTGAGGGGCTGATGCACTTCAGATCTGCTGATCCACTCCTCCAGGTGCTGTTCAAACTTTGAGAACTGGTCTCCATCTACAACAATTCTTCCTCTTGTCCGAGGCATCAACATCCCTTCAGCCTTGACTGAGGTTTCTCAGGGTGTCTGTCCCCCATTGTAAGCCACAGAAGTGACTAGCGTGAATACATCATCGCTGGTGCAAGAACACTTAACTGGTGACTATGCAGCTTTTGTCTCTGATGCCCTCAGACCCACACCACTGACTTGTTCATAGTTACTTAAGAAATGCTTGTTGCTAAATTGTCAAGAGATTTTCCGTTCCATTGACTCTCGGCCACCCAATACTCTGGGTTCTTCCTGCTGGAGCCAAAATAGAAGAAGAAATGTAATTCTTCTTCCCCATGGAAACCATTCAAATATCTGGAGAGCTATCTCTCATGCCTTGAAGTTTTTCCTACTGAAGCATGAGCAGATGGCCACTAGGTTTTCTTACCAAACCACCCAATGCTTTGCCCTTCATGAATCTTAGAACTGTCTTTCATGGACTTCACTTAATCTGTGCAGTAGGCAAGAGGGCAGAATTTCCTGTAGGTGAGATACCTGGAAAAGGAATGGCCTCAGGAGATGGGGGGAAAAATACAAATTGGCTGCAACTCACGGAGGAAATGAGGCCAAGTTCCTGGATGAATGCCCGTTTGTTACAAGCAAGCAGGGCTAGGGGTTTACTAGTTTGCTTTGGCCACGTTCTCTGGAACACTGTAGCTTCTACCCAAGCTCCGTTCTCCATCAGACTCACTTCCTTTCTTGACACGGACCAAGGGCATGTGGTCAAGATCTGACAGACTCTGGCCCACCACCCCAAGAGCAATTAATATAGCAGCAATCCAGAAAAGTGGAAAAACAATATGGCTGATGAAGATAGGCCAGGGAGAGCCTACCTTATAAACTGGAGAGAGACGGGAAAGTACTGGGACCGGAGCTCAAGGTCTCCAAGTTTCCTGGAGGATGTGGCCAGTTTTTGGCAGCAGGTGCACCTCTGTGGCATGTTTACATGAGGAAAAGGAGGAACTGTCTGGAACCCAAGCCACACGTTTCCTGCCTTGTTGATGCCTAGCACCGCAGTCACCCAAGTATTTGCACAGCTGAGGCTGAGCACCCAGGGGAGGCCTTTTACAAAACACACCAGTCCAGAAAAACATGCCATGGGAAAAGTTTGTGTGGAAGAAGGGCTGACACCAAAAGGCGTGGCTGCGCCTCCTGCCAAGCCGACCACCAAGGAGAAATGTGTGAACAGAGAGACAGTGTCTGTACACACTTGGTTCCTGCCCACTACCCCAAAATAAATAGCCCTGGAAAATAGAAAGCCTGATTTAAACTTGTCTTTCCACTCCTAGGACCTTCCTGTTCCACCGAGGGACTAAAATTTCTGGGAGAAACAATGAAGAAACTTATATGGAGGAGGAAAGCCAGGTTGCACAGTGGGTAGAGGGCTAGACTGGGAGTTGGGAAGATCTCAGTTCAAATCCTGTCTTAGGATGGCTTCACTGTGCAACCCAAAGCAAGTGCCTCAGTTTCCTTATCTATAAAATTGGGATAATAATAGCACCTACCTCACAAGGTTACTGTGAGGATCAAATGAGCTAAAATGAATCAAGAGCTGTGTAAATTATAAAGTAATATATTAACATTAATAAATTAATAATTGCTGTTATTAGCAAGGGAAATAAAGATTCTAATACAAACCATGTCAGCTAGGTAGTAGAGAGGATAGAGCAATGGCTGTGGAGTCAGGAAGACTCGAATTCAAATCCAGTCCCAGATACTTACTGGTTGTGTGACCCTGGGCAAGTCACTTAGCATCCGTCTGCCTCAGTTTCCTCAACTGCAAAGTGGGGATAATAAGAGCATCTTCCTACCAGGGTTATCGCAAAGATTAAAGGAGATACTGGAGGGGTTAGTGCAGTTCCTGGCACACAGTGGGTTGGTTCTTTCCCCTCAAAGAAGGAAGAGCTTAGATAGCCCAGCAGGGTTCACGAGCAGGAGAGAACCCTGGGGGGGGGGGTGAAATGTGATGAGAGCTTTCAGGTTTTTGAGGGGTTCTTGTGTAGAAAACGGAATTGGACTTTGACCTGAAGAAGGCAAAATTAATAGCAGGGACCAGACTTGCCATCAGGAAGAACCCGGGTTCAAATCTTGCCTGACTCAGTGTCTAAGTGACCACAGCCAAGCCATCGCGCTGTTCTCAAACTCAGTGTCCTCCTTTGTGAGGCGGAGGTTATAAGATCTCTCTTAGGGGCTTCACAGGCTTGTTCTGAGGCTACGATAAGATTACATAGGTACGTGTTCGAAAGCCAGCCCCCCATCTGGAACTCTTCATTGCCTTCCCTTCTCCCGTCTTACCAAGAAACTCTGATCCTCAGTCAAAATTCCTCCCTGCCAGACTGAGCTCCACATCTGAAGAGAGGCAAGGCCATGCCTGGCCGCTTGTACGTGTCCCTAGCGGGGACAGTGGTCAGCAGCTGTCCTGCTGGAGCTGGGCCCTGAGCTCACCCACAAGTCTGAACAAAGACCAGTGTGATGTCTGTCCACCCCATAGCCCGCTCCCACCCCCAGTGTCTCTCCGGATCTGTCCTTAATCCGTCTGCTGCCCACAAGTCCCTAAGATAGACAGTAAACACAGCCAGGCAAACACAGGCCTGAAAACACCACAGAGGTTTTGGGTTGTTTTTCTCCAGCTGGATTCATCTTTCCAACTCACTATAAGTTCCAAAATGCTCCCTTTTCATGGATCATTAGTAGGTTCATCTTTTTAGGGTGCTCCTTTAAGGGCCCAATGAGCTTTGTCTGATTCAGTGTCAAGCATTACCCTGAAGGTCAGGATGAGCTGGGTGGATGGGCATCCAAGCCTGGACCCGAAAAGCTAGAGCTGCGTATATCATTTCAAACTGCCGTGATCTCGTATTCCCCAAAAAAGGTCATTAACAGGTTTGAAAACAGCTTTGCAAAGGCCTTTCCTATTAAGCGCAATCAACTGGTGTCCATCAGTTGGGGAAATGATTGAGCAAACGAGGGTATATGGATTGATGGAATATTCTTATACCATGAGACAAGCATGAGGGATTCAGAGAAAGCTGGAAACGCTTGTGAACTGATACAAAGTGAAGTGAGAAGAACCGGGATAATCACGAGAAGAACGTATGTGACAACTACTCAAAAATATGAATCAGTCAACGATCATTCATTGAGCACGGGCCAGACACTGGGCTAAGCTCTGGGGATGTAGAGCAAAAGACAGTCCCTGACCTCAAGGAGCTTATGATCTAACGGAGGAGACAACAAGCGAACACATTGAACAAGAAGCTGAGTACAGGATGAATAGGATGTAATTAATAGAGGGGAGGCCCTAGAATTGAGAGGGGTTGGAGAGGCTTTCAGGAAATCATGGGATTTTAGCTGAGAATTAAAGAAAGGCAGGGAAGACAGTGGTGAGTGAGGAGAGAAAGCAGCCTGTGTAACTGGATTGAAGAGGACGTTTTGGGGAGCAATGGAAATAAAGACTGGGGGGGGGACTGGGTTACGAAGGGCTCTGAATGCCAAAGTGTGTGTGTGTGTGTGTGTGTGTGTGTGTGTGTGTGTGTGTGAGATGGTCAGACCTTCATTTTAGGAAAATCACTTTGGTTGGCTGAATGGAGAATGGATTGGAGTGGGAAGACTTGAGGCAGTCACACCCACGCTCAGGCTATCACGATAGTCCAGGGGATACGGGTCTGCGTAGGGATGGTCGATGCCAGAGGAGAGAAGGGGCCAGAATTAAGAGATCCTGAAGAGGTGAAGTGGATAGGCCTTAGCAACAGCTTGCATTTGGGGGTGAGAGATAGTGAGGAATCCAAGACGCCCCCTAGATTGTGAGCCCGAGGGCCTGGGAGGCTGGTGTTGACCTCAATAGTAATATGGAAGGTATGGGGTAGAGTTTAGGGGGAAAGATAAAGAGTTTTGTTTAGACACATTGAGTTTAAGATGTCTACTGGACATCTAGTTAGAGACATCTTTTGGTAGCAGAGAGGCAAGCTTGGAGGTCAGCAGAGAGGTTAGGGCATGAGTAACCATAATGATCAGCCTTGGTCCTAGAGACCAGATGAAATTTATTTCTCTTCTTTCAGTAGAGAAGTTAGGGGACAGGGTGGCTAGGTGGCACAGTGAGTAGAGCACTGGCCCTGGAATCAGGAGGACCTGAGTTCAAATGTGACCTCAGACACTTAACATTTACTAGCCATGTGACCTTGGGCAAGTCACTTAACCCCGATTGCCTTACCCTCCCCTCTCCAAAAAGCCAAAAAAAAAAAAAAGAGAGAGAGAGAAGTTAGGGCACTACATGTGTGGAATATTGAATAACTGGTCAGATCCGATCATTGTGTGGGTTGGTTTGCTTAACTGTCTTTCTTTGTTCAAAAAGAAGACTCATGGATAGTTGGTGTGGAAGAAGTAGGTTAGGTCCAGAAATGATCATATAAAAAATCATAAAGTCAAATTTTAAATGAAATAAAGTAGACCTATTAATTAGTGCTTTCTATATTTGCTAATATTACTTTTAAATATCTGCCTAGCATAATGCCTGTCTCATAGGAGATACTTAATCAGTGCATGCTGATTTCCATTTATAAATGCATCACATATTAATATATTGGTGTAAACATTAATACCTTGGATTATTATACATTATATGTAAATACACTTGTAAATACCGGCATAATCTCATCCATTCTCACAACAAACTTGTGGTGTAAGTACCAGAGCTATTATGGTCATATCTACTTAATAAATGAAAAAGCTGAGAGTCTCAGAGCTTATGTGACCTTCCCACGCCCATACAACACAGCTAGTGTGTGTCAGAGGCGCAATGGCCTCTGATCCAGGGCTCTCTCACCACTGCCTAAGGGCGCCCTTTACTTGGAAGGAGTCCAACCCCTTCAGTACAGATCAGTTTGTAGAATTAATACAGATATAGGTCATGTGGAGAGGCTGGTGAAGGTGGTGAAGGTGAGTGAAGGCGTAGGGAGGGTACTGAGGCAAGGAAGACCACCTTCAGCCTACGTTATCATCTTCCCTAGGTCATCCCTAGGGTAGCTAGGTGGTGCAATGGATAGAATGTTGGGCCTGAGTCAAGAAGACCTGAGTTCAAATCCAGCTTCAGACACTAACTGTGTGATCTTAGGTAAGTCTCTTCACCCCGTCTGCCTCGGTTTCCTCATCTGTAAAACAAGCTGGAGAAGGAAATGGCAAACGCTTCCAGCATCTCTGCCAAGAAAACCCCAAATGGGGTCGTAGAGTCAGACAGCACTGAAAATGACTAACCAACAACAGAAGGGTCATTGTTGAGTGCCCATGAAGTGGTGTCAGGCACTTTAATTCTAATTTATCAGAGGAAACATCTGAAGGCAGCGTGCCTCAGGGATACCAACCATGGAGTAGGAGCCAGAAAACCAGGCTTCAAAGCTGGGCCCTGGTGTTGCCTTCCTGTGTGATCTGGAACAAGCCCTTAACTTCTCTGGCCCCTCCATACACTGAGCATGGGGCTAGAAGCCCCTCTTTCCCAGTTCTGACTCTGTGCCCCTAAATAAGTATGATGTGAGCTCAGGAGTCCTCTTCCTCCTCCCAGGGAACTGTCACCCTTTCTCCTGCTGCCCGGCTCTTCCCGGCCCTGCTAAACTCATCTGCCCGGCTTTCTATCCTCTTCTGGGTCAATGTGTCAGCTCTCTGAGCTAACAGACTGATCCTCGCTCAAGGAGAGGCGCCTTCCAACAGAGACTGGACACAGTGTCTCTGACTGAACAGGCCGTCAGCCGTTGGATTCCAGCCTTTTCTTCTTCAGGATAAACGATCCGTCTGAAATCAGAGAAATAACAGAGAATGGGGCGCAGTGGAGTAAAAATAGACAAATAAATAACTATGCACCTTAAAAAATAAAAAATAGCTCCTGCCAAAGCAACCGACCGACATAGAAGAGACTAGGTGGCGGTAGGAGGTATGGTGAGGCAGCATTCTGTGTTTGCTTGGGCTCAGACGCTGAAACGATTGAAAATAGATGCCAGTGCTGGTCACATTTGAGGGCACAGTCAGAACTTTTAGATGCTAAGCTCGATGGAGGTGCCGTTATTTAGAGACGGCCCCAGACAATGGAAACTTTCTTCTATTCATTCTTTTTCCACAATCAGAGCTGAATGCCGCATCTTTTTAAATCACTTCATGTTTCTGAAATGAACTGGAATGTGATGCTTTTGGAAGACTGTGAGAAGAAGGTCTCAGTCTTATGTCAGGTCCGTTTAGTTTAAAAAAATTCTGACTCTTGTGAGCAAAGCCTTGGGTCGCCTTGCTGTGATACATACAGAGGAAAAGGGAGAAGTAGCCCCCCGCCCTCCAGGGGCTTCCAGTCGACTTGCAGTGGCTGATTGTATGTGTTCCCACCAAGGTTTCAGCCATCTCATCAGAGTGAAGCTTTGCTTGGAAGACAACTAAGTAGAAGAACTGAGATTTGCTATGCTGATCTCCCTCCCTCCATACACATCTAACTAGAATCAAGGATAAAGGCCATGTCAGGCTCAGTCAACAGCATCATGAGTTAATAATGGCTCTCCTTTCCATTGTAGGACTGGCCTCCACCCCTCTCTCACAGAAGAGTCCCCCAGAACAGACCCCAAAGTTGGAGGGGCCGTGGATGGATCCCCAGCTGCCAGTTGTTGTAGATTCCTGGAGATAAACCTCTTTTGCCATTTTGTCCTTGGTGCCTCCTTCTTGGCACACAGTAGGCACTCTCTAAGTCCAGGGTGAATGTTGACCAACATAAACCATGAGTCCAGAGACACAAAGGGGGCGATGGAATCCTTCTCTGGTCTCCTCTTTCAACAGGCTAGGAGGAGGGGCTCAAGAGAGGGGGTCTATATTTAGCTCCTTGATGTCAGCTGGATGTCAGTCTCTTCAGAGAGGCTCAGTCCTCACTTCATGTTGGTGTGAGGTACCATGCAGACCCAGGCACAAGGATAGAAGCTGCCTGGGCCCGGCTCCCCATCCATATCCCTCTGACTCTCAAACCTCCACCCGTTGGCCAGGCTTCTTCTCTGCTGAGAAACAAGGTCAGACAGCCTGGTGAGTAGAGCGCGTCTCCAACCCTTGGTTCTGGTCTTCCAGAGAGACAGACACCCCTTCATGACTCAGAAATGGGTATTCTCCTGTCTTTTTGTGGCAGTTGGCTGGTACCCAGGTGTCAAGGCCAGCACCAAAGTGGCCTCTGGTTCACTGTCACCTCAGTCTTCCTTGAGACACCACCCTAGAATCTATATGTGGTGCTTCTCATGCTAGGGGAGAAATGACAAAGGGATAGGCAGAATACAATGAATCACTGATTCCAAACAAAGGAAGAAACAAGAGGAGGGTGGGCAAAGGAGGTGGTTTCTGGAATGCTTCCCAGTGCTGTACCTGCTTGGGAGGACCCTTTGCCCCATGAGTCATTTTCTATTGGTGCCCGTCACAGATCGAGGGCTGCTGCTAATGTCTCTGAAACCTCCAGTCTGACCCCCACCGCCATGAGCACCTTCCCTCTGAGATGTCCCCCTGGCATCTCCCTCTACCATCTGCATGGAGTGCATATGATTGTTTATATGTGTTGCCTCCATTAGAATGAGTGCTTGTTCTGGGCAGCTGGCTTGTTCCTGCCTTTCTTCATACCCCTAGGGCTTAGCACAGTGCCTGGCACTGTGGGGTGGTGCTCATCAAATGCTTACTGATGCTCAGAGATGGTGGCTGAGGAAAGATGCCATGGATTGACCCTCTCACCCGGGCTCAATCTTGCCTTGTGTGCATTTCTTTCTCTTTCAGCAGGGAAGCCGCCCGTGGAGTTTTAACACCCAGCACCTTGGAAAGCAGAGAAAGCAAGTGTCAGCAATCATGAAGGAAATTCATGGAAACGGTAGAAAGCCAGTCCTGGGGAGGGGGCACCTAACCTTGTTCCAATCCTTCCTAACACGCCTGCCTCTGTTTCCCTCTTCTGTGTGTCTGGTCCTGCTGTCATAAATAACCTCGGTGCTGGAGACAGGGGGTGTGAGAGCCCATGGCCAAGTCCCTCCGCCTTTTGTAGTTGTTCTTTTTCATGGGAAAGTTATTTCCAGATGAACAACTGTTCCAAAGGCATGGAGCCACAGGACAGCTGAGGGACATTCTGCTCTGCTGTTCAGTTTAATGGGAAGTTCTCTTCATTGCATTGGGTTGGGTGAGGTACTGGAGAAGCTTGTCATCCTTGGCCACCCAAAGAGCCCCATCTCTTTGTGGGGGAGTATTTGTTTTCTGCCCTCTTAGTTGTTGAGGCATCTTTAAGTTTCTTCAGTTCCCCATTTCTCACATTTCACTTTCCCCACCCTTCATTCTCTAATCAATTCTTGGTTTCCTAACTGTTACAGCGAGACATTTTGGGAAGGAAGCTTGATTCTCTGTGTGTTTTCCTTGTGAAAACAGGGAAAGACTCATTGTATCACTATGGAATGGCAGACAGGGCTTTGACTTTGGAGCTAGCTAGACCGGGGTTCAAATCCCACCTCAAATACCTGTAGCACCTTGGGCAAATCATTTAACTACTGTGGGTCTCTGGTTTATCATCTGTGAAATGGGACATTGGGCCAGTTGTCATTTAAGATCTGTGCCAGCTCTGTCATATGTGCCTCAAACCAATGAACCCTTCTAGAAAAATCCTGTGGTTTTACGGTTCTACCTTTGTTCTCTTAAACTCTTCCTCACTCAAACTACCTCCTCTCGCCTCTTACCAATGCAAGTGAAGTCTGTGAGCTTGTCACTGCTGAGAGCCTCCTCGCGCATGCAAAGTTGCCAATAGCCCGCTCTCCTGGCTGGGTCGGGCACACGTTTGGGTAGCAGAGAGAAGGACTGGGCATTTCCAGTATTTTCCTGATGATTTTCAGGAAACCTAAGTGGCGACATTCTCCCGATGTGAGCATTTACACATCTCTAGGAAAACACAAAGACACACTGTTTAACGAATCCATGTTTTTACACTTTGCTCTCCATGAAGCAAGCTTAATAATGCAAGCAGACATTTCTTAGATGTGACATGGGGTAGTGAATGGAGTGCTGGACATGGAATCAGGAAGGCTGGGTTTGAATCCTGCCTTCTACGCTTAGTAGCTGGGTTATCTTGGGCAAATCACTTAACCTTTCCTTGCCTGTTTCCTCTGTAAAATGGGTGAGTCACGCAGCCTCTCCATGCCTCAGATGTAAACGGGGTTTAATAATACCTTCAGCCTCTGTCTCACTAGGTGGTCTGCAAAATTCACTTGATATAATGTATGCAAAATGCTTTGGAATCCTGAGAGCATTATAGACATTTCAGCTGTTATTCTGAGGATATAGGTTATAGTTTTACCTGAAAAGTCTGATTTTGAAGAATTTACTTTTACTTTGTGGAAGGAAAATCTGATGAATCTATTCAGGAGAAGAGCATTATGGACATTTCAGCTGTTATTCTGAGGATATAGGTTATAGTTTTACCTGAAAAGTCTGATTTTGAAGAATTTACTTTTACTTTGTGGAAGGAAAATCTGATGAATCTATTCAGGAGAAGGCTCACAGGCTCACAGCAATCTTCTCAGGATCCTCCAGGCAGACCCAAGTTTGGATAAAGCGAGGCTGAATTGGAATCCAAGCCCAGAACCTATTCTATAGGACTCCACAGTACCGATGATATTTTTGCCTCTCTTCGTGTCCCTCCCAGGACACAGATGTCACCTGTGTTTTGTTCCCTTGATCAGTCATGGCCTGGAGACTAACCCACCGAATCCAGAGTCCAGACCAAGTTTGGTCCTAAGTCAGTTCCACGTCTAAGCGTCTCATGGTATGACCAGAGGTGCAGGTGTCAAAATCACAAATCCCTCCTGGTCTAAATAAATCTATCAACAATTGTAGGACCCTCCCAGGCTTTGACATGAAGAACCAAAGCACTGGCTAGAGTCACACTGTGTTCTGGGTCTGGAGACAGATCTAGGAATGGAAGAAAGCTTCCTCCATTGCCAAGATAGAAAATATTTCTGAATTGTGGTCATGGGAAGCCAGCCCCAGTGCAAACAGCTCCAGGAGGAGGCTCTTGGGCCTGACAGGGAGGAAGGCTTCTGAGTTGGGTCCTGGCCGTTTAAAGCCCGCTCTGGAGGGCCTGGTGGGACAGTTGCCAGCTGCTCTCTGCCGTCACATGCATGCCTTTGCTGGAGTGTTAACTATTCTTGATAACCCGGTGACAATCAGAAACACGTCCTGCGCTCTGGCAGATAAAATAGCGGTCGAGTCCTCCCTTTCCTTTCGGATTTCCTCTTCCAACCTCGGTGAACTGTGCTTGGGGAAAGGGCATGGTGAAGGGGCCCAGGGAGAAGGGGCTTTGTGAGGACTGCTGAGTGTGGAAGCAGAGGCCCTGGGCTTGTGGGGCCAGACTCTCCCCCTTCCCTTAGGGGCTAGACTGGAGCAGAGAGTCAAACGCAGCAGAAGGAAAGGTAATTGGGAAATATTTAGCAAAACAGATTAAAGTGCAGTAGAATATAGATAACATTTCTATGCGGTTTTCAAAGTCAACGTGCAGCCCCCACCCCCACCTTGAAGGGATCCTTATACCTTGTTCTTTCTGTTTGAGATTTACATCTCTAGACCAGGTCACCTATAAGTCCCCTTCTCACTTGGGAGCCTATGAGGCCATGTATCTGTTCCCAAGAAAATGGATGTCGGATGTCGTCTGGTAGACCCTGGGCCTCCTCCTCCTCAGAGTTGAGGCAGGGTTCATCACAAATCCTGGGCTGGGGTGGCAGGCGTCCATAGCTTCTCTGGAGGATCTCTGGAGATGCTGAGCAGCAAGGACTTGGATCAGTTAGTATGGATCAGGTCAGCGGTTTGGTTTTTTTTTGGGTTTTTTTTTTACTTTTTTTTGGAGGGGGGAAGGCAGGGAAATTGGGGTTAAGTGACTTGTCTGAGGTCACACAGCTAGTTTTGTGTTAAGTGTCTGAGGCCAGATTTGAACTCAGGTCCTCCTGACTCCAGGAGTGCTCTACTCACTGTGCCAACTAGCCACCCCCAGGTCAGCGTTTTGATCTGAACTCCCTGGGCAAACACCTGAGTTGGAGAATGGTCCCGACACAGATGTGGGGCTCTCCTCCTCCTTCCCTCAGTCCAAGATGCATTTAGCAAGCTGATGGATCTTTAATAATGCGATCCAGAATTCTTCTGCCTCCTGTCAGCATTATTAATGTTGCTAAACATTTCCAACAGCAGTAGCACGTTCAGCTAGGAATAGAGATCACACAGACATTGAAACGCATAAAGGAGCCATCGTGTCTTGGGGCTGGAAGGGACCTTGGGGGTCAGAGGATGATGGCATCACAGCCTTAGAGCCAGAAAGAGCCTCAGGGGTCACTGAGTCCAACCCTCCCATTGTACAGATAAGAAAACTGGAATCAGAGAAGAGAAGTAAATCACTGGCGGTCCTGCACTGAAGTAGTGAGTATCACTGGTGGGATCTGAAGCCAGATTTCCTGTGCCCAGAGCCTGTGCTCCAGACAATAAATAAACAAATAAACGAATAGATAGAGAGGTAGACAAAGGTAGACAGAGAAACAGATGGAGAGGTAGAGAGAGACAGACAGACAGACAGACAGGTAGACAGACAGATAGATAGAAAAATGATAGATAGGCAGAGAAAGAGAGAGAGAGAGAAAGAGAGAGAGAGATGGATAGACAGATAGACAGACAGATGTGAAACAATGAAATTAATACAGGGACCAGAGATTTCTGGAGCTGGAAGGGACCTCAGCCCCCTCCTTGTACAGAAAAGGAAACTGAGGCATGGATAGTGGAAGGGTCTTGCCCAGGGTCACACAGATAACAAATGGCTGAGCTGGGGTTTGACCCTAAGGGTGAGTGGGCTGGTAGTGAATATTTCTCACTTAAGTCTAGAAAACTAACAAAACAGTCAGTAAGGTTAATTTCTCAGGGGTAAAGGTTCACACTGAAAATTTAATCACAGGTTCTCTATCTTTTATATCTCTCTGTTTCTATCTGTCTGTCTCTGTCTCTTTCTCCTCCTTCTCTCCTCTCTGTCTTTCCCCTCTCTGTGTCTCTATCTCTTTGTCTTTCTGTCTCTCTCGTTCTCTCTTTGTGTCTCTCTTTAGAAACAATGCAGAAGGGGTGGCTAGGTGGTAGAGTGAATAGAGCACCAGCCCTGGAGTCAGGAGGACCTGAGTTGAAATCCAGCCTCAGACACTTAACAAGCCAAGCTTTCCTCTTGGCCCCCAATAGCTATTGGGTAGCCCCTCTCCAAGCTGTGTTTCCAGACATAAATGGTGACCACACAGCAGTGGGGGTTGATGAGGACAGGACAGAACAGTGGTGCCGTGTTGTGGGAGGGTGCAGGAGTAGTGGCAGAGAGAGCCCAGGCAGCAGGAACCTGAGTCTGGATTTCAGCTCCGACACCTGGTAGGCAGCTGTGTGCTTCACCCTGATGAGACTTAGTTCTCTCATCTTTGGAATGGGGACAATCATGCTGGCACCAGGCACTCACCTCACAGTACTGCTGAGAATGGCCTTTGTGGTAAGGGACTGGTCTGAGACCTGGGTTCAGATCTTCCTCAGACACCAGCTGACAGTGTGACCCTGGGGTACTTCACCCTGTTTGCCTCAGTTTCCTCACCTGGCAAATGAGAAGGAAATGGCAAAGCACCCCAGTATCTCTGCCAAGAAAATCCAAATGAGGTCAGGAAGAGTCAGACCCGACTGAAGTAACTTAACAACAACAAAATAAATATTGCTAAAGCAGTGTGGTCAGCTCTTGCCTCAGAGGACCTGGGTTCAAATCCTACCTCTGACACCTCTGTGACCTTGAACAAAGCCCTTAACCCCCAGGTCTCACCTGCCTCAGCTATGAAAGGAGAGGGTTGCGCTCGGCCCTCTTTTGGGAGCCTTTCAGGGAGGACTACAGAGGCATTCAAGGCATTCAAGGACTAGCTTCAGGGACTGAGGATGTTGAGCTTGGAAGAGAAGACTGAAGGATAATTGTCTTCAAGGCCCGTGAGGACTCTCAGACGTCGAGGAATTGAACTTTTTGTACCTAGTAAAGCCAGAAGCAATGTAACGACGCTGCAGAGAGGCCATTTTCTGCTCAAAGCAAGGAAAAATTCCCACCAGTTCAAAGGGTCTACCTGGGGAGGTAGTGAGTTCCCCGTCTCTGGGGGATATCAGTGTACTGCCCAGATGTCACTGGATAAGAAGACCTCTGAGGTCTCTTCCAGCACAGAGAGTATAGGACCCTTGAAGTTTTCTCTATGAAGAGAAAAAAACCCGGAAACTCAGGGACACAATTTACAGACACAATGAGGTCTGTAAAGGGCTTTGCAAATCTCACAGCCTGATATAATATTAGCTGTTATTAGGTCAGTGCTAGCTATTAAAAAGGGAACGATTCGGAGGTCAAAGGTTCTCAGAATTCTTCTGGGAATCCCTTTCTCAAACACTCCAGGGGCGATGTGTCTTCCCAGCACTAATTTCTGATTCTTTCCAAGGGCACAAGCCCCTCTCCCCACAGCCAAGGTGGGGAGGTTGAGTCAATCACTTTCTGGTGCAGAAGGGGTCAGACGTCTCTTCTTTCCATGCTGGATGTCCCCAGTCACCCCAGGCTGCAGCCAAGTTCTTGTACATGAATATGGAGCCCCTGACCCTGCTAGGAGGGAGAACAAGAACCCCCCTTCCCATGATGCTTTGAGAGTTACAAAGTGTTTTCTCAACCTTTGTCCACTGGACCCAGTCACAGAGGGACTGTGGATGTCACTATGAGTGAAAAAGCAGCAAGTGTGGCATGATGGACATAGAGTCAGGAAGCCCAGAGTTCACATCCTGCTTTGGACACAATCCCTGTGACTGTGGGCAGGTCACTTTCATTACACCGGTTTTAGTTTCTTCAAATATAAAATGATAGGTTATATGAGAGGTTCTTATTCTGGGGTCTATGGATTTGTTTTTTAAAATGTTTGATAATTATATTTCAATGTAGTTGGCTTCCTTTGTAAGGCTATGTGTTTTATTTTATGCATTTAAAGACATAATTCTGAGAAGGATTCTACAGGCTTCACTGGATTGTCAAAGGGATCCATGACACAAAGAAAAGTTAAGGATCCCCAGCCGTCTGTTTCAGCTCTAAGTCTATGGCATCATAGCATCCTCTGAGGAACATGACTTTGGTCAAGTCACTTACCCCAGACCTCAGTTTCCCCACCTGTAAAATAAGAAAGCTAGACTAAATTGTCTTTATCTAGGATGTTCGAGCCTATGGGGAGTGCAATCTTGGATTACTCACCTCACCTCCAGCTCTGTGACTATAACCTATGACCCATGACTGACTCATTCTTTGGCTCCCTCCCCATGGTAGGTCCCATGACTTCATATCTATCTAATCATCTGCCTGTTCATCTATCTATCCATCCACCCATCGATCGATCAATCCATCAATCCATCCATCCATCCATCCTTCCATCCATCCATCCATCCATCCATCCACCCACCCATCCATCCATCCATCCATCCATCCATCCATCCATCCATCCACCCACCCACCCACCCATCCATCCATCCATCCATCCATCCACCCAACCATCTACCCACCCACCCACCCATCCATCCATCCATCCATCCATCCATCCATGTCTGTCTCTATCAATCTAACGAGATAGATATGTAGACATATGTAGCTATAAATGCAGATGTATACAGTCAGACATGCAGATGTGTGCAGCTGTGCTGAGCTGATTCACCTAAGCGAGAGGCAGATATTTTTGCTTCCTCCTACATAAGCCACAAAAGTATCTTTCAGATCATTTTTACAACTGCCCATTTCCTGTAGAGAACTGGCTAACTCAATGAACTCCTTCATATGTAATTAAACAGACTGCCTGGTGTGGTGGAGAGAGCCTTGGCCTAGGAGTCAGGAGCCCTGGGCTCTAGGACCTCAGGTGATAGGCTTAACTTCTCATATTTGTAAAATGAAAGCCTTTGGACTAATGGCGAAGACACCCTGCTAGCATTTAGAAAGTACTTCATGGTTTGCAAAGCACTTTGCCAATGTTATCTCAACATCTTCATGTGAAGCCGAGTTCAAATCCCCCTCAGGCTTCCGCTGGCGGTGTGGCTCTGGGCACATCACTGGGCTTCTGCCTATCTCATTGCTTTCATCTGTAAAGTAGGGATAGTGACCCACCTTCCTCCCAGGGTTATTATGCAGATAAGCCCAGGCAATATTGTAAAGTGCTGATTATTGAGTAGGATCTAGGCCATAAGGCCAGGGGATTCAGATGCTTTTGCTTTCTCTCCTACCCTGGACTTTCAGGCGAGCCTTTCTCGCCTTCTGAATTCCTACCCACTCTTTGAAGACCAACTCCAATGTCCAGGAGGACTTTGAGCCCGATATTGCTGCGGAGCTCAAGCCTGGCCCCTGGTTTTATACCTGTGGGGAGCTGAGACCCAGAGAAGAGAGGGCACTGGCCCAAGACCACAGGGCTCAGAAGGGGCTGATCCTAGATTTGAGTGCAGGCACTCTGGGTCTAGGTCCCAAGGTCTACGCTACCCCTCCTCCCCACCCCATGAGACTCGATGAGCTTTTTATCCCCTCAGAGCCGTCCCAGAGTGGAATAGGTGGCCTCTGGTGGTGATGAGCTCCCCATGCTGAGGTCAATGAACTGGACACCTACTGGTCAGGTTTGCTCCAGACAGGGATCCCCCTTGGGCATGGATTAGGCTAGATCTAGGTGGCAGAGACCTTTGTGATTCTCAGATTCTGAGCTCATGTGCCAGGACTGAAGTCAGAATCACCTGCATTTCTGTCCTGGACTGACTGGAATTTGATGCATGACCTGAGAAAGTCAGTAGACTTCTTCAAGCCTCAGTTTTCTTATCTGCAAATGAGATAATTATCCTTACAGAACAGGATTGTTTGTGACACTCAGATGACCCAAAGTGCTTTGCAAACCTTGAAACCCTGTAGAAACACCAGCTGCACATTGACATCGTGACACACATTGATTAGTATGAACAATTGCTGATGAGTGTTCACCTTTTTTGAAAGAATGGATAGATGAGGCTTGCGTGTGGGCCAATTGGCTGCACTCACAGATCTCTGCCCATACTGCCCAAACCATGACCGTGCCCCACATGCCCACAAACACACCAACCACTCTGGGACTGAGCCGCAAAGAGAAGAGTCTGGAAGTGGCAGCAAAATGAGACCCTCTGTCTCTACTGGAATTCTACTGAGGGAGGCAGTTGGCCGCTTGTCTTCTCTAGCACAGTGTTAGAACCAAGCGGCTGATCCTATCATCAGAGATGGACAGACAGATGAGATTCTAAAAGGCGGAAAGTCGAGCTCCCCCATTCTCCAGATAAAGGACCTGAGGACAGAGGTTGGTTACTTGTTCAAGGTCGCCCAGGGAGTGAGTTGGTACAGGGAAGAGGTGTTGGCTCTGGAGGCTGCAGACCTGACTTCTAGCAGCTAACACTTCTGTGACATTAGGAAAACCCTTTAGCAGCTGGGTCGGCATTTCCTCTGTGGAGTGAGTGACTTTAGGGGGAGCAGGTACTGAAGAAGGAGGGTGGTACAACGGAGTTCAGAGCTGTAGGGAGGGGCAGATCACGCTGAGATGGGAGAGCAGAAATCCCTTCCTAGGGCCCATGCAAGGGCTCTCAGCGGCAGGGCTGAGACTCCGCCTGATCCTCAGACTCCAGAGGCAGGCTGAGACACACAAAGACAGGAAGCTAAGTGTAACGCTCTTGCTGCCATAAGATCAAGCAAAGCCCCCGGTTTCTCAGTTTTATAACTCGTCAAAAGGAAGAGAAACATGTTCGGTGAAAGAGTTTTTCGAAAACTAATTCCCATCTAGGGAGCCGGGAGGCTTCTCCCAGGGGGCGACTCTGCACTCTATGATGAGCATGTCATCAATCAGGATGACAATGGCGCAGGATGAGAAGGGACGGAAGGACTGGAGAGAGGAGCTCACGTGCTGGGGAGGGGAGGGGGCCGGTAGCTCGCCCAGTGGCTCCCGGCCAAGGGGGATGGAAGCCAAGTCTGCTAGGGCCGAAGCTATGGCTCCTGCCCTCTCCTTGCTGGGCCTCTCAGAACGACTGCTCAGAAAGTTGCATTTTGGCCTGCGACACGGGGCACAAACCTTGGGATCGAGGGAAGGATCCCGGACGGGGGAGGGGGGGGGGTTCTTTGCTTTGTTTTCACAGCTCCCAGAAACCAGAGGAAGGAACAAGGCCCCAGGCTGTGCAGTAGGTATGCTAGAGGGCCCAACCTGGGCCCAGCATGCACTGGGGAGCCTGCCAAAGTGCCCAGTGGACCAGGGAGGGGCCTGGGAGCTGCAGCACAGGCCACACGGACCAAGGTGTAGACTTGTCTACCAGCAGTAACTGGGGATCCTGAGCTGTTGGGGTGTTCATATACCCCCTGTGCCTTTCCTCAGAGAGTCCTAGGATCACGGGATGTCCCGGCTGGAAAGAATCTTTGTTTTTCAGTCTTGTCCAACTCTCCATGACTGTGGACTGGACTGTCCATGGACTTTGCTTGGCAAAGGTATTAGAGTGGTTTGCCACTTCCTTCTCCAGTGGATGAAAGGAAACAGATGTGCAGTGACTTACCCAGGGTCACACAGCTAGTACTTGTCTAAGGCTAGATTTGAATTCAGGTCTTCCTGACTCCTGGCCTCGCCTTCTATCCACTCAGCAACCTTGGAAATTGTCTCATCCAGTGACTTTTAACCTGTCTTGTGTCCTGGACCCCTTTGTCAATCTGGTAAAATCTATATACCCCTCATCAGAATACTGTTTGTTTTTGTTTGTTTAATTCACAACTGGACAAAATGCTAAATTTCAGTTAGGGGTTAGTGAAAATAAAGGTGTATTTTTTTCCCATCCACATCCACCAACTCCCTGAAATTTGGGTATGTGGATCTAGGAGTGTGTTGAGAAACGTTTAGCAGCCAGCTCTCTGGGGGAGTTCAGAACTGTGAAAAAATGCACATTTCAGATGAGTTTGGCTCATCGTTTTCTCCAGCACTTGTTTGGACATTTAACAATAGATTGAGCTCGATTTGTAGCACCAGCTGATTTTCAAGGCTCACACTGAAGATTTACCCATCCCCCTCACGAGCAGGTCTGAGCTTCCTCTAGCACACTGACTGGGGGAGAGGGAGCCTAAGTAAGGAGCCCTGCCAAGGCCGGTCCAACCTCCTCGTTTGATAGCTGAGGAAAATGGAACCCCACGAGGAAAGCGGCCTTGGCCGAGGTAACACAGACAGTCCAACTCAGATGGGAACCTTTTAGCTACTTCCCTCTCCAAACCCCCTTGTAGCTAATGAAGGGCATCTTCATTTCAAACGTGGTCACCGTGAGGCCTTGAATTCCTGGTCTGAGAGAGGGGCTACACCTGCTGGCTCATCTGTGGCTAAAAGGGGGTGATCTTCTGGGAGAGCATGAAACTGTGCTGGGGCAGCTTTTTACATCGTGGGATCATAGATTCAGAGCTGGCAGGAACTTTGTAGATGCTCTAGTCCACCTCCATCTTACAGATGAGAATGTTGAGACCCAGAGAGATGAAACGATTCATCCTAGGTCTCAGCTAGGAAGTGATGAGGCAGGATTTGAACTCAGGAAAATGAGTCTTCCTAACTCCAGGCCCAGGGCTCTATCCACTGCTCCACCCAGCTGCCCCAGAAGGGATCTTAGAAGGCAGTCATCTCAACCTCATCATTTTTCAGAGAATGCACTGGAGGCATAAACAAAAAGGGGTCATGCGACTTTCCCGGGCTCAGCTAGCTAGGAAGTGTCTGTGGTGAGATGTTAATCTTGGTCTTCTGGTCTCCAGGTTCAGCACTCTACCCATTATGGCACACTACAATTCACTGTCACTGGATTCTGGGGTCAGACTTGCAGTGGTAGTTCACAATTCTGTCTGGCACTTAGAAGGTGCTTTCTCAATGGCATTCCCATAACAGAGGTGGAGCAGCTATTAATAATTAGCCCCATTTGACAGGAGAGGGTCAGGGTCAATATTTGCCTATAGTCATGAAGCTCATAATCAGTAGCACAGATTTAGAGCTTGAAAATGTTCTAACCTGACACCCCCATTTCAGAGATGAGCAAATTGAGACCTAGACAGGTTCGATAACTTCAAAGTCCCGCAGAGAATAAGTGGTAAAACTGGGACCTTTGAGTTCAAATCCAGCATTCTTTCTCAGTTGACCACACTGCCTGCCCTAATTACCAAAGCTAGAATCCAAACCTAGATCTCTCGACTCCACCAGAGACCAGATCTTTTGGCTTTAGCAGGTGCCCGCCTGGCACCGTGCTGCCTTTGTAGCATGCCCAGTCTGGACCAAGGATGATGCTCTGTCCAATTCCCATGTATGCAGGTGGGAGAGGAGAAGAGGAGTACCTTACTGCAGGTACAGGAAGCTGCTGAGAATTATTGTTCTCCATGCTCTGGTGGTATTGTAAGCCTTGGAAGAACAGAGAAGAGATTCCATAGACATTTCAATTGGACCTCCCCACCTTCCCAGTCATCTGACTCTTGCTTGAGAAAAGCTTTGTTTGCTTGCAAATGCCTCATATTAGTCATCTCCTAAACCAATGAACCATGAGCCACCATTGGCCTGGTGAGAAGGGGAAGCTGGTATGATTCCTTCCTCAACTCAAGAGCAGAGAAAGTCTTCAGTTCCCCTTGGAGAATACAGATGACTGGACATTTCTGCAAATGGGACGGTAGGACCATAGATTTAGCGCTGGAAAGAACCCTACAGACTATCCAATAGAACCTATTCATTTTATAAGTGAGAAGAGTGAGAAATGGAGATAGTTTGTGGCTTACCCTGAGCCACTGAGCTAGGAAGCGTATGGGGGACACTCAGGATGCAGTGGGAGATGGTGATGTTTCCAAATTAATTAATGGGGGTTAAGAAGAAGGGAAAGGTCTTTTACCTGAGCTGCTCAGAGTACATCTGTGCCTACAGTTTACAATGCATCAAATATCCTGGAGTCAGGTCTGCAAATGGTCCTCTCCTCCTTCCTTTGAGCTCCAGGGAGTGCCATCTTTAGCACAGGAAGGATAAAAGAAGTTCCTTTTGACCTTCTCCCTACAATGTCCTCTACCCTTCAAACTGTTAGGGAATCACCTTTTACAGGCACTTTGTGAACTGGATGAAAATTTGACAGGTCAAAGTGCGGCAAATTTGATGTCAGAGAAACCAGGTTCAAATCCCCATCCAGTCCCTCACTCTTGGTGTGACTGAGCAAGTGAGACCTCAGGTTATCTGTAAAATGAAGAGGGAAGTCTAAATGGGGACTAGAGTGCCAGGTCAAGAGTCAGGAAGACCTTAGTGCAAATCCAGCCTCAGACACCTACTGGCTGTTTGATGCTGGGCAAGTCACTTAGCCCTGTTTAACTTCTGTTTTCTTCTCTGTAAAATGAGCTGGAGAATGACATGGCAGACCGCTCCAGGATCTTTGCAAAAAGAAAAAAAAATTTAAAGGCTCATGAAGAACCAGACATAACTGAAAACAAGTCAACGACAACATGTCTAAATAATCTCGAAGATCTCTTCCCAACATCCTATGAAATTTCAGGCTAAGAAATACAAGGGAGGCCTCCAAGGTCCATGTGGTGTGGCCGTGACCCCTGGAACACACTTTGGCCAGTCCCCTTACAGAGCTACTGGTGAACTCTTGTCCCCAAGAAAGGATGCATCTATCTTATGTAGATCTCAAAGGCCGTCTGGTCTGACCGTCACATTTTACAGATGAAGAAACCGAGGCCCAAGAAGGTTGTCCAAGGTCTTATAGATCTAGAACTGGAATGTACCTCTCAGGTCATCTTGGCCAGCTCTCACATTTGACCAATGGGGAAACTGAGGCCCGGGAAAATTAAATGACTTACCCAAGATCACATAGGTAATAATTGGTCAATCGATCAATAAGCATTTGCTAAATGCTCACCGGCTCAGTGCTGGAGTGGGGATGCAAAGACAAAGGCATCATGGGGGCCATAACCCCAGGGCCCTGTCTCCAGAACCAGCACTTCACCCACTGCACCAGGATGGGGAGATTTGGACCCTTCCCTTCACAGCATTTTTTGTGCCCCCATCATTCAGGAGGGGAAAGGAATTTCTGGAAGAGAGAGACACCAATTTCAGAGTGAAAATCTACTAACAGAAGTGGAATTTGATAACCCCGCAGCCATGAAAGTTAATGAACAGAACAGGCTATTTGCCTCTTGCAGGGAGGGAGAGGCTCCTTAAAGTTTAATACAAAACAAAAGCCTCCACACCCAGAAGACCAGGAAGGAGCTGGAGAAGGGGCTTGGGGCAGGTGGAACATTTCAGCATGTGCCCATTAGACAGCAGCGTTCTCTCACACCATCAAGAATTCCTGCCATTCTCCATGTGCAACAAAAACTTCCATCAGACTTCTGAAATTCATATCACCATGGCATAGAAGGACAAAATACTAAAGGTGGGAAAAAGGCTTGTAAACTTGGGAATCTGCAAGCCTCATGGGTGATCGCTCAGCTCCTTTAACCCTTTCACTGTTCGGTCATGTCAGACCCCTTTGGGATTTTCTTGGCAAATATACTGGAATATAATCCTTCTCTAGCTCATTTTACAGATGAGGAAACTGAGGAAAACAGGGCTAAATGACTTGCCCAGGGTCACACAGCTAGTGAGTGTCTGAGAGCAGATCTGAACTGATTTCTTCCTGATTCCAGTCTGGCTGCTCTATCCACTGGGCCACCTTACTGCCCCAACCCTAACCTGAGCAGCCCAGAATAGAGAGTGTTAAATGAGACTTTACCTCATGCACAGGAGGCCTGGGGACATCACCTTTCTGATGGCTGGACAGCTCAGGTTATTCACAGGAACTGATCAGATGAAGTCTAAGGACATCACCTGTTATTACAAAGACGACTTTTGGCCCTTTCATAGTTACAGATTTTAAAAGGAGTTTTGAAAAAAGTCCCAAACCTTGAACCACCAGCCATGAATTGGTTTGGCTCTGGAGCTGTTCTCCCCATCGGAAGCTTTAAGGGCTGAATGCCCCCAGCAGCTCATGGGCACGGTGCTGGCGCTCAGTGAACACAGCTGACTGGAGTTATTTTCAACTGATGATCTAATCTCGCCGAGACGGCCTTCCTAGCCATGAGTGTGAGGACACAGATAATAGATGAGGCGTATCACTTATCAGGCAGCTCTGTGATGTGCATTGTTCAGGCCCTACATGGCAACTGGCAGGGACTCAGCTTTGTGGGGCCCAGGCATCAGCGTGGTTCACTCAGAAGCTGAAAGCCTTGGTGGCTTTCTGACGTGCAGAGGCTTATTGAAGTCATAATGAGGGCGTGGCAAATGGAGCAGTGCCTAGGGTGGTCATATTTAGAGGCCATTCCTAGCACTTGGAGTCCTTCAGTAAAGGAGAAACAAAAGGACTAGGCAAGGACAATTAGTTAAAATAAGGAGCTACAAGATGGTCCACTCCCCCTCCTCCCCCCATGGCCACACCCCAGATGAGCTCCTTCCAGCCCCACCCCTCTCTGACCTCTATTCCTCCAGCACTGGCTAATTTAACTGGGGGCACAGCCATGGCCACCGTCACCAAGCACAATTGCCACTTGTGGCTCTGATTGCTTTCCATTACTGGCCATGTGCCCACAACATCTTAAAGCTGGAAGGAGCGTTAGAGATTATCAGTGGCGGCCTCCTCCCCTTCCTTCCCTATCTCCCCCTCCTCCCCCACAATTATTTTGCAGAGAAGAAAACTGAGACCCAGAAAAACTGACTTTAGAGCCATAGGACCTCAGAGCACTTGAGTTCTTAGCTTGTTATCTGCAGGTGGGGGGGGGGTTCGCTACCTGGGGGGTGCTCCCTGGGGTGCCCCCCAGGGTCAGTGGTTATATTTCAGGGGGTTGGTGAAACAGGATGTAAAAAAAAATTACATCTTCATTTTCACTGACCTCTGGTTTCCTTTGAAATACTAGGTGAGTTATTTTCTGCCCTTAAAAATATTATTCTGGGAAGGGCTCCATGGGTTTCACCAGGCTGCTCAAGGGACAAGAACTCTGTTCTTCAAGGAATAAGTCAAAGTGCCTCATTTTGTAGAACAGGGCATTGAGGTTCAGAGATTTGCCCCAAATCATGCTCGTGCTTGGCAGCTTCTACATGGCCGAAGGTCTGCAAGGGCTGTGGGCAACGCCTACCTGTCATACAGGATTCATCTAGAGTAGGGGTTTCTAGTCTTTTCTGTGTAATGGAAACCCCTTAATTGTCTGGGGAAGTCTACGGACCCCTTCTCAGAACTGGGTTTTTTAAATGTATAAAATCAAATGTGTAGGATCGCTAAGGAAATCAGATATATTGAAATGCAGTTCCCAACGTACTTTAAAAACCAAGTTCGCTGAGCCCAAAATAAGAGCCCCCAATTTAGTCCAATGAGGGCAGCGGGGCGGTACAATGGACAGCATTCCGGGGGAGGTGTTACCTGACTCTACACCCCACACATACAAACACGCGTCAGAAAATTTAAGCCCTTGTGAATATTCACCGTATGATTTGGTGGCTCCTTAATCTGAGAATGTTTCATTTAACCATTTTTTTTTTCATTTTAAAAATAAATGTTGATAGGCTTTTACACCATCTACAATTTCCAAGGTAGTACTACCCCTTCCATTCCCAGAAGCAATTTTTAAAATACTTTTTTAAAAGAAAAAGTTCAACAGAACTAACACAGTGAAAAATTCTGACATTGTCCATATTGTTTCACACCCATAGTCCACTCCAAAGAAGAGAATCACTTTTTCATAACTCTTCTTCCGGGCCAGGCTTGCCAATCCATTTGAAAATTATGTTTTTGATTAGCCTGAGTTTCCCACAGAAGGTTGGAACAGTAGCATCATTGGTGGGTCACATCCAACCTAACTCCCCTTCCAATAAGAAAATGGAGGGGTTTTACTCTCTTTTGTAGTGGGGAGGGGGGCAGGAGGAGTTCTGCTGAACAGGAAACCAGAAGAATAGGTTGCTGCTTAGTGGCATCACAATAGCTTAGAAACAGATCCTCCCAGCTTCTAAAATCCAACAGGAGAGAGAGAGAGAGAGAGAGAGAGAGAGAGAGAGAGAGAGAGAGAGAGAGAGAGAGAGAGAGAGAGAGAGAGAGAGAGAGAGAGAGAGAGAGAACTGTTGATGCTGAATTAAGCCAACATTCAGAAACATTGAGCATAGAGTGACTAGGATTTTGTGTCTTGCTTTGCAGAAGTAGATGGTATGGACCTGGGCAAAAAGCTCAGCATCCCCAGAGACATCATGCTGGAAGAACTATCAGTCCTCAGTAACCGAGGGGCCAGACTGTTCAAGAGGCGCCAGAGGAGATCAGAGAAGTACACATTTGAAAACTTCCATTGTGAATCCAAAGCAGAAATGAATGTGAGTATCTACTGTGGGGCATGCTCAGCTTTTCCCCATGCGTGGCTTTCGCAATGGGGCACATGGTACCAGGGGAAAGCCACAGTATCTTTCAAACCAGGTACAGCTCTTTGGACAATAAAAGCACAAAAACTGTCATAGGAAGCTGGTTGTCTGAGCAATTTTTAGTAAAATAACAACTGTCCAGATAGAGGATGAAGAATAACTGACCATACACTTGGGGGCTGTACTCATTGACCTCTAAGGTCCCTTCAGGTCCTAACTCTTTGACTCTGTGTCTGATCATCAAGGACTAAATGTTTCTGGCCAGGATCATGCATTCTCAGTTGTGTGGTACGGTCAGTGAGTTCTGGAGGACATTAGAGAAAGGAACTGTGAGAAGAGGCAGGGAGAGGCAGAGAAGGTCTCTTGGAGGAAGTGGACCTTGAGCTGGGCCTGGAAGGCAGATAGCAGTCAGCCAGGTGGAGGCCATGGCACCCCCAGGGAAGAGACCTTCTGTGAATGAAGGCCAACACCAAGAAGGCAGTCACTTCACGGGACTGGGAAGAGCCCGATCTGACTCAGATGGAGGGTGTTGGCTGGGAGGAGTGGGAAATAAGGCGAGGGTGGATGTGGAAGCCAGACTGGATGTCCTGAGCACACAGGGACAGGTGAGAGAGATTCCTGAGGTGAGAGGGCCCTGGAGGGAGCAGTGTCCAAGGCTGACTCATTTGGGAATGACACAGAGAATGGACTACAGTAATGATTAACATTACTGAGAGCTCTGAGGTTCGCAAAGTACTTCCTTCACATTAGTTCTGTTCCTTGATCTTCATAAGAACCTTGGGATGGAGATGCTATTATATCCCCATTTTACAGGTGAGGGAACTGAGGCAGCCAGAGGTTCAGGCACTTGACCAGGGTCACACAGCTAGTAAGTGTCTGAAGTAAAATTCAAATTCAGGTCTTCCTGCCTCCATGTCCAGTGAGTTGCCTAACTGCCCCCCCTCCACTTTGTAGATGGGGGGTATTTGCAGTCAGAGATGCACTAGTAATCTGTTAGAAGAATTTGGAGTAAAGAATATAAGAGGAAGGGATGGAAACAAGAGACATTGAGAAGGAAAAAATAAACAGAATGGGGTGACTGGATTGATTTAGAGAATGAAGGAAAATGAGTCAAAGATGACTCCAGCTCTGGGAACCTGAATGATTTGGAGAGTGCTGTAAGCTTTTGCTCTCTCTCTGGGCTCTGTCCTTCTGACGTTCACCTTGGCCATGTGTGGAACTCTTCTTAAATAGTATTGAAAGGAGAACGAAATCTGCAGACTTGTTTTCCACATTTTTTTTCTTTTTTGATCCAAATCTGGGATTTCACTGGGATAGGAATGTCCTGATGTTGACTGGCCATTCCTCTATGAACTTTGACTCTTAGATAGTCTTGGCTACGTCCTTGCCCAGGGCTACATAGTGAAGAATGTGCCAAGGATAAAACTGTAACCCAGGCATTCTTGACTAAAGTTCAGTCCTCTGATCACTATATCATGCCACCTTTTTCACCAAAGTAACAAAATGTCCTCCTTTCTGATGAAGGAATTGTGAATTTTTGAAAACCAGTATGTAGTTTTATGGGATGACCGGGGAACAAGCCTAAGAGGAGAGGAAAATTTAAGCAACATAGAAATAAAATTTATCAATAAAATTATTTTTAGAAGTTATTACAAAAAATAAATTAGTATGCAATCTGTGCCCTCTGAAACCTGCCTATTCTAGATAATATGAATTTCCGGATACCTTATCTATCAAGGTTAGATAGCCTAACCTTAAGCCCATCCAAGTAATTTAAGAACAACAACAATCTGGCCTCAGACACTTAACATTTACTAGCTATGTGATCTTGGGCAAGTCACTTAGTCCCAAGTACCCTGCATTCCCCCCTCCAAAAAAAAAAGAAAAGAAAAGAAAAAAAAACAAAAACCAACAATAACAACTTTTAAAAATTTGTATTTAATTTTTTCTCCAATTACATGTAAAAACAATTTTAACACTGATTTTATAATTTTTTGAGCTCCAAATTCTCTGTCCCTCTATAAATTCTCTCTCTTTCTGTGTCTCTCTCTTCCCCCTCCCTCTCTTCATTCACCTATCCATCAATCCACTTACCCACCTACCCATCCATTTATCCATTCATCCATCTCCTGATGAAATGGTTCAGCAAATGCCTTAAGATTTAGCAGTCTTGTATTATAGGAAGAATACTAATTGGGGGTCAGTGGATCTGAGTCTGAGTCACAGATCTGCTACTTTCTAGACATTAGGCAAACACAACCTCTCTCACTGTCTCAATTTCCTCACCTGTGCAATGGAGGGATTGGACAACATGGCTCTGGCTCAGAAACCTGGCTCTCCATTGATGATAAATCGTGTTTTCCTCCATATAGTCAACATGGGGAACTTTTAGATATAATTCAAATGTGCGTATGACCAGCCTTCATCAGCAGAACTTAATAGTAATTATAGTTGGCATTATTTGGTATCTTTTCCCTGTAGAACTTAAGCAAGGTTTATGTCAATTTTTTTTTCATCCTTGCCACATGCCTAAGAAAATAAACACACGAAACCAATCAGTCAGTCAGTCAACAAACAAGCATTTCTCAAGCACTCATTACATACCAGACACTTTGCTAAGCACTGGGACGCCAAAAAAAAAAAAAAAAAAAAAAAAGCAAACCTTTGAGAAGGGGCCAGTGATGCATAAAGGACAGCTTTGCAGTTTACAAACACCATCCCCATCAGCTTCACCCCTTCTCAACAGACAGGGAGCAAAGCAGAACCTGGCACCATTTGCCTGAATACCATAGAGAAGCCTAAAATGTCCGTGACTGTCTTGAGTTTTTTGGAACCAGCTGTTTAGACAGGGTCCATCCCTTTTATCTCACTTGGCTTTGCAAGGATGTTTCTGGTAACCCTGAATCCCCATGGTAGATGATCAAAGGGTTTCTGATGTATGACCTCGATATCTTTCCATCTTAATGGGAACAGCATGTCCTCCTGGACATGGCATGGAGCCTGGAGTCAGGATGCCATGCTCTGTTTCTGACCTCACCAGTAAATGCTCTGGGAGAGCTCCAGAAAGGCACTGCAGTCCATCCTATTGTAGGCATGAATGGCTAGCTCGTTCTCCATCTGTCTCATTTGGTATCTTCAAAAGAGAACTAGAAATGAGAGGACATCTATTTCATGCTTTAAAAACCTTGGAATGCAGGTGAAATTCATCTTCTAGGAAACAGGGACAGGAACGATTCTAGATTTGTAGGTGCTAAGATCCTATGAGGCCATCTAGTTCAATCCCTTTATTTTACAAAGGAGGAAACTGAGGACCAGAAAGGTAAAATGATTGTCTATGGTCACATTAGAAATGGGATTTAAGCCCAGTCCTCTGACTCCAGTGCTAGGGCTTATTCCACTGTGGACCTCAGCAATCATCTCATTCAACCATATCATTTGCAGTTGAGGAAATTCAGACCAAGAGGGAAAATGGTAGTATGTAGCCAACCTGACTGAAACCAGGGCTTTCTGACTCCCAGGGCAATATTCTCCTTATAATACAAAGCTATATCTCTGTGCTATTTAAATGTAACGATTCCCCTCACACCAGCCCCAACACATACACATGTGCACATGTACACACACATATGCACATATGCTTACACACATGCACACATGTGCACACTGCTCACATACATTCACATGTATGTACATGCTTGCACATACACACTTATAAAACACACAAATGGGCCAATAAACACTTTTCAATGACAAAGTCAATAAATAAAATGTTTTCTACCAGGCTTGAAATGAGATATAAATTGATATGTTTCTTGAATAATTTTTTTTAGCAAAACTGTTTTTTAGAAAAATGTCTAGGTCTTTATATTTCATTCTAGAGTCAATAGGGAAGGTCTGGAGTTTATTGGGGGTTGGATGGGTGGGAATGTGATTGAAACCACATCTTCCCCATCCCTCTGGAGGCTCTGGGTAGGATAGAGTCAGGAAAGGCTTACATGAGGGAGACCAATCAACATTTCCCATAACAATTTTTTTATATATAGTAAATGGGAACTGGTTGGTTTGACAGGAGTGACAATGCCCTTTATAATGTATTATCTGTGATCTAGTGGAAAGAACTCACCGGTCCCAGCCTCAAGTCACCATTCAAAATGGACTCTTTTGCTTATTAGCTGTGTGACTCTGGGCAAGTCTCATAACCCCTCTGAGTCCCAGCAAACTAGGGATCTTAACTTAGTACCACCTGCCATAAAGGGTTCTGCTGAGGAAAACGGCGTGTTCATTCTCATCTGCTATTAAAAACATTTTAAGACAAAGAAAAGCCATTGTAATTATGTCAAGTTAGCCCTTGTGTTGCCAAGTCAAGTCCATTCTACCTACCTGATTTTCTCACACATTCTCTTCCCTGTACTCACATAGACATGCCCTGATACTAATCATAAATAAAGTGGAGACAGTACTAGATTTAGAATCAGGAATATTTGGGTTCAAATCCCACCTCAGATATTTAGTTGCTGTGTAACTCTGGGATAGACATTTAATCCCTGTTTGCCTCAGTTTCCTTATCTGTAAAATGGAAAATAGCACCCACTTCTCAGGGTTCTTATGAGGATAAAATAAGACAATAATTGTATTAGTACAGTGTCTAGCACATAGCAAGTACTACATAAATGTCAGTTATTATTATCATCATCATCATCATCATCATCATTATCTCTAAAATGAAGGAATTGGGCTCCACGGTCTCCAAGGTCCCTTCCCCTTTATTATGCTACAATCTAAATTCAAATCTTTCTGCTGATATTTTCTAGCAAATCACATCAGAGGTCTTTGGGGTATTCTGATTTATGTGTCAAGATAAGCAGACTTGTATTGCCTACCTCAGACAGTTCTTATGAGGAAAGTGATTGAATAAGTGATTGAAAGCTCTCTAGAAATGCAAACTATTACTTTTGTTTTGTTATTAACTTTTTTCCACTTTAATGAACATCCTCGATGTCAAATCTAGATCCAGTTATGAAGCCAGTCAGACGGCATGCCCCAGTCACCTCCTGACATTGTGAAGGATGGCTTGAGGCTTTGCAGTGTGGATAAATGGGATATTGTGTGATCCTATAATTATATCTAGTGTCCTCTTAGCAAACTATGTCTGTGGCCCCTAGAGAAGCCGCCTAAAACCATCCCGACCTCATCTGACTGTCCCAAATTAGATAATCATCCTCTTTCAGCACCAATAGAAAGGAAGTTACCCAACTGGTTTGTCTTGGAATAAAAGAAAGGGAGGGGACAAGAGGCACTTCCTCAAATAGGTGAATATGCACAGAGATCTCTGAAACTAGGGAATGAAGCCATGTATTAATCTATTTATTCTGCTAATCCATAGACAGAATTTATAATTATAATTTGGAAAAACAAATCAATATGATGGCATATTCTCAGGAACTTCTGCTCTTTTAGTCTGAGTACCTGTGTACAAATGAAAGTCCAAGCAGAGGTCAGATGATGACTTTGGGGCAGATGCTGAAGAAGAGATTTTTTCTATCAGGTGTAGGTTGGACTAGATTAGATTGGATTGTTATTATGCTTTGTTGTTGTTCAGTCCTTCAGTCATGTCCAACTCTTCATGTGCCCATTTTGGGGTTTTTTTGGCAAAGGTACTAGAGTGGTTTTCCATTTCCTTCTCTTGCTCATTTTACAGATAAGTAGGTTAAGCCAAACAGGGTTAAGTGACTAGCCCAGTGTACAGCTAGTACATGTCTTGGGCCAGGAATATTCCTGATTCTGAGCCCAATGTTCTATCCACTGCTCTACCTATTATTATGCTATGGAACCATAGATGTTTCATTAGAAAAGACCTCAGAGGCCATCTAGTTCACATCCCTCATTTGCCATATAAGGAAAATGTGGCCAAAGGAGGTTAAGTGAGTTGCCCAAAGTCACACAGCCAATAAGCCTCTGCAGTCCCTTCTCATTCTGGGATTCTGTGCTTTTGATGCCTTGCTATCTAGTCCTAGACTCAAGCCCTCTGCTGATGAGGATCCCATTACCTCCTATGACAGTTAATTCCATTTTTCATAGGATCACTTAACTGACCATGCCAGTTTTTCTTCAAAAGCCTTCTGTAGCTCCCTATTGCTTCCCAAGTAAAGTTCATATGATAGAGCATCAGAGGACCCTAGATTCAGAGCTGGAGAGAATCTTAGAGGCCATTGAATCCAACTCTCTCATTTTTCAGATGAAGAAACAGAAGTCCAGAGAGGTTCATGATTGTGTATAGTCACTCAGGTAGCCATCAGCGGAGGCAAACTATGAACCTAGCTCCTCTGACACCTAACCTTAACCAGAAGTCCAGGAGTTTCTCCACTGTTCTTTGAATAGATTTAACTGCCCAAAAGATCTTCCTTAAAATCCAGACCAGACCTTGCTTTCCAAAACTCCCATCCATTGTTCTTCATTGTACATTTCAGCAAACTACAAGGCCATGCTCCCATCCTATATTAGCTGAATCCTTGTGCAATCATCCCTTAGAACTGGATTTCAAATGAAAAAAAAAAAAGAGGGCAGAATAGTAACAAACTGAAAGAACTTCCCATAAAACACTCAGAGAACCTGAGTGGTGGCAGTAATATCTGGCTCTGAAAACTGAATGTCAATAGGTTCTTCTTGTATGAGATAGGAAAGTATCCATCTCACTAATGGAAATTATATGAACATAGATTGAGGAACTCTTTGTCCATCTCTCTTACATAGAGGAGACCACATTACCCACTGCTGATTTTTTTTGTAGATTTAAGTTACACAACAATAGCAAAACCTGGAACAGAACCCAGCTCCCTGATTCCTAGAATTCCTGGCACTTAGCACTAGACTAGACAGTGTGATGAGGGGGAGAGAGTACTGGGCTGGAAGTCAAAGGACCTGGGTTGGATTAAATAACTTCCAAGCTCCTTTCTAGTTTCATGTAGATAGACCTGTGATCTGTCCACATCCAGAATTTCTGCCCCAGGGTGCAGTTGTCTCCATTCTAATATGTACGAACTTAAGCAAGTTGCTCAAACTTTGAGTGGAGGTGAGGGGGAATACAAGAATTGATTATGGGGAAATAAAACCCCAAATAAGTAAGAGCATAATAAGAGAGCACTTACATGTCTATGATGAAGTCAGGTCACCAAGACCAGAGGAGTTACTTTCCAAGGTGCTGAAAATAACTGACCACTAGAAGTTTTCAATTACTTTCAGTGATCTACTTTAAAAAAAAAATCACAAAGAATACGAGAGGGTATCACAGGACTGGTGAAGAGCTAATGTCCCAACACACAAAAAATTGAAGAAAATGAAATCTGTAAATGGGCTTTACTTCAACCCTGGCAAAATTCTAGCACATAATAGGAAAGGGATGGTCAATGAAAATTTGGAAAGGAAAACAGTGATCACAAAGAGCCAGAATGTTGTGTTAAGAATACGTCCTGCTAGATTATATGATTCCCCTTTTTAACAGGATTACTGAATATATAGATATTGTTTACCTAGCTTTAAACAAAGCACTTAACAGTCTTTCATTTTAATCTTATGGGCAAAATGGAGGAAAGTGCATTAGATGAATGAATAGTGAAGCAGACTTGAAAATGCTTGAATGACTAGACCCAAAGAACAATCAATGATGGGTCAATGTCAACTTAAGGGAAGCTCTCTAGTAGATTTGTACTTGGTTCTATTGTCTTCGATGTTTTAATCAAGGACTTGGATGCTGACTAGATTTGTGGATGACACAAATCTGGTAAGGTGTGTGTGAAAGATCTATCATGTTGGATTACAGAATCAGGAACTAAAAAGAACTTGAAGGTTAGAATTTTAGGCTGAGTCTAAGACAGTATAATTTAATAGGAATTGATGCAAAGTCTTGCACTTGGGTTAAAGAAATCATTTTCATAAGTATAAGGTGACTTATGCAAACCTGACTTGAGTTAAACGGGACATGTCCAGAATGGGGGAGACAATAGTTTCCCTGGTCAGATAATATCTCTGCAGCATGATATTTAGTTATAGGGTCACATTTTAAGAAGAGCCTTGGAGAAGAGCTTCTAAACTGGGAAGATGCCTTGAGAATTTGCCATACAAGAACTGGTTGAGGGAGCTGGAAATGTTCAATCTTAAGAAGACTTTGAGGAAAACAGGATTGCTAACCAAAATGGGACACAGAAGAGAGATTCTACTTGTTTTGTCTTTCCCTAGAGGGAAAAATGAGGAGTGGTTGGTGGAAATTTCACAGGGACTGACTATGGCTCAGGGTAAGGAAAACACTTCCTAACAATTAGAACCATCCCAAAGTATAATGAGCCATCTCACAAGGTTCCCCCTCACTAGACTTCTTCAAAGAAAAGATGTTTGGGGTTGCTTTTAAAAGAAATTCTTGGTCAAGTATGGATTGGACTCGAGAGTTCAGAAGCACTTTCTAATGCTGAGATGCTATAATAATAATCATTTGGTTTAATTTCAGTAGAGAAGGTAGATATTTCCCTTCGGGTCTCACAAACTGGGATAAGTGAAAAGCCTATGATGATGAGCTGTCCATGCCTGACCAAGAGCTGGAGGATTTAGTAAGGCCATTAATGTTGATTTTCTAGTCTTGAAGTCATGGTTCAATTTCCTAGATTTAAAAAAATAAATTCTCAGTATAGGGATTTTTTTTCCTCTAACTCAGAAAATGCAAATACATTTTACTTACAGGCATCATTTTGGGAGTAGAGGGAGGAAATTTACTCTCTAATTTGTGGAAATCCAAAAGAGTTTTAAAAGCATGCTTCAATCCATTTTTATAATAACACTTCCAGATGACAGAAGCATCATCCTGATTTTAGAAATCAAGAAACTGTGACTTAGAGATATCATATTATTTTTTAAATTTTAGTATTTTACTTTTTCCAATGACACATAAACACAAATTTTTTACGTTTGGGCTTTGGTTTTTTTTTTGTTTGTTTGTTTGTTTTACAATTTTGAGTTCCAAATTCTCTTTCACCTACCCTCCCTACCTCCCTAATGGAGAAGGCAAGCAATTTGATAAAGGTTATATGGTGCACTCATGCAAAATATGTGCATATTAGTCATGTTGTGAAAGAAAATATAGACAAAACCACAAAAAATAAAGTAAAAAAAACAGTATGCTTCAATCTGAATGCAGATTCTATCAGCTCTTTCCCAGCTGAGAGCTATTAAATGAATTTCACAAGTTCATAGGTGAATTAAATGGAAGAGTCAGAACTAGTCCACATTTTAATCACCTGCCTTTGGGAAAAAGAAACAAGGTATTTGAATTAATCTTTTTTTTTTTTTACAAACTATGTTCCATGATGTGAAATGTATTACAATCGTCATGAAATAATGAGCCATTATAGCAACCACACAAGGGAAAAGGATCAGGGAAGGGGAGATGAAAAGAAGGTAGAAACACTGACTCAGAATCATGAGCAAATATAGAATTAGAAAGGACTTCAGAAATCATCTGACCCTAATTTCAGCAATAAAATATACTGGGATGCATGAACATACATTTTTCCCACCAGAAAGTTGCCTTTCTCCATATGGGGTATATTAAAAATGTAACTGACAGAATTTCCCAATGATAATAAAACCCAAATATCCACTAGAATTCACCCTCTGTGACGCATTTAAGCACAGAGATGTTGGGCTTTAGGACAATGCCAAGAAATTCAAGCTCTAGCAGAGCTTACCAACCTGGTACCAAGCTGGGCTAAGGTACAGCCTTGCAAGATCAGAGAGGCTCACACTTCGGTTGGCCACAAGGTGGCATGTTTTTAGACATCCCCTGACCCCCAGTCCATTCCACCCCCAATTCTCTAAGATTATCTACTAAATCAAGAAAGAGTTGAAATGGGCACAACTGGAGGAAGTGCCTGTGCTGATAAAGGAATCAATCCTTAGATTATTAAAGTAACAAAAGAGAATTCTTATGTAATATAGAAGGAAGAGAAAGACAGAAAGGGGCAGAGCAAAATCACTCCTCTAGAAGTCTATTGAGGGACCATTCTTTGTTGTTGTTTCTTTTATTTTTGCATTTATGTAAAACATTTCCATATTAGTAATTATGTACAGGAAGACTCCAAAGAAAGAAAGAAGGAAGGAAGGAAGGAAAGTTAAAAATAGCCTGCTTCAGTTAGCTTCTATCAATATCAATTCTATCTCTGGATGTGGATAATTCATTTGATCATTAGTCCTTTGAGATTGTTTTGGATCATTGTATTACTGGGAACAGCTAAGTCATGGACAACTCTTCATTAAACAATTTGGCTTTTACTGTGTACGATGTTCTCCTGGTTCTGTTCATTTCACTATGCATCAGTGCTTGTAAGTCTTTCCAGGTTTTTTCTGAAATTGTCCTGCTAGTCATTTTTTATAGCACAATAATATTCCATTACAAGCATATACCACAGCTTGTTCTGCCATTCTCCAACTGATAGGCATCCCTTCGATTTCCAATTCCTAGCCATCACAAAAAAAGAGCTGCTATAAATAATTTTGTACAAATAAGTCTATTCTCCTTTTTTGGGATGTCTTTCAGATACAGACCTAGCATCCGTATTACTGGATCAAAGGGTTTGCACACCTTTGTAGAGCCCTTTGGACATAGTTCCAAATTTCTCTCTGGAATGGCAGGATCAATTTACCACTCCACTAACAGTGTGCTAATGACCCAGTTTTCCCACATTCCCTTCAACTTCTAACATTTTCCTTTTTTGTCATATTAACTGCTCTAATAGGTGTGGGATGGCACCTCATAGTTGTTTTAATTTGCATTTCTATAGATAGTTTTGATTTATTTGAGTTCAATTGAGGAATGACTTGCATTTTTATAAATTTGACTCAGTTCTCTATATATTCAAAAAATTAGGCCTTTTATTAAAGATAATTGTTACAAAATTTCCCCCCAGTTTTCTGCTTTCCTTATAATTTTGGTTGCATTGATTTTGTTTGTTGAAACTTTTAATTTTATATAATAGAAATAATCTATTTGACATTTTGTAATGCTCTTTATATCATCTTTGGCCCTAAATTCTTCTCTTATCCATAAGATAAGATAGATAAACCTATTTGACAGATAAACCATTCCACACTCTGTTAATTTGCTGATAGTATCACCCTTTATGTGAAAATCACATACTTTATCTTGACCTTCTTTTAGTATATGGTGTGAATGTTGGTCTGTAACTAGTTTCTGTCATAGTTTTCCAGTTTTCTCAGCAGTTTTTGTCAAATAATGAGTTTTTGTTCTAAAAGCTTGGGTGTTCGGGTTTATTATATGCTAGATTACTACAGTTATTTACTATAATGTAATCTGTACCTAATCTCTTTCACTGATCTACCATTCCATTTCTTAGCCAGTATCAGATGGTTTTGGTAATTACTACTTTATAACATATTTTGAGATCTGGTATGGCTAGACTACCATCTTTCACAATTTTTCCCCTCATTGGTTCCCTTGATATCCTTGAGCTTTTGTTCTCCCAGATAAATGTTATTTTTCTAACCCTATAAAATAATTTTTGATAGTTTGGTTGGTATGGCATTGAATAAATAGAATAATCTGGGTAGAATTATCATTTTTATTATATTTGTTTTGCCTACCCATGAACAATTAATATTTTCCCAATTGTTTTTTTTTTTTTGCTTTTTGGAGGGCAGTTGAGGTTAAGTGACTTGCCCAAGGTCACACAGCTAGTTTGTGTGTCAAGTGTCTGAGGCCGGATTTGAACTCAGGTCCTCCTGACTCCAGGGCTGGTGCTCTATTCACTGCGCCACCTAGCCGCCCCAATATTTTCCCAATTGTATACATCTGATTTTATTTGTGTGAAGAGTGTTTTGTAGTTGTCTTCTGGGTTTGTCTTGGCACGTAGACTCCCAAGAATTTTATATTGTCTTCAAGTATTTTAAATGGAATTTCTCTTTCTATATCTTCCTGCTGGACTTTGTTGGTAATATATAGAAATGCTGATGATTTATGTGAGTTTATTTTGTATCCTGCAACTTTGCTAAAGTTGTTAATAATTTCAAGTAGTTTTTTAATTGATTCTCTAGGACTTTTAAAGCATCACGTAGTATTATCTGCAAAGATAGCTTTGTTTCTTCATTACCTACTCTAATTCTAATTTCTTTAATTTTTTTTGTTCTCTTATTGCTATAGCTAACATTTCTAATACAATATTAAGTAATAGAGGTGATAACTGGCATACATTCTTGCTTTACCCCTAATTGTATTGGGAAGGCTTCTAGCTTATCCTCATTACAGATAATGTTTGCTGAATCTTTAAGATAAATATTACTTATCATTTTAAGGTAAACTTCATTTATTCTTATGTTCTCTGGTGTTTATAGCAAGAATGTGTGGTATATTTTGTCAAAGGCTTTTTCTGCATCTATTGAGATAATCACATGATTTCTGGCATTTTCTTATTGATGTGGTCAATTATGCTGATAGTTTTCCTAATATTAGACCAGCCTTCTATTTGGGGTATGACTCCTGCTTGGTTATAGTGTATGATCCTTGTGATATATTGCTGAAAACTCTTTGCTAGTATTTTATTTAAATTATTTAAATTTTTGCATCAATATTCATTATGGAAATTGGTCTATAATTTTCTTTCTCTGTGTTGGCTCTTTCTGGTATAGGTATCAGCACCATATTTGTGTCATAAGAGAAATTTGGTAGGACTCCTTCACCTATTTTTTCAAATAGTTTATAAAGCATTGAGATTAATTGTTCTTTAAATGTTTGGTAGAATTCACTTGTGAATCTATCTATTCCTGGGGATTTTTTCTTAGAATTTCATTGATAGCGTGTTCAATTTCTTTTTCTAAGACTAGGTTATCTAAGTATTATATTTCTTCTGTTAATCTGGGTAATTTATAGTTTTGTAGACATTAATTTCATTTAGATTATATTGGAATATAATTTTATTGGCATATAATTGGGCAAAAGAGCTCCTAACAATTTTCTTAATTTCCTCTTCATTGGTGGCGGATTAACCCCATTCATTTTTGATACTAATGATTTGGTTTTCTTCTTTTCTTTTTTAAAATCAAACTAACCAATGTCTTTTTTACTTTATTTTATCTATTTACTTATAAAACCAGCTTCTAGCTTCATTTATTAGTCTAGTGGTTTTCTTACTTTCAATTTTATTATTGTCTCCTTTGAATTTCAGTATTGCCGATTTGGTGTTTAATCGGGGATTTAAATTTTCTTTTTCTAGCTTTTGTAGTTGCATGTTGAGTGGGCCATTCTTCCTGGCTCAATGGTCAATCCTCTCTAACACCACCACCAGTACCACCACCCAACAAATCAAATACTACCTACTGGCCTATCATTTCCTTTACGAAAGGGTCCAAAGCATGGGCTCATCCCCACATGTGTCCCATGGGATGCTAGAATGGATTCTCTCAATTCTTTCATTAACTGTGTATATACATATACGGACAGCTATAGTAAACCAGGCCTCAAGTCAGGAAGACTTTAGTTCAAATCCAACCTTAGACACTCACTAGCTGTGCGACTCTGGACAAGTTACTTAACCCTGCTTGCCTCAGTGTCCTCATCTGTAACATGAGCTGGAGAAGGAAATGGCCAACCACTCCAGTATCTTTGCTAAGAAAACCTCAGGTGAATTCATGAGGAGTTGGGCATGACTAAACTGACTAAACAACAAAAATTGCAAATAGACATAAATATATTAATAAGCTACTAGTAAAGATGCTTTGTTTAGATTCAGTTCAGCTGAAATAAAGAAGGTCCTTGATTTTGTTTGCTTTTCTTCCCTTCCTTGTAGGGAGTCACTGAAGAATGGAAAGAAGGCTATAATTTAGGTTGCATCTCATAACTAAAATAAGGCACTGCTTGGCCTCCATAAGGCATGGCTGTGTATTTAAACAATAACCACTGGGGTACTCGGTGTTTCCTGTCAACTAATGACTAACTGGAAAGAGTAGATTCTCTAGCCTGTCATTAATCCCCAGGAAACGGCCCACCCTTGAGTAGGTTGGTGTAACTATTTTAAAGCATCAAGGCTGGCAGCTTGACTGAAGCCTCAGGTGACACTGGTTTCAGCATTGCCTGGTGAGAAGGAAGAGTAAATGAATTCCTCGGCATTGGTCAAATGCCTTCCGTGTAATGAGAATGGGTTTAGCTCTTTCTTGGAAGGTGAACAAATCAGCTGTTAAGGTCTATGGAATGTTAGTGTTCAAGATATAGCTACTCAGCCCCAGCCCTCTGATCATGGTTAACCTGCCCATGGACCTTCCCACCCCACCCCCATCTTCATGCCATACTTGGGGCTGCTGCTGCTACCGCCCTCTTCAAACCAGAGTCCAGAGACTGTATCCTGGAGGAACCGAGCTGGTCAGCTTTAGAGCTCCTGCCCTGGGAGCATGCAGTCCAAATTGGTGGTGGTTGTTGACTGTTCCCAAGCCCACTTGGGGTTTTCTTGGCAAAGATAGTGGAATGGTTTGCCATTTCCTTCTTCAGCTCATTTTACAGATGAGGAAACCGAGGCAAACAGCATGAAGTGACTCACCCAGGGTCACATAGCTAGGACGTATCTGAGGCAAGGTTTGAGCTCAGGAAGATGAGTCTTCCTGATTGCAAGTCCAGTGCTCTGTCCACTGAACTGCCTGGCTGCCTGGGCATGAATAAACTGAAACATTGCAGTGACAACTTGCCCATAGAAAAGGCATTAAAAATGTTAACTCAGAATATACAGAAACACAAAAGAGCACAGACTGGTTACAGAGCAAGAGGGCAGGATAAACCATGGATGTCTAATAAGAACCTTCATTGACCACAGCCGGGTGGGGCAACAGCTACAGCTCTGGAAGAGCTGAGTTTAAATCCAGCCTCAGACGCTGGTCACTGTGTGACCCTGGGCAAGTCACTGAACCTTTGTCTGCCTTAACTTCCTCACACACCTGCCTTCTAAGGTTCATGTGAGAGAATCTTTGTGAAGCCCTTCATGGAACTTCAAAGCAACATATCAATGTTGGCTATGATTATTGTGGTGAATGATCCATATTCCTTGAAGTCCAGAAGAGCTAAAGCCAGGTGCGGGAGTGTCCTGTCCAGCCATGATGTCCTCTGCTGATGGGTCTGATATCCGTAAGGGCTGAGCAGTTTCCTTTTGCTCCCACGCAGTACAGGATTGCCATGCAGAATGGAACGTTGGATGGGAGCAGCATGGAAGGGGGCTCCCAGCGTGGCCCACTGACTCCTCCTAACACACCGGACCCCCGCAGTCCACCCAACCCAGAAAACATCGCACCAGGTAAAAAGCCATCACCAGGAAGTAAGGTGTGGGGAGCCTGCATTCTACTCACTAAGTTGTGTGGCTTTTCCCATCTCATCCCTCCCTTTTATTAGTATATTAAAATGTAAGCCAACATCCAGACATAGGTTATTGGGGTGAATAGGTGGTGCCAGTTGGGGCTGATTCTCTCCACTCACACTTTTCCACAGTATCACACTTTTTAAAAATTCAGGCACTATTCACATCGATACATCCTTTACGTAATAAGAGATAGCTTTTACATTGTGGTCTAAAGCTTGCAAAAGTGGTTTCCAAGTATCATCTCTTTTGGTTTGGGGGGGGGGGTAGGTGGAGCAGCCCAGAGTCAGGAGGATTTGTCTTCAAGTATAGCCTCAGACACTGACTGACTGTGTGACCCTGGGTAAGTCACTTCACCCTATTTGCCTCAGTTTCCTCATCTGCAAAATGAGCTGGAGAAGGAAATGGCAAATCAACCACTCCAGTATCTTTGTCAAGAAAACCCAAAGGGGGTCACAAAGAGTTGGACGTAGCTGAACAACACCAACACCAACACCAACTGTTTTACCAAGGAGGATGAGAAATGAAGTCAAAAGCCTTGGGTCACACAGCTCATAAGGGTCTGAGGCTGGATTTGAGCCCAGGTCGTCCTGACTCCAAACTCAGTACTTTGTCCACTCTAATAACTACACACCTAAATTGTTTCACATATGCTTGACTACTCTCCTACAGGACTCACAAACACATTCCATAGGAATCTGTGCTTGTGTATAAAATAAAATGAAAAGCAAACCTAAGCTCTATAAATGTGAATTAATTAGAGATGTTAGTGAAATCTAAAATATGAAGACTTTTACCATATCAAAATGCCAATCTAACTCAGGAGATATTTTGTTAAGTGCCTTCCCCATGCAAGGTAGCCAGGTAGACAAAGTACACAAAAAGGACGGCCTTCAAGGAGTCCCCATCACTTGCTAACCACCTGAAGCAAAGGATTTGCCCATGTTCATTCGCACAGATGCTAAGTGTCTGAGGTTGAATTTGGCTTCCTGACCCCGAGTCCAAAGCTTTACCCACTCTCCCATGCTGTTCGTGGGTCTCAAAGGCCAGGGTAGAAGAAATGGAAGAAGCAGCCCAAGAGAACCAACGCTGAGTAAAGCCAAAATGGTGTTAGAACAGGACAAATTGCATTAAGATGAAAGATGGAAGGAGAAAAGGGAGGCTGGAAGGAGGGCAGAAAGGAAGCATTGAAGATAAAAAGCTTTCCCAAACTCCCAAGCTCATACCACCCTAAACTGGATTGCATGGGAGTGGATCAAATCTGTTCTTGAGTTCTTGTGGCCTTTCTTCCCAAATACACTGAATTCTAGATTCATCCCCAATTTCTTTGTCATGCCTTTTCTGCCACATTTATGACTTTCTGTTTTCTCTTTCTGGCTGGAGGACAGATTGACGCAGAATGATTTAGTGGAAAGGTTGCTGGATTTAAGCACCAAGGCAGCCCAGGTTCAAATCCCATACCACATACTTCCTGGCTGCATGTCCCTGAGCAGGACACTAAACTCCTTGGAGGCTGTCTTTTCCCCTGGAAGCTTCTACACCACAGCAGACTCCACTGAGATTCCCATGAGAACCTTACACTCTGCCCCTGAAGCCACCTTGGGCTCTGATGGGTCAGCTCTGGCCTTATCCTGTGGATATCCAGGCTTCCACAGCATCTGGGAAGGTCATATTGTACTCCCTTTAATGCATTGTCATAAGCTCCTGGTGGGCAGGGATTGTCTTGTTTGCTTATATTGTCTTCTCAGAGCTTACCACGATGCCTGGTATCCAGTAAGTGTTTAATAAATGTCTTCAAACTGAAGATCTTTAACAAGTCCTTAGCTTAAAAAGGCCCAGGTCTTCCCCTGCAGCCTGGACCATCTCTAGTTGTTCTGATCTATATCTGGCTGCTGGACCCAAATGGCTCCTGAGGAGAAAGTGAGGCTGGTGACATTGCACAGCCCTGCCTCACTTAAACCCAATTCACTTACATGCCATGGCATCACCTCCCTGATGTCATGGTCCTCTTCAAGACCCAAGGACAAACAACCAACAATAGACCCTTTATCTCTCTATGTTCATCTGCCTATCTAAAATAGGGCTAATTCCACCTGGGGCACCTACATGGAAGAGTCATCATGAATTGACCATGAGGTGATGTGCATAAAATGGTCTTCAAATCTGGAAATGTCAGCTATGAGCAAATAGTCACTATATGTGCATGTAGCCGCAGACACAGGACTATTCTAGGAAGCCCAGAGACCAATAAACCCTTCCCTCAAGGAGTTTACAATCTAATATAAGAGGAAGACAAATGCCTTTACAGCTAGACTGCGTATATATAGCATACATAATGACCTGTGTCTAAGGATGGGAATAGGGATTGGACCTGGGATTCTGTAGGTGCAGGGGACTTGCACTTGGGGAAATTCCCCCTCCTGATGGAGTTTTGTACATCCTCTGAAAACTTGTGGTCTTAGAGTGGCCCAGGGTCCTGCTCAGGGTCACACAGACATTAGGTGTCAATATGTGACCCCTATAAACTGAATCATGAGTAGAGGAGGGAATCCAGTTACAGGAAGTGGGGGATCCCAAACCTTGTTATTAGGCAAAACAACATAAAAAGAGTGTTTGGGAGCAGAAGATAATCCACAGTGTCAAACGCAGAGGAGGATGAGGCCTGGAAAAGACCATCAGATTTCCCCTTTCCAGGTGGGATATCAGGGTTGTTGTTCAGTCATTTCTGGCTCTTTACAACCACATTTGGGGATTTCTTAGCAAAGATACTGGAGTAGTTTGCCATTTCCTTCCCCAGTTCATTTTACAGATGAGGAAACTGAGGCATACAGGGTTAAGTGACTTGCCCAGGGTCACACAGCTAGTAAATGTCTGAGGCCAGATTTGAACTCAGGTCCTCCTGACTCCAGGGCCAGCATTCTATCCACTGCACCATCTAGCTGCCCCATGTGATGCTTCACGATGAATTATTCACTGCTTAAAGTGTCATTAAAGGATTTCTAGCATGAACCCCCCTTTGGCCATCATAATGAACCCCCATGAAATTCACAGGCCACCAAACAGGAGTCACTGGGGACCATGACATCTAAGATTCCTTCTAGCCATAAGTCTATAATCTTGTCATTCAGGAGTTTGGGAAAAGGTGATAAGGCAGTGATCAGGGGAGAGTAATCTGTGAATTAAAATAGCTTTCTCATGCATGATTTTATATAATTGTGTGCGTATGTGTGTGCGCGCGTGTGTGTGCGTCTGTGTGTCTGTGTGTTTGTGTGTGCGTGCATACATGTGTCTGTGTATGTGTGTGTGCTAGCATGTATCTGTATATGTGTGTCTCTGTGTGTGCATGTATGTGTCTGTGTGTGCGTACATGTTTCTGTGTATGTGTGTCTGCGTGTGTGTGCATGTGTGCATGTGTGTGTGTGTGTGTGTGTGGTTGCTCTTCCCAGATCTTGTCTTAGAGGTATAGCCTATATTTGAAAGTCTAACAGAAGCATTAGATGTCAAGTTCCCAACTTGGTCCTGGGTAGAAGATGCAGACATGACATGCAAGACACACAAGGAATGCATCATTGGGCAGGGGATTCAAGACAGCATGAGCTAGGAAAAGTGTGACAAGAAAAGGAGGGACAGAATGTGAAGGGGGTTCTGGCTGGAGGGTGAAAAGCATCATGGCGGAGGTGAGCTTGGAGACGACCTTTATGCACAAGCAGGATTCTGAAAGGCAGAAAGATTAATGAATTCCAGGGAGAGGGAATCACGTGAACAAAGGCGTGTAGGCAGGAAAAGGATTGTGCATATTCAAAGTATGATAAATCGTTAAATAGTTATTGCTCTGTTGAACAAATCATGTATAAAGAATAGTTAGTAATTTTACAAAACTGAACGGAGAACAATGAGCACCCTAAGAAATGAGAGTGATTCTATGGAATGCAGGGCGGTAGGTGCAGGAGTAACAAGACATGGGTAGAACTGGCCATCCATGGCCCTGGGAAGGTGAGGGGACAAACACCCGGTTACTAGTAACACATGGGATGTGCGGTAAATGTTTAACAACCGGCTGGAGTGGAGGGGCACAGGGAATGCATGCATGACACACTTAAGTCTAATATGGATTATGAACATTTTTTTCCATCACTTTAAGTGTAAATGATCAAAAAACTCCCAATAAATCAAGCCTCGGTTTACAGCATTTGCTGATTTCTGAGGGGTAAATGCTCACACCAGAAATTTAACAATCCATCTGAGCTGGTCGGCCACCCTTGCTACTAGAACGGCGTAAAGAAGTTCAAGGCAGCCCTCAGAGAAGGAAAGAAGTGAGCCCATCAAGGGATCAACAATCAGTGGAGTTCAAGTTCAAAGGCAGACTGAGGCTGGTGGAGGGGGACAATTGGGATCACAGGCTCAAAGATCTAGAATGTAAAGGGACTGGTCAATACCTCAGTTTACTAAAGAACCTCAGATCCAGGAAATCAAGTGGCTTGTCCGCCAGAAGCAGGATTTGAACACCAGTCCTCTGGCCCTCCAAGGAAGCTAGGTGACATAGTACATAGAGTCCTGAGCCTGGAGTTAGGAAGATCCGAGTTCAAATCCAGCCCACAGTGTGTGAGTCCATCGATGTTTGCCTCAGTTTCCTCATCTGTAGAATGGGGACAATACTAACGCCTATTTCCCAAGTTTGTTGTGAGAATCCAATGAGATATTTGTTTTCACTTGAGGTTTTTATTTTAGTTTTTAAAAAAAATCTTAAATTTTAAAAATTACATGTAAAAATTTTTAACATTTGTTTTTTAAAATTTTAAGTTCCAAATAATCTCCCTCTTTCTCTCCTCCCCCCTCATTGAAAAGGCAAGCAGTTTGATGTCAGTTATAGAGGTGCAGCCAAGCAGTGCAGCGGATGGAGCGCTGGGAAACTCATTCGCCTGAGTTTAAATCCGGCCTCAGATACTTACTAGCCGTGTGACCCTGGGCAAGTCACTTCACCCTGTTTGCCTCAGTGTCCTTATCTGTAAGCTGAGCAGGGGAAGGGAATGGCAAATCCCTCCAGTATCTCTGCTGAGAAAGCCCCAAATAGAGTCATGAAGTTAGATATGACTGAATGGTAACAAATGCAGTCGTGCAAAGCAGATTGCCATATTAGTCACGTTATAAAAGAAAACACAGGCCAAAACAACAAGGCCCTTAGCAAAACAAGCTAAAAAAGTGAGGTTCAGGCTGCCCGCAGGCTCCAACAGCTCCTTCTCTGCCCACGGGTGGTGTTTTCCATCCTAAATCTTTCAGAACCTCTTGGATCGCGGCAAGGCCATTCCCAGCTGACCATCACAGAACGCTGCTGTCACTGAGCACAGTGTCTGCCTGGTTCTGTTCACTGCACTTTGTAAGAAAGGGTGCTTGTAAAGCAGCGCACAGTAGGTGCTTGAGAGCCGTTTATCCCCTCCCCTTCCCTTCCTTTCCTCCCAAGTTCTTTTGTAGCTTGGGCAAAGTGCTGATCTAAAAACAGGCCCAAAGTCCCAGAATCAGGTTGTCATGGCTTTAGACCTTGAAGGGTCATCGAATCCAGTCCCTGATTTTATGAAAGGCCTACTATGTGCTGAGCTTAACACACCCTGAACCAAGGGCCAACAAAGGAATGTGGTTTGCCTGAGATCTCAGAGGAGGCAGGTCAGAGAACCAGGATTCAAGGCAGGACTTGAACTCAGGCCTTGGGATTTCAGATCCAGCCCTGTTCCCTTCCCACCACACTGTTTTCACAACCAACAATCCAGAATGATTCTATAGACTGACAATTCACCCTACTAGTGAACATATTGGAACTTATTGGAACTTCCTTTACATCTGATTCATGAATGCCAGGCACAAACTCTTAAAGGCACAATTCCATTTGGTACAAGCACATGCCAAAGGGTTGGGACTTGAAGTCAGAAGCAACTGGGAGCATCTTAAAGCTTCTGAGCAGGGGATCACTGACTTTTGTGGAAAAGGAAGGGTCATTCTGTGAAAGATGGATTATTCAGACCTCCTTGGATCAGATTCCTGGAATACTGTTGGGTGGAGCTGTGGAAAGTACTTGGAAGTATGTTCTGTTCCCCCTTCCCTTCTGGAAGGGGCAAAGCTGAGTCTGACCCAAGCTTCTCCAAATCTACCCTCCCCCCTTCCTTATCATGGAGTGCTGGGGCCTGGATATTTAATTGGACACACCCAGTTATCCTGCTTTTAGCCTGGGGGTGGGCAATAGAATTGCTTTTCTATCCAACACAAAGTTATGAATACAATAAGAGCTCACAGCCCCCAGTGAGGAAAAAATCTCTAGCTTCTATACATAGTTTGGAAGAAAAATCAGGACATGGCAAACTCTTAGAGGAAAAAAAAGCAGAGTCTATAGTCCACGGCCTGCTGCTGGACAACAGGGGACCTTTTGGACCTTCTCTCAGTCCGTGGAGGAGCTCATGCCGCTTGGGTCCAAGGCTCTGTCCAGAGATATCTGCAGGGCCCGGTGGCCTCCCTCCCCTTCCAGCCTCAGCTGTCTTCTCAGGGTCTCCTTTCACTTGTCCCCCCATCCCACATTCCTTCCGTCCGGGTGGCTCCCCACAGCTGTTGTTACAGCCGAGCTCCTTCCTTTCCATCTGTTCTATGGGTCTCTTTTTAAACTCCCAGGCATGACTCAGGTCCCCTTTCTGGCTTACAGATTATGATACTCAAAACACTCTTAGGGTTACCAGGGAATTCTTGTCCCGTTAAATGACAATCCCAGAGGGCTGTTCCATTTTCAAAGGCTTAGTCTACAGCCATAGCATGTTGGAGCTGCGAGGGGTCAGAAAGACCATCCAGCAAGGCCAAGTCCCTTATTGTGCTGCTCGTCCTTGGTTCCTGAGGAGGACCAGGACCTCAGGGAAATGCTGTCGTGACACACAAGGGACATAAAGGATGGCTTCGGCCCTGACTGGCTCAGAAGGAATGTAAGTGAATAGCAACTGATTCTTATTCAGCCCTTCTTTAATGGAAGGGGAAGAAGAAGTCAAGAGAGAGTGTGAAAGGAGGAGCCAGAGGCTAGAACGTCCTCATAGCAATAAGAGAAGCAGGGAATGGTAGATGGAACAGGAGATGAATTTGGGTGATTACCTCAACATGGGATGCTCCTGGTGTGGAAGCAATCTCCCTTGGTGCAGATTTCCTCCTCATCTGTGGCTCAGAGATCCGTGGGTACTGGAAGTTTTGTTGATGGTCACCTAGCTCACAGATATCAGAGGCAGGACTTGAACCTAAATCAGAGGTAAGGAACCTTTGGTTTCACAGAACAAAGAGTGTGGATTCAGTCCAAGGGCCACACTTGAGGACCTAACGGGCCACATGTAGCCTTGAGGCCACAGGTTCCTGACTCCTGACGTAGGTGGTCCTGATCCCATGGTGGGCCCTCAATCCTCTCTGGGCAAGAGGCAATAAGAGATGCTAATCTTTAGTAAACTTTTCCAATCTGAAAAATCAGAAATAATCTAAGCTAGAAAAATCCCTGATCTTCTGGTGCCCAATCAAAACAAAATGGAAATAAACAGAATTTCTCCTTTCACATAATACAAATTTGTGTTATTATAACCAATGTGTGAGGAATGTTTTGGCTTGGAATGATAATTTATCAGGCTTGTATGTAAAGAAAATTAATCATTCTTTTAAATAAAACCCAGGAGTCTAAATTTAAAAAAATTATAACATTTTGGATTACAGTTTTTGTGGGGGACCATCAACAAGCTGTGTATTTCACAAGTACACCCTAGCACCTTAAAAATAACATAACAAAATGTTAGCTGTTGCTTAGCAACTCCCAGGTATTCCATGTTTACTGATTCTCCTCTTTTTCCAAAGGATACTCTGGACCGCTGAAGGAAATTCCTCCTGAGAGATTCAACACCACAGCTGTCCCAAAGTACTACCAGTCTCCCTGGGAGCAGGCCATTAGCAATGAGCCAGAGCTTTTGGAGGCCTTCTACCCCAAACTCTTTAAGCCCGAAGAAAAGGCAGAACTTCCAGACTTCCGAAGCTTTAACAGGTAATCCACCTCTCCTGGTTAAGAAGAGTTGTGTGGAATGTGCATTTTTTACATCAAGGTAAAGGGAACAGAACATTCAGTTGGAACATATTTGTAAGCATCATATTGAATGGAGTGGGGGCATTTGCCTTTTGGGGGTGCCCCCGCTGGTAATCTGGAGAAGAAAGGTGACAGGTAGGAGTTCAGCTTCCAGTGCCCTGACTCAATCCCTGCTTGATTAGATGGTACTAGAGGTAAGGAATGTTTCCCTTTTATCCGGAGGCTTAGCGGGTAGAGACCCACAGTTAGTTCAGCCTCCCCCATCCTAGACAAGACTCACTTGTACCTCATAGACTCCAGAGATGTGTTCTGCATTCATTCTTCCTGTATCAAGTTGTGGAAACTTGCGTTTGAAAAGGGATTTCTATTTGCTTTCATTGCATTTGGGACTTCCAAGTACAATCTGTGTCTGCTCTCCCTTCTCTGATAACATCAGTGGGATTCAGAAATGTCTCCTATCCCTTTACAGAGAGCCAAGCCTCCCCACAATGGCTCCTGGTCTTATGTTATAATAGACACTTATTGGCTGATGGATTCTTTTGTAATACAAAGTGAAATAAAACGACCATGTAGTATAGGCTGTGGGTTCTCTCTCTCTCTGTCTCTCTCTCTCTCTCTGTCTCTCTCTCTCTCTGTCTCTCTCTCTCTCTGTCTCTCTCTCTGAACCCCAATTCATGTGGCAGACTGGATCCCCAGAAGGCAGCTGGCCCCTCAAGGTTCTAGGGACAATTCTGAGAGGTTGTATGGGTATATGTATGCAGCAGGCATACAAAAGCTGATGAGCCTTAACCACCGGGCTTCCCCCTACGCTTATGAGGTAATATCAATTAGTCAGACAATTAGCATTTAGTCTTCACAACAGCAGTATAATAACAACAGGTGGCACAAAATTTTGCTCCAAGAATCTGGGACACATTCTCCCATAAGTCCCTACAGAGTCCAAGGGAGAGTGGGCCCCAGCTTAGGGCAGCTCACTGCTCCTGGTTTCTGTAGGACCTGTTTCCCCTTGCTGAGTCCTCATAAAATTCTCTCTGGGTATGAGCTAGCTTTCTGAAGGGCTCCTTGAAGAGTCCTGAAACTGTCCCTCTCTGGGTGCCTAGTCTGACTTCAACTCTCATGGGAATGCTCCAGTCATTTATGGAACGTTTACTATGTGCCGATGCCTGGGGATGCAAATAGAAAAGTAAGGCAGGCCCCGATCTCAAGACAACTTGGGGGAGTCAACATGTAAGGCAGGAGCAGCCTGGGGACTGGGGACAGAGTCTCCTGGGGGCGCAGTCACACAGTGCAGCTTATCTGGGATTCAGGAGACCTAGATGTGAATTCTGGATCTGTCATTACCATTACAGGAAAAATGGCCGGTCTTTTTTAAAGAGGAGAAAGACGTCCAATTAATGGGCAGAAAGAAGAGAATATTGGCCAAAATCAGTACATAAAACAGCAATAATAACAGCTGATACTTGAGCAAAGCAAAGCTGATACTTGATGTGTGTGAAGTGACATACGTGTGTGTTTGCATACATACATATACATGTATGTACACACACAGCACCTCCTTTAATCGGCATCTGCTAGCACTTGGTAATTTCCCCTAACAGTCTTCTCTTCTCGCCTCACCACCATCCCTTCTTTGGTCAGAAACTTGGCTCCTAGCCGTAGCCCCATCCCCCACCCCCACCTTGTGTTTCCCTAATTTGTTGGTGTTCTGACCTTGCATATCTAGGTCATGCACCCATTTGGTGCTTATCTTCATATAAAGTGCGAAATGTGGACCCAAATGGAATCTCCAGCCCCCCTAATCCTTATAGATTACAATGCTCAAATGCCAGTTAAAGGCATTTAACAAGAAATCATTTGGTACACGCTTATCTGAGTGAAACTGAAGTCTTACTCCTAGTGTTTGGGGCTTGAAGAGGAAACTTCAACATCATGTAGCTCAAGAATTCTTAAAGTGGGGTCCAGGACCTTTAAAAAAAACAAAAAATATATATATATATATACATATATATTAAACTATATTCCAATCTAATTGGCTTTCTTTATAATCCTATGTATTTTATTTTATACATTTTCAAACCACGATTCTGAGAAGAGGTCTTCGTAGACTTCCCCAAACTGTCCAAGGGGGTCTATAAGGCAAAAAAGATTAAGAACTCCTGATGGAGTCCAAGGCTCACATTTTATGGATCAGGAGATGGCTTGGGGCCCAGATTCACACAGGCAGTGAATAACAGATCCAGGGTGTTCACATAGGTACATAGTCCTCTCCCATCCACAACCTGCCTCAAAATCCACAAGAGTCTAATGAAGTCAACTCTGAGGACGAGGATGTTCATGTCAAAGAGTCAGGGGGGGGAATTGCTAAATGAGGGAGCAAAAACTTGTGACCAAGGCCTTTGGAGGAAATGTCAGTCATATGAACTTTAGATGCAACTGGAATATGGTGAATCCTCAAGCAACCCCGCAAGCTGCTTCGTTCTCTCCCTGTCACAGTGTGGGTCACACACGTGTTTGCTGTTAAGCCTCTGCCTGGTTCTGGGTTGTAAAAACAACAGAGACTTCCAACGAAGGGCCAGCCCAGCTCAAGCTCATCAAAATGCCCTATTATGAAACAGCAAGGAAAGAAGTCTGGCTGTGGAGACCATGACAGTGGGTATTGACCCAACCCCCGCCATCCCACAGCAATCTCATTGATTCAATGGGGGAGGGAGGGGAGAAGTATTCTCTTATTTGAGAGACTGGAAAATAACAGCCATAAGAAGGTGATGGGAATGATGAGCCCACAGGTCTGATTTCCTTCTCTTTTGAGTGAGTCCTGTAAGACAAAGGTGAAGAAAAATGTGTGTGCACATATATGTATATATGTGTATAAATATACATACTTAAATGGAGAGAAACTGAGAGGGAGAGGGAGAGACAGAGACAGACAGAGAAAGAGAGAGACAGAGACAGAGAGAGAGAGAGATGGAGACAGAGAGAGACAGAGAGAGGGAGAGAGAGACAGAGAGAGATGGAGACAGAGGGAGACAGAGAAAGAGACAGAGAGATGGAGACAGAGGGAGAACAATTAGATCAGTGGATCAAATTCTGCTAAAAGACAGAAATACTCAATTCCCACCATTACTAAAGGTAATTATTAAAAATAAAATAAAATTTAAAAGGTAATCATTATAGAAACTTGGCAATTTTCTTAAAGATTAGTCATGGTATAGAGCAGTTCTCAAGATCTAGTTTCTGGACCCCTGGGGGCTCCCAAAGCCCTTTGGTGGGTTCTAAGAGGCTGGAATGATTTTTCATAATCCTACTAAGTGTCATTTACCTTTGAAGTCTCCTCCCTTTCCAACTCCATATCTGTGAGGGGCCAGATCTTCTTCATATGAAGGTGCACCCTTTTTCTTGTATATCATACATATTCCCCGCCCCCTCCTTAATCTGGCAGCCTAAAACCACACTAAAACTTTTGGGACACCTCGTGTCTCAAGCAGAGTAACAAATTGAATGCAGAAGCAGCTACAAGAGTCCAGCTGTCTTCTATTAGACCAGACAAAATAGATATGGGCAAAAAAAATATGGAAAACAAGGCTACTTTTCTCACTGGTTTTTGTTTTGGAAAATAGTTATTTTTAATTTAAAAACGTCACTTATGTTAACATGCAATGGGTTATTATTACTTTTTTTTTTAAATTTTAATTTATTTTCTTGGTTACATCATTCATTTCCACAAGGTTTTGAGTTACAAATTTTCTCCCCTTTTTGTCCCTACCCCCCAGCCCAGAACATTGATCCCACTGTAAGACCCCTCCCACTATCT
>CM053601.1:5004113-5051613 GCA_028646575.1 Pseudocheirus occidentalis
TGCCCGTAGTGCTTTCTGTCTTGTGGAGAGTTTTGGAGCTTGAAAATCTGTTTAGCGTCCCATTTTATGAGTTTTTTAGGGTGTTTGTGTGGGAGCTGTGGTGCTTTGCTGCTTCTACGCTGCCATCTTGGCTCCGCCCCCCGGGTTATTATTACTTTTAAAGGAATTAATAAATTCCTTTATTCCTTTTAAAATGTATATCAGCTTTCATTTCTCAAAGAGCAAATATGGGTGGATATGACCCACACAAACAAAAGCTTTTTGGAGGTCGTCAATAATTTAAATTTTAGAGTATAAAGGGGTCAGGGCAGATAGATGGTACAGGGAGTAGAGCACCAGCTCAATCTACTTGGAAGGACTTGAGTTGAAATCCAGCCTCAGACACTTGCTTGCTGTGTGACCCTGGGCAAGTCACTTAACTCAACTGCCTAAAAAAAAAAAGAGTATAAAGTTGTCACAAGACAAAAATTTGACAACAGTGAATGTAATAGAAAGAACCCTAGATGTGGTTTCTATTTTAATGGATCAGAGTTTGAATCTGAACTGTTACTCTGTCTCTGTGTGACCTTGGATAAGTCACTTTATGGGCCCTCCAGGCCCCCATTTCTCAAAATGACAAGGTGGCACCAGCTTATCTCTCTGGTCCTTCCCACCTTGAGCTCCTAAAGAGAGAGCTCTCAATCAAAGTCTACAATGCATTTTCAGTAGTAAATAGACTGGTCCATATTATTCATTAAACGTTACCCCGTGAAAGGTGAGAAATGAACTCTACTGGGTGTTTCATTTCTGTAACATGGAACTGGTCGGACTGGTTTTGTTCTCTGCACTGACCGGCTATTTGACATCATAAAAACATGGCCTCTGGAGGTGGGGATTGTCTGTATTCAACGTTTCCCATGGGCCATAGAATCAGACAATCGGGACAGCAGCTTCAGAGGCACTTGTAGGATTAATGGCACAGTCACAGTATCTGTGGTCTCTGGGAAAGACGCCTTTGGGAACAAAGGCTCCAGAGGTCATTGAGTTAAATTCTCATGTTAAACAGGAGCTCCTTCTAGAAAATCACCCAGCTTTAGCTCGCCCATTTGGTGACAGGAGACTGTACCTTGGGTATCACCCCTTTAAAGTACTCCAAGAGCCATATTCTCTCTCATTGCTATTCTGTGTTTAAGTCTTAAGTTCAGAGCAGAAGACAACGATAAGACCTGCATGTAACTGTGATCTGAGACGGGGTGTGCAAGCCCTGAGAGATTTCCAGGCCCCGGAGCTCAGAGCTGATGTCAGAAATCACTTCTGGGCTGGTGAGCGGGGTCAGGCCAGTCTCCATGGGGAAGATGGTGCTTGAGGCGACTGAATGCTTCAGAAATTTAGAGAAATGCTTCCTATCTAGATTCTTTGGTCTTGGCACATCTGAGGACAAACAGGCCAAGAGAAGCATATACACATGTGTGAATGTTCATGTACACCGTTTCTCTAATACATTTTAGGTACAACCTATATTTGGGAGGCCCTGAAGGTCCTAGCTTTGACATATACTGGCTGCACAATCCTGGTTGAATCCCTTTAACCTCTCCATGCTCTGGGCAAATCTCTAGGACTAGAAATTACAGAAAGGGGGGTGCCACGTCGATAGAGGGAGTTTCCTCACCTGGGATCCCCTGTACTGAGGAATACAGGCCAGCATGGAGTCACCACAACAGTTTATGTAGAACAAGACTTCTTAACCTTGCTAATGTCCCGGGTCCCTTTGGACGTCTGGTGAGGCCTTTTTCGGAACCCTGATCCTTGCCTATATTGATAATCACAGAAAATGTTAAGTTCCACTTAGGTTAGTGACAAAAAAGATGCTATTTTTTCCCCATATGAGTCCACAGCCTGAAATCTAGAGCCTTTTCATTGCTTATGGATGTTCTGATACAAAGGCTGACAAATCCCTGTTCCTGTTATGCATACACCACAGTCATTTCTCCCTTCCTCTGCAAAGTCATCTACCTGGAACACCCTCCCTCTTCCCCTGATTAAATCCTGCTCAGGAAATTAGCTCCCATATTTCTGAAGTGATTTCCTCTCAATAACCCTGTGAAGCAGATAGTGTAACAATTATCTTAATTTTACTGAGTAGAAAACACTCTCCTAAAGCCCAAATGACTTACTCAAGGTCACTAGGAAGTGACTGTCAGTCCTTGGGGTGAAGTTCCTTCAGGACTGAAAGCAGTCAGTCAGAGCCCCTCATCTGGAGCAAGCTGGTGTAACTTGGGTCACAGCGTAAAATGAAGCTCTCTGAGGGCAGGGCCCCCAGATCTAGAAGCCAGCCCAGAACTTTGCACAGAGTGGGGGCTTAAAGTCTTACCTCTGCTGGTTACTGTGTGACTTTAGACAAGTCACTTAACATCCTTAGGAAACGTCAGTGTCCTAATCTATAAAATGAAGAAGCTGGACAAGATGGGTCTGAAATCCTTTCTGCACTTAGCTCCATAATCCTTTGAGATACAGAATCATCTGAGGCACATCATTAGCGGGTGGGTTTTTATGCTTACAGGGGATGCTTGGAAGCCAGCTCCCATCGTGGGGTCAGTGGCAATGATAGAACAAGAATATGGGTAGATATCTGCTGCTTAACTTTCTAACTGGTCTTGGAAATTCTGCATGCCACTGGACAAACTAGCCTTCTCTTCCTAACTTTTTATCTTGGGCTGATTATGGTGCATCAGGGACGGAGCTTAAAAAATCAGCTTTGCCTAAGAATGATAGACAGTACAAGCAAGACTCATGATCAACAGTGGCATTTGGAAATAGAACCAAACCCAGTAGATCCGGACCTGGAGGAAACCTCAGGGGCCATCAGAACCAGCCTCCTCCTTTCCTAGATGGAGAAGCTGAGGTCCATGAGGGAAAGTAATTCATCCAAAGTCTTACAGGTAGTAAGTGTCAGAGGCAGGGGAGACAGGACTCAGAATCTGAGACAAGCCAATAACCACTAAATGAAGCAAAAACCCCTGGCCAAATACATGCATTCTGCCCATATATATAACAGGAGATTATCTGTCTCATATGCAGTCTAAGACCAGGACCTTTCCTGGAGCCATCTGAGAGCAGCCAAGATGCTGGGTCTCTTGGTCTTTGGATGGCACCACATTCAAGTTTCCTGGGAATTGAGGCTCTCGGGAACCTCGGCCAAATCTCCTCATCACCTCAGGACACAGTATCCTCATTCATAAAATGAAGATGGTGACCCATGGCCTTGGGCTCTTTTCAGCTCAGGTCCTTTTGATATTAGAAGTAACTAAGCTTTTCTCTGTTTCTTTTTGCTCTCTGCACAGAGTTGCCACGCCATTTGGAGGGTTTGAGAAAGCATCCAAAATGGTCAAATTCAAAGTTCCCGATTATGACCTGCTCCTTCTAACAGATCCCAGGTTTATGGCTTTTGCCAATCCTCTTTCCAGCCGGCGGTCCTTCAATAGAACCCCAAAAGGATGGATATCAGAGAATGTTCCCATAGCAATCACTCCAGTGATGATAGAAGAGAATATGGTGCCAGAAACAGATGACCTGTGAGAAGAAGCAAAAGCTCTAAAGCACCATCCCTCACAACTCACTGTCTTACCAGGATGTTTAACAACAGATGCTCCTTGTTTGCCTTAGAATCTAACTGATAACGGTTTAAATTGCAATTCCCCAAATTTTGTTTCATTTACACATAGAATATTAATAAAATCATTAAGAACTTGATCAGCAAAATTGCTCATTTCATGTTTTCATGCATATTTCTTGACAATATTTAATTAGCACAATAACTATACATATATATGTGTACACATATATATGTATACATACAAACACATAGACACACATTTTGACTTCCTACTTCTGTGGAAGGAGTAAGAAAAAAAGAGAAGTTCACGTGGATGACTTGGAGAAGTTTGGACCAATGAAGTAAGTCAGATATTGACTTGGGGGAGAAAAAATGTGGAAGACATTGAAGAAGATGTGAAGCTAATCCAGACACTTGTATAGATTCTATTTCTGGCTGGAAAGAGAGTGAGTAGGGTCAGGGCCGTTGAAGGGGTGAATAAAAGGATTAAAGAGGATCAGGAGGCATTGAGGAGGAGGAGCTGAAGGAGTCATCTCCAGGAGGTTCAGGAGAAGATTGTTGGCAAGATGGACCAAACTAAGAAAAGATAAAAGAAGCAATTAGAGGAATAAGCAAATTGATGGGGTGAATTGGTGAGTGGGACAAACTGGTGAGTTAGATGAGAGGTTGGTGCCAGCCTGAAGGGGAAGTGAGTGTGAATGTGGAATTGTCCTTGAAACTAAGGAATGGAGGTTGAATAGGGTTGTCAAATTATTAAGAGGTGATAATAGGCTGTAAAAATATTAGCTAAATACTTAGAATCAAGCTGTAAACTTCCTCACATGGACTTGTTTTTTATTTTTAAAAAAAGGCTAAAAATCTCTGTCATTACGGTGAATAGAATTGTGTAATGACTTCCACCTTGATGATGTAATTTTGTATTTTCCCCAGGGTACATGAAGGCTGGGGGTGAGTGGGGGGTGGGGTGGAGACAAATATCTCTAGGATCAAGCAAATCTGTTCTAGGAATAGCATAAGGAAGGTCTGGAAGGGCTCCTCAGTCCATCCTTGTCAGGCAAACCTTTCTGAAGATTGAAAAGGAGAAATCATTGGATCTAAAAGCTCTACCTTTTCCCAGGAGGCCTCTACTGGAGCAACTCAGGGATCTGTGTTTGGCCCCATCCTACTGAATGTTTTTATCAACGACATGGATAAAAGTGTAGACAACAGGCTCAACCCATTTGTGCTGGGAGGGATAGCCAACACAGTGGATGAAAGAGCTGAGATCCCAAAGGATCTTGATAGGCTACAGCATGCATCTGGCCATAGTACAGTCAAATTCAATGGAAATTAAAGTTTGTGTTTGTGTACAAAAAAAAAATCTACCTCACTGGTACAAGACGCATGAAGCGTGATTAGAGATTATTTGTTCTGAAAAAGTTCTGAGGGTTTAAGTGGATTGTAATCCTGATACGAGTCAGCAGTATGATGAGGCAACCTTGAAGCTAATGGAATCTTAGGCTGCATTAAATGAGGGACAGCATCTGAAAACAGGGAGGGGACACTTCTGCCACAGCCTGCCCTCATCAGACCTCAGGAGGAGCATTTGGTTCATTTCTGGATGCCAGGGTTAAGATGATATTTGTAAGTTAGACAGAGTGTCTGGAAGTGGGCATGCAGGATGGCAAAGGTCCGTGAACATGTCTCATGAGGATATGAATGTGGATGTTGAGGAAACTGGGCATGTTTAGCCCAGTATGGGTAGGGGTGGCAAGAGGGCTTAACTTAAGAGCTGCCCACAAATATTTGAGGGGCTCTTATGGGGAAGAGGGATTAGACTTGTTTTCTTTGACCTCAGAGGTCAAACAGCTTGAACAATGGCTGGAAGCTTCAGATGCCAATTTAGACTCCATATCAGGAAAAACTTCTAACGTGTAGAAACAGCCCACAGTAAATGGGCTCCATGTACAGGATAGTAGAGATTTTGTTCACGGGTGAGTTCACCTAGATGACTCCTGATGTCTTCCAGTTCTCCAGTACTGGGATTGACGTGAAGAGCTTCTAAAAATTCTTTCAGGAATTCACAGAGTTGGAATCCTCCTCACAACCCAACACCACTTCCAGCGTTTGCTCCTTCCTCTATCACTCTTCCTTTGAAGTTCATGCTATTCATATCATCCTATCAATTCAGAATTCTGGTAGTGATTGTCTACAGTGATAGTCCTCCCTGCCCCTCCCCCAGGTCTATAAAGTTCCCTCAGTGAGTCTGATACTTGGCTTACAATTTTTCTCTAACTACTGCCCTCATATTAGGGGCCTCCAACATATGCATTGATTTGCTCCCAAATATCCTAACCACTCAGTTCCTTAACTTACTCACCCCCCACGATTTGTTCCTTCAGCCTGCTTTAGCTGCACACAAAGACGGTCATACCCTTAGTATTGCTGTCAATACTCAAACAAACTACCTCGTTGTTCAAGAGTTTTGAAATCCCCTTCTCTGACTATAATCTATAATTTTTACCTCTCCCTCTCCCTTAGATAACCTTACTCTTCATCTTCACTATCCCCTCAATCCCTCGGTTCTCTCCCTGTTCATCTCCCCTGCCCTAGCCACTCTCTCCTCTTCTTCTTAACTCCTTGCTAAACCAATACAGCTCTACACTCTCCTCCCCTGTTGAATTCCTAGCCCCATTTACCACATCACCAATTATGCCCAACCAAACCTCAGCCTTTGGACGCTCCCACCATTCAGCATCTTCATACATGTGCAGCTGAATGAAGGGGATCGTGCCACCTTTCTGACGGGGTCCACCGCAAATCTGTGTTACATAACTGGGCCCTCACCGCTGCATGGCACACTCACTATCTCACTCTGCACAGTGATTCTGCCAAACCTGGTCACCTCACTTCAGACTTCCCACGGTTCCCTCCTCTCACTCTTTTTGGCAGATCAACACCCTAGCCCGGCAGCAGATGCCTATATTTAGGGGACAGCAGCAAGTCAACAAGAGATCCTGAAAGCTTTCTCATAGGTCAGAAGAGTGGAAGGCGGGGAGGGAAGTGAAGAGTGGCCTTTTCTTCCAGTGGTAGCTCTGGAGCGTCACAAGTCAGGATCAAGAATTTCTTTCTTAAACATAAATCTGGTTAAAGGTTAAAGAGATGTTTTTAACTGAGAAGAAATTCAGGTTATGTTGGGCTTGGGGTTTTTTGTTTGTTTGCTTCATACGCTGATTTAGAGATAGAGCATTTTAGATCAGTAGTTTGAAGAGGCAGCACGTTCTGTTTCTGCCTCTAAGCTCACAGTGTTGGTGCAAGGTGATGCCTTAGGGAATGCCTTTTTTCTAGTAAGCTATTTCATACTGTTTTTTGGGAATTTGTAGAGAAGTTCAGGAAAGCATCCTGCATGTTGGATCTTGTTTCTAGTCCATTTCTTTCTTTTTCTTTCCTTTTTTAAAGGCTTCACTCTGTGGCTCTATTATCCTTGAATACAGAAGTAATTTGCTCTTCCTTTCCTGACTTCGGCATTGTAGTTACAATGGTCTAATTCTGATTATACACGTCCTTTGGGTTTAGTTCTGTGAGCCTACTTTATATCACTGTGTTCAAACATCTGCATCATTTTTTTTAGTTATCCAATGAACTTACAACTGTTGTCAAAGTGTAAAGCAGCCCATGGCAGATCTCTTGTCTTTGTTAAAGGACTTGTCTTCATTTTCCATGATCGTTGTCTGAGGAATACTGATGGGGATGTTCTGGGCAGTCCTGGCCCATGGGAATGACACTGGGGACATCTTCTGGACATCATCCACCTCACAATGGCCCACCCCAACACCCCCATGCGTCTGAGGTGCATGGTCTACACCAGTTTCCATTTGCACTGCCCCCGCAACTGTAATTCGAATCAGATCTGAAAGAGGGCCACAGTAAAACATATTTTAAAGTTTAAAAAAGATATTAGTTAAATATTTTTAGAACCCACTGTTTGTTTTTTTTAATTAATTTTTGTTACATTTTAAGTTTTGAATTGTCTTTTCCCCTCCTTCCCTCCGTACCCGCCTCACACTAGAGAAGGCTACCACACACACACACACACACACGCACACACACACACACACACACGCACAGGACTTCTCTTTCTTTCTCTGGAGCTGGAGAGCATCTTCCTTCCTAGGTCCTTTGTAGCTGAATATGTATAATCCTCAGAATAGCTTAGTTGTTGACAGTTATTCTTCAAACAACGTTGCTCTTGCTGTATAAAATGTTCTCTTGATTCTGTTCGTTTCACTCCTCTGTGTTTCATGTAAATCTTCCCAGATATTTCTAAAACCCACCTGCTCATCATTTCTTACAGCACGGCAGTATGCCATCACAATTACGCACCACAGCTTGTTGAGTCACTCCCCAACCAATGGGCATCCTCTTAGATTTCTGGTTCTTTGCCACCACAAAGAGACTTTTTTAGAACATATTTTAGAACATATAGGTTCTTTTCCTTTTCCCTGATCACCTTGGGAAACATACTTAATAATGGTATTGCTGGGTCAGAGGGTGTACAGCTTTATAACTCTTTGGGCCTAATTCCAGAGTGCTCTTGACCCTTCACAGCCTTGCAGGGTCCTCCTGACTTTCCAGCCAGCTCACTCCTTCCATAGCTCCAGCCCCCCAGCCCCCACACTTCAGTAGCGCTGGCCTCCGTGTCACCCCTGACTCCAGACATTTTCTCTGGCTGTCCCGTTACTGGAGCTCTCTTCCCTCCTTCCCTCTTCCTGGTTTCCCTGGATTTCTTCCATTCTCAACTACAATCTAACCTTCTAAAAGAAACCTTTTGTGATCCCCCTTGATGCCAGGACCTTTTCTGTGTTGATTACATCTAATTTTCCCATCTGTAAGCTTACTTGCATCTGAGCTGTTGATGTGCAAGCTCCCTGAAGGAAGGCCTTATTTTTGTCTTTTTTCCTATGCCCCATGTTTAGCACAGAGCCTGGCACAGGACAGGTTCTTAAGAAATTCTTGTTGGCTGCAGAAGCACCTTCCTTTGTGTATAAAACAGACCTCTCAATTATAGAGAATTTATGGAGCAAACAGTTTTCCCCTGTCTTCTGTCTCTCTCAGAAGCAGTTTGTGGTGGGCCAGGAGGAGGCCTAATCCTAGACTCCAGTTCTTCTTGTGCTCCCTTTATTTTGAAGACCAATGATGTCACAATATGCATTGAGTGATGTCTTGATTTGCACATGAATGTGATTTAAGTGAGGCAGAGCAGGCGCCTCAGAAACAAGGCTGAGGGATCACAGGCAGGGCCTTAGGCTCTCCGGACCTAGTCCTTCTCTGTAACGGAATGACAACCAGACTTACACAGGATTAGTATGAGGAAGATGCTAAGTGTAGGTTATTAATCTTAATGGCATAACCAGTCTCCAAGGCACCCAGATTCAAAACAACAGGCTAGCATTTATATATAAACACTTAAGGTCAACAGAAACATTTTACAGCTATTGACTCATGTAATCCTCACACCAGCCCTGAGAAGGAGCTCTTATTACCCCTGTTTTATAGACAAAGTAACTGAGGCCCAGAGAGATGATGTGACTTGCCCAAGGTCACACTGCTAGTAAGTGATTGCAGCAACGATAGAACCCGAGTCTTCCTGACTCTGTCCCAGCCCCCTGCCCACCACCCTGCCTAGCAGATGGATAAACGTGATGGGCAGGAATAAGGAAGTCCTGGCTTTGAATTTTGCCTCTGACATTTACTGGCTGCCTAACCCAGGAACTATCATTGTCTTAGAACCTGATTTCCTCCTTTGTAAAATGGAGATAATTATACCCTTAGTTATTGTCTAATGGGGGTGACTGTCGAGAAGATCGAGTGAAATAATCCATCCAAGAACTAGGCCAATGTCAGTCACCATTATTGCTCGCAAACATCATTCCTTCCTCCTGAAATCCCTGTCTGCCTATTGGAATTCTCCCCCTTATTCCAATGTCCCCTCCTCCAAGATACATTTTTAGCAGCTCTCAGTCAGAAGGAATTCCCTTGGTGATCCCATAGTAAGCCCTCTGCATTCTCCTTCTCGTGCAGCTATTTGCATCTGTGTGTGTCTGATGGACATATGTGTGAATTGCTTGTTCGCGCAGTCTCTACAGCCAGCACCTGAACAAGTGCCTTGTACACGTTTGCTCCACAGATGAATTGAAATTCACCTGGAGTCAGTGTTAAATGGAGATTTCTAAACTCTCATAAGGGAATGTAGATTGGGAGATGGAAGGGACCTAAAAGGTCGTCTCATTCAACCTCTTCATTTTACAAATGAGGAAACTGAGTCCTAGAGATACTTAAGTGACGTGTCCAAGATCACAGAAAAGGGCAGAATCAGGATTTGAATTTGGGTCCTCTGACCCAGCTGTACCACATCACCTACTTCCCTATGCGTATCACATAAAGTGTTCCAATCCAACTCGAGAATCTCAACAGTCTTTTTACCCAAGTCATCTGAATGAGTCTGTCTGGAACAAGAGTTTGAGCATCTTCTTGACGTCTTTGGTTTTGGAATTCTGTCCCTTTACTGACTCATTGAATCTGAACTTAGGGCTTCCAGAATGTCAGCAGATATGTCTACATAATCCAGAGACTCAGGGAAGGAAAGCGAATCATGAAGGATGGGCTAAAAATACATTTGGGTGGGGGCTGGTCACCACCAATTCTTTAGGTCTAGTGACTATGCTAGGAAAGCATTCCAGGATTAATTGAGTGTCTTTGAATGAGTCATTCTTAGCACAAAGAAACAGATTTGGTGTTTTTTTTTTCCCAAAGTGCTTTAAAGTCATTAATTTGTTATTCTTGACAGTCAGATTTCAAAGCAAACTAAGGTGTTTCCCTTGTCAAGAAAAGCAAGGGATAGGAAGCTGATAAACCAGAGGAATCCCCACTGCCAGTCAGCATCACTGAGAGAGCCCAGATACCAGGACTGAAGTCACAAAGGCCTCTGCTCACTTGCTAGAGGGGTAGGGGCAATAACAAGGGTCTGTCCATGCTGGAGTGTGGTGAAGTATTTAGAAGAGGAAAAGCAAAGAAAAACACAGAAATGAACCTATGCCTTTGGGTACGGTCCTACACCCTGGTCAGTTCCTTCATGTCACAGAGGCAACCTCAGACACTAGCTGTATGACCCTGGGCAAGTCATTTTGCCTTTACTTACCTCAACTGTAAAAAGGGGATGACAATAGCACCTACCTCCCAAAGGAGATACTATCTGTAAAGAGCATACCAAAGTAACTAAGCCTGGAAGGAAGCTCCTGATTCTCAGAAGGTGAGATTTGGAGGAAGTGATCCCAAGCGAGAGAGACTGCCCAAGAGGAGCGCGAAGGGATGGGTGAACATAGGTGAAGGGAGGTGAAGAGCAGGGAGTATTTAGAAGTTCATTTTGACTGGACTATGTGAAAGGAAATAACGAGAAAGAAGGCTTGATAGGTAAGTCAGGGTCACACCATTGGGGGCCTTATACACTAGGCTGAGCAAGTTTGTATTGTATTCTAAAGACAATAACCACCTTCATCATGCTTCATTAAGCACTTGCTCTGTTCAGGACACCTGCTAGGGGATGGGAACACAAAAGGAAAACATAATGGGTCCTTGTCTTCAAAGAACTCACTTCATCCCTTGGGAGACAACTTATCCATGTAGCAGCGTAATGGGGACTGGCCAGTGAGGGTCCCCCACTTTGATGTTAATGAGCCTCTTCCCAAGCATTTGGACTGGGAGGACAAGCCTCATTGACCAATCTCCCCTCCACCTTACAGAATAAATATGAAACAAATACCTAAATCCAAAATGATGCGGGGACAGGGAGGGTAGTAACAGCTGGGGACACTGAGAAAGACCTCATGGAGAAAAAGACACAAGTTTCAAATAAATGGGGAGTTATAATCAGCAGAGATGAGCAGAAAATGAGTGCCAGGCATGGGAGAGAGGCTTTCAAAGGTGCAAAAATGTGAGTGAAGGGTCCTTTGTAAAGAAATGGAAGGAGAATTTGATTGGAGTACAGAATGCATGGTGGGGGAGGGGAGGGGACCAATGTAATAAGGCTGGAGATACAGACTGGAACCATGTTGGGAGGGGTTTTAAATGCCAAACAGATTAGTTTGTAGTTAATTCTAGAGGCATTCACTGAATAGTGAAGTGATGTAGTTTGGGCAAATCACTTTGGCAATTGTGTGGAAGATGAATTGGAGATAGGAGGGACACTTGAGGTAGGGTGACCAATTAGGAGGCCACTGGAGGGGTGATGAGGGCAGTGGCTGGGCAAACAGAGAGAAGGGGAAGATGTGAGAAATGTTAAGGGGGTAGTAATGACAAGACCCCAATTATTTATGGGGGTGGAGAGAAGAGGGTGAAGCAGAATGAGGAGGACATGACTTCCAGGTGGTACATCTGGATGACTGGAAGCATGGTGATGCCACTGACAGGCATGAGGAAGTTCAAAACAGGGAAGGGTTTGGGGGGGGGAAGGAAGATGATGAGCTCTGTTTCAGACATTCCACCTTTGAAAGGACCACAGGCTACAGGGATTGAGATGTCCTTTATGCAGTCAGAGGTAGAAGACTAGAACACAAGTGAGAAACTAGGGCTGGATCTCTACATATCAAAGTTGTCTACATAGAAATGATACTTAAACCCATGGAATCTGAAAAGACACCAAGCGGGAAGGTATAGAGAGAGAAGGGAGCCAAAGCCCTAGGGTAGCAAAGGTGTTCAGGGAGCCTGCTCAACTAGATACTATCTACATTTTCCACGTGAACATTCACAGCCTGGAAATCAGCTACTGCTACAAATCTGGGCTCCAGTGATTGTTTTGATGATTGTCTAGACTTAAGAAAGGGATGAAGAAAATGTTAATGTAAATAAATTTAGAAGTGTGTACATTTCTTGAGACCCAGTTGTAAAACATTGACCAACACATACCACTAGTATGTATTCACAGGAAGGAGTGGAATGTGCATGATGATCCAGCACATGAGACTGAGGGAGAAGCATTTGGAGAGAGGATCAGGACCCTGTTCATGAGCAGAGAGTGGTCAACAGTGTAAATCCTGCAGAAGGTTCAAAAAAGATAAGGAGTAGGAAAAACTTGACGATAAAGAGATGGCTGGTAACCCTGGAGAGAGCTGTTTCTATTGAATGGTGAGGCTACAAATGAGATCTCCAAGGCTTGAGAAGTGAGTGAAGAGAGGAAGCTGAAATCTGAGAACAGACTGGCTTTGTTTGCTAGGAGTTTAACTGTGAATTGGGAGAAGGGATACAGGCTGCTAGCATGACAGCTGAGGGACTTTTAAGGATGAGGGAGACCTGGTCATGTTTTAAGGTAGCAGGGAAAAAAGAAATAGATGAGGAGAGGTTAAAAGCAAAAGAAATTATCGTAGGACAACAATATTCTAGAGAAAACTGGAGGGAACAGCAGCAAGGACTTACATAGACAAGGAGTAAGGGATTGGCAGTATCGGGGGTCTGGAAGATTACTTTAGCAGCTAAGAAAGAAGACAGTAGTGGAGAGGGGAGAGACTGGTGAAAAACAGGGAGATCCCTTCATTTCAGTAGTCCAGGTGAGGAGGGTGGGGGCCTGAATTAGGCTAGTGACTCCTTGAGTGGAGAGATGGGGACAGACACAAGAAATGTTGTGGCAAGGGAATTGCCGGAGCCTGGTAGATGATTCAATGAGGGACCCTCAGATGGTAGATCAGAATAGAGCCAAGGGAGGAAACAGCATCCAACAAAAGGGGATGTGGTCATCAATGATGAAAACTGCTTTCCTTTTGGAAGGGATGAAGTACATTCACAGACTCACCATACACTCATATATTCATTCATGCCAAAGCCTGGGATACAAGATAAGGTCACCAAACTCCGAATCTTGGGTTGTTTTTTTTTTTTAGCTTTGATATTATTACTTATGTAACCAATACAGCAACAATGATCCTAGCTCTCATTGCCTGAAAGCCAACTCAGGTACTTTTAAGCCCTCCTCCAAGGTTCTCCAATACTCCTAAGGGGGTTGGGGAGTTTCTTTGCCACTGGCTCAGGTCACCACAAATATTTCCTCAATTTTAGGGGCTCCCCAGCCACTCCAATTCCATTTAATCATTTATCAATCAAAGGAGCTTTTGCAAGAAAAAAAAATGAACATTCTAACCACCAGACTTGGGAGGCATAATTCTCCCCTTGCTCCCTTATAGCACCTTAGTCTCTGATGAAGGGAGGGGTTCACAGTTTCGTTCAGTTTTTATATAGCAACACTCCCACAAAGTTCTAAGTCAACGGCTACCCTTGGTTTATGTCCCAAGAAGCTCTCTTCAAGGCTTCCCTCCTGAACATTTGACCTGGAATCTTGCCACCAGGATCACAATGATTCAAGCTCCTGGGTACAAGGACCCTGCCACCTGAGTCTAGGACTAAAAAACAAAACAAAACAAAAACCAAGCAAAACAAGGTGCAAAGTTTCAGGGCCACAGAGCCTAAAGGGTAGAGGGAATGGCTGAACAAGCTGTGGTATATGACTGTGATGGAATATTAAATGTGCTGTAAGAAATGATGAGCTCAATGATTTTAGGAAAACATGGAGAGACTTGTACAAAGTAATGAAGAGCAGAACCAAGAGATTGCTATTATATGGTGGCAGCAGTAAGGTTGTAAGAATGGCTTGGAGTGACTAAGGAAGTCATTTTGAGTATTATTAAGTACCCAAATTAACTACAAAGGACATATGAAGGAAGAAGTCATCTGCATCCAGAGAAAGAACGGATAACTAGAAATATGTATGGAATGATTTTACATACACACACGCGTGCACATGCACGCACACACTTGTGTCAAATGGTAGCCACCTAGGGGAGGGGAGAAAAAAAGAAATATAACAACTTTATTGTACACGTAAAAGGAATAACAAGTCATACATGATAGATGTGCAGTTTAGGTGTCATCATCTTTTTTTCTATTCTAATATGTTTAGGAAATGCTTGTTTTCTGTCTTAAGTTCAGAATTTTGTAAAAGGGGGAGGGGCAGAGAGGAACAGGCAGCCCATTCCTCCACCTAGTTTAGTTCATGGACAACAGGCTCTGGGTGAATAGGACCTTCACCCCAACCCTCCCCACTCCCCACCAGTGCTGCCAGAATGACAGAAAAACCATCCCAGGCTGGTAGTTTTTGAGACAACCCTGTTCTGGCTACACAGGCAAAGGAAAAGGCTGCATCCACCCTGGGGTAGGGGAACGGCAGGACGGCTTCTCCCAGAAGCAGGTTCCTGTCATTTCTTAAACGGGTGCCTCCATCTTAGGTCACCTGAGCACACACCAAAACCTGATCACACAAGAGTCTTCTAGCAGTTGGACAATGACACAGGTCATGGCCCGTTCACTCCTAGCTCAACGTCCTTTGACTTAGCCATCCACATTCTCTAGTTTTGATGGCTCAGAGTTAAATGTAAACAGCCATTGTTTCTGTTCTGACCAGAAACTCTGAGCATCTTCCCCTCACAGACTGATTCTTTTGGGAAGCAAACTAGCCCATCTTTTGCCTCGGCTCTGACCTAGCCTTTAACTACTGAACTTGCCTGGTCAAAGTAAGACCTGGGAAAGACCTTAGCTACAAGAGGCCAGCGTCTCCCACCTCATGCTGGGCCATCTCCAGTTGCCCTGACCTATATCTGGCCACTGGACTCAGAGGGCTCTGGAGGAGAGAGTGAGGCTGGTGACCTTGCATAGCCCTCCCTCACTGAAATCCAGTTTGAGAACAAAGGACAAACATTAACAACAACAACAAGAATCCTTATTTTCCAACAGTCTGTCCAACGTACCTGCCCCATGTGCTGGAGGGCTTTCCCTAGGTCTTCTGAGCTCATAAGCATATCAGCACAGCATGTATGTCCTCCAGCTGCTGCCCTGCACCTCCCCTGGCCCAGTCAAGCCTGTATTTGATGATGTCCTTAGGCCTACTTTCTGTCTGCAGATGTCCACTAGCAACATGTAACGCCCACCACATCGACCTTCAGGGGGCCCAGAAGAATCATGGGGATGAGGATGATGATAAACACATTCATAGAAGTCTATGGTTTACTAGCATTTGACATATCCATTTTATTTAGTTACTTTTGGAGGCAACTGGGGTTAAGTGACTTGCCCAGGGTCACACAGCTAAGCATCTTGAGGCTAAATTTGAACTCAGGTCCTCCTGATTCTAGGGCCTGTGCTCTATCTACTGTACTACCCAGCTGTACCTCACCCTCCCCCCACATCCATTTTAAAATCACAATTTGAAAATGTTCCCAGTGAACAGAAAATCCAGAAGTCACTTTTTCTCACAAAGGGTAACACTGAGCAAGATGAGCAATCCTCAAATGTGCAAAGAACATTCTGAACTCACTAGCTCAGGCCAGGGGTGTACCAGCAGCCTTATTCACGCTGGCATTTCCTAATACTGCTGTTTAGCAGAAAGAACTTAGATGGCGTCACTGCATTTTTCCCTAGCCACCACCGTCTTTCATCATTTCAATCCTGCTTTTCTTCTGAAGGCCTTTGCACCTCCACCAGCTTTGTTCTGGGGGAAGCCTGGCCACTTGCTTTGTCCTGGGAGAAGAGGGATGCCTCTGCCACAAGAGAGAGGGGTCATGCATTCCATAGCCACTTAAAGGTGGTTAGCTGTTCAGCCTTCTGTGGGAGTATCAAGTGGCAGAAGAAAATAATACAGAGAAAGTGGTTTCAGCAAAATCAAAGTTCATGAAAAAGTTGAACATTCCCCAAACTAATTTAATAATAGACTCCAATGATGCAAGCACCCCAAGAGATGAGAGTTCTGATTAGGTGAAAGAAAGTGTCTTTTTGCCTTCCTTAAACACAGGAACTCAATGTCAGCACGGGATATAAACTTCCTCTTGCTTCTCGATATGAACTACTACAATGTCAGCTGGAACATTCAGTACACACAGCAGGTGGGAAGAAAGCGAAGCATTTCCAGGAGGCTTGATTTCAGATTCATAAAGAATGTGCTGATTACTCTGTGTTGGGCAATGTTCTGAAATATGTTTCAATGGTAGGGATTACCAGGGGTGGGCGATGGAGGGGAGGCAGGAAATAAGACTGAATAAAGAGGTGAGGGGAAAACAAAATTGGAGGTAAGTTTGACTTCACAACCTATTTTAAAACAAATCCAATATCACTAAGTAGAATTACTTCAAATAATTTTTAATTGGTAAAGTAACATTTATTGATTAAGTACCTACTGTGTTTCATGCACTGCTAGACACTGTACATTAAAAGACCACAAATGAGGCAATCATTGAATTCTGTGAGTTTATATTTTACCAAAGGAACAACACAGACACACAAGGAGCATGCACAAAAAGCCTACAAAGTAAACACAAGAAGAGGTAGGTAGGTGGGGCTGCAGCGGACAGTGCACCAGCCCTGGAGTCAAGAGGACCTGAGTTCAAATACAGTCTCAGCACTAGCTGTGTGACCCTGGGCAAGTCAATTTACCTCACTGATGGCAAAAAAAAAAAAGTAAACACAAGGGAAGGGGGTATGGGGGAGAGGAGGTACTAGCAGCTAGAGGGATTGTGACATATTTCTTATAGAAAATAACCCCCTTGCCTGAACTTTCAATAATCAGTCCATCAATCTGCAGCTGAGGAGCTGAACAGAACATGCACAGACATCCCTCATGATGCCAGCCAATCAGATGTACTGCTCAGCCAGGGGACAAGCATTTGTGAAGTGAGCTCTGTGTACAAGATGCTATGTGAAGTGCTGCAGGTATGAAGAAAGACAAAACCAGTTCCTGTTCTCGAGGTGCTAATAGTCTAACACACTAGCTCAGTGCTTATGGAACAGCGGATAGAGTACAGTGCCTGGAGTCAGGAAGACTCATCAACTTGAGTTCAAATCAGTTCCAGCTGACACTGTAATTGTTCATATGGAGAAGCCAAAGGAAGTTTATATTGGGCTAGTAAGCCTCATGAACTCACCAGCTGTGTGATCTTGGGCAAGTCACTTAACCCTGTTTGTTTCAGTTTTCTCATCTGTAAAATGAATTAGAGAAGGAAATAGCAAGAAAACCCCAAATGGGGTCACAAAGAGTCCAACACAACTGAACAATGACTCTACAGCAAGCTTAGGGCTTAGGCATTTGGGGGATAAGCCCCTAAATCCATGGTTCTCAACCTTCCTAATGCCACAACGCTTTAATCATATGTGGGCGTATCTGCATGTGGGTGGACCCACTTGGAGATTGATAGAGTAGCAGTGTCTCATTTCCTAAGACCATCAGAAATATGTTTTTTTCCGATGACCCCTGTGAAAGGGTTGTTTGACACCCCCCCCAAAGGGGTTGTGCGACCCACAGATTGAGAACCGCCGCCGTAAATGCATCCGGTTTTATGCAATTTGATGCTGAAGTGTTTGGTCATTGAGAAGGAAGTACAAATGACTCAGTGGGTGTGAAAAGCTCCCTGGAACTTTCTTAAAACTTCTCTTCCTGATTGCTATCCATGTCAGGGCTGTTTTAAGACTTTTTTCCACGAGGGGTGGGGGAAGGACAGCTTGCCCTATTCCCTACCCTGGCCACCATATGGACACAAATGAATGAAAATTCACTTATTAAGCATTACTCTATTGTAAAGCACTGGACTAAGCCCTGGTGATATCAGCTGAAAAGTAAGAGAGTCCTTACTTACATTCTAAAGGAGGAGACACATTCTGAAGGCAGCAAAGCAGATGGTAAAGCATTTTCTTTAATATCATTCCCTCTGATCAGAATGGATCAGCTTCTGCTATCACATTATGTCGCCCAACTTTCATGGAGAAGTCTTCTTTTTCTGGGTCTGTGGTAGCCGGGGCTCACGTCCCCCCAGAAGCAGCTGCCAGGGTGCATCTGCACATGGGTCGCTTCTTGACAAAATGGTGGCTGGAAGCAGAAGCCCTCTGAAGGGTGCTGGTGCTCCTGGAGCTCTGGAGCCATATCCTGGCCAAAGGATATGGGCATGTAAAAGTCACTGTTCTGTTCATTTGTTTTTAAAAAATAATTCCAAATTGCTTTGCAGAGTAACTGGCTCAATTCACAGCTCCACCAAGCAGTGTGTTAATATTCCTGTCTTTCCTCTTCAACACTGGCTTTTCCCATTTTTGCCAGCTCGGCCAATTTCCTGGTTGTGAGGGGAAACTGTAGAGCTTCTGTGATTTGCATTTTCCTTGCTATTAGGAGTTAAGAGCAATTTTTGAATAATTTTTAATATTTGTCATGATTTGTGAACTATTTGTGCATTTCCTTTGAAAATGCATACATTGGGCAATGAGTCTTGATCATTTGTACAATTTAAATTTCTAAATATCTTGGATATCAGAACCTATGATATTTGATTCAAAGATCTATTTCTATTTGATGCTTTCCCTTCTTATTCTCATTGTATTTTGTTAGTGCAAAAGTTTTCCAGTTTCGTGTAATCTAAATGATCTGTTGTGTCTTTTGTGAGCATTTCTATCCCCCCTGACTAACTGTGAGAGGTACTTAAAACAATTTCCTTCCTTTCTCTTCTGTTCCCTTCCTTTCCCTTCCCTTTTTCCTCTGTCTCTATCCCTGTCTCTCACTTTCTCTCTTACAATCAGCTCCTATCATTTTGAGTTTATTGTGCCAAACTATCTTCCCTGTAGTTTTTTCCCAGTAGTTCTCATCAAATAGGGAGATCTCCAAGTAATATGTTTTCAGGTCTATCAGACACTTGATTTTTGAGGTCATTTGCCTCTGAAGCTTCCTTAATCTCTTCCACTGATTTATCCTTTTCTTTTCTTTAATTAATTTGATGGCTGCATCGTAACATAATTTGAAGTTTGGCAGTGCCAATCCCACCCCTCCCCCACCTGCATTCCTAATTTTCATTATTCCTCTTTGGATTCTAGACCATTAGTTCCTTCAAATGAATAGATTCTTGGCCATTTAATTGGCCTACCATCACATATTTAAGTCGATTTAAGTGATGTCATTTTTATTGTAGTGATGTGGCCCGAACACAAGCAATAGTGATTGCCTCTCCTGTCATTCTACAGGTCTTTAAAGAATGTTCTGTAATGGTATTTGTCTTGAGTGTCTTGGCAGATTGCTTCCATATGCTTTAGGCTTTTGTAATTATTTTGAATGGAATTTTCCTTTATTATTTCCTCCTGGGTTTACTATATAGAAATGTTGATGAGTTTTTGGATTTCGTATCATGTCCTTTGAAGAAGTTGTCCTCTATCTTTTCTGATTCCTTGTCGTAAATTTTGCTTCACTTCTTTCTCTAAGAACCTGGGGTGGGGGTAATGAAAATACTTCTTATATATAGCAGATTATTACTTTTTTTTCTTCCCCATTCTGACATTCTCTTTTATTTTATTGGGTAATTTAATCCATTTAAATTAAAGTTATGGCTGTTAAGCTAGTGTTTTCTTCTATTTGCTATTTTGCATTTTAACTTCTTTTCTCTAAGTCAGTTATTTGTCCCTACAATTAGTTGGGCTTACATTCTGATACTAGACTATTTCCACAGCTTCCTCCCCCCACCCCACCCACACTCATATTTGCCCACCCATCCTGTTTTCTGAATTTACCTTATTAATTTATTTTTATTCACCATTTCTCCCCCTTTCCTTTACCCTTCTTTTCCCCTACCTAGCCCAGCAAATAGCTCAAAATCTTTCTCCACAAGCCTTTTAAGTCTTCTGCCACACCCTTTTCAAAGATTTTCTTTGCTTTAACCTAATTTCTTTTCCCTTCCAGTCTATTCTGAATTTTATTTTCTCATCTATATGCTAATTCATTTCTGATTAACACGCTTATTCATCTGTTCTTTAATATCTGTTGCTTATGATGGTTAAGCTTAAATTTAAGCTTTCTTATATGCCATTTCTATGTTATGCCTTTATGGATCTTTTTTCATTTTCTCTGCTTTCTGCTGTGCCTCAGACTTAAAAAATATTCATTCAAAAATAAAGCAACGTCAGGTGAAAGCATTATGAGATGGGGATCTCTCTGTGCCCCAACTTGTAAAAGCTGAGCCTGACAATGATCAGTCTCTACTCTCAAGGCTATGCTATCTTGTCCCTGGTGTTGCTTTTTTGACCCCAGTTGTTATTTATCTCCTAAGGAAACATTATTTGTACAATTTCCTCTTCTGTTATTCCCTCTGTAGATTCATTTTTAAAAAGAATTTTCAAGCAATAGCTTATAAATATTCCCTCTGTAGATTCATTTTTAAAAAGAATTTTCAAGCAATAGCTTATAAATATGGGATAACTGGTTTCTTTACTCATTTTTAAATAAAAAAATTTAACTAATTTATGTGTGTGTGTTTGACATATTTTAAAAAACCTGATCATCTCTATATTTTTGACTGGAATGTCTCAAACACCCCTTTTTGTTGAAAGTCTATTATTTTAGGGTTTTTTGTGAGTAGACTTAAGTTTGCAAGATGAGTTATATTGATTTGTAGCTCAAGTGTCTTTGTTGTAATATATGGCTCCCTTCTCTTTTTTTTTTTTGTCTGTGGAATAATTCTGGGTTATTTGATGGGCCTTTTCACTGGACTACTTGCATAATTTGTTTCATGATACTGAAATTGAGAAGTTTAACTATTATATGCCCCAGTGTTTGAATTATATTATTTTCTTGTGATGACCTATAGATTCAATCAACTAATCAATAAATCTGATCAATAATTTTTGTCTATATTACAAAATGAAAGGAAGTTTCCATATGTTATTTCTTGAATCTGAGTATTTGGGTATTTCAGTTTTTTATCTTCTTTATGATCATTATCACTTCACAGCCTGTGTTCAAGGTCCATAGCTTTGGCTTGTACAGAATTCCAATGTTCTTTGTCACATTGCTGTCTTTTGCCACACTTCTACTACATTTTCTCCCACTTCAGGATTTTTTCATTCCAAATTTTTCAGGCCCTCTACTTCTTTGGAGAGATTATCCATCATGTGTTCATTTTCCTCTGCTCTGTTGTTTGTGGTTTTGAAAGCCTGGATGAGCACTCATTTTTAGATCACCAATTCTTTCCTATTTTTTTCCTTTAAAATTTTTAATCCTCTTTTGAACCATTCCGGAGTTTCTTGGTCTTAGTCCAAGATCACTAAGGAGTTCAAAGGATTTTTTTTAAAGCAGGGTTTTTTAAAAATTCATTTCTCTTTATGTACAAGTATGATACTTACTGATAGTGTTTTGGACACATTCATTCCTCCTCCCTTCCTGATACTTGATCTGACTATAAGCTACTGTTTTATTCAGTTTCCCTTGTAAGCATTGGTCTATTACCTTGGTTTTCTCTTCTCAGCTTCTTTCCACTGCTGCCCAGAACTCTGAGTTGTTGTGCTCCTCATACCAGGAGCTCTGAGTAAAAGGACTTGCATCATCTGGGTTTTGACCTTCCATCCTTTAAGCCACAATGCTTGTTTACTTGTTGCATCTTACAGGACGGGATGGGGAGAGGCAACATTAAGGGTGAATCACTGCAGGGGGATGGATGGAAAGGGATCCCTGAATTACAAGCCTTGGAGTTTATACCATCCTACCTAGCAGAAAGAGAGGCTGGAGGGGTGGGGTGGGGAGGCTTGGTATGGACCCTGAGTGAGGGGAGCTCGGATTATTTGTTTTCTGATATTATTGAAGTTTACCCTGCATAGTGCTTCTGTCTTCCCTTGTAGATACAGCTTTTGTATGAATGGTGCATCATTCCTTTGATTCAAGGACTTTTTTTGAGGTTGTAAGCTTCCAAGAGAGACCAGAGCTGGATGTATAGATACGGGAGTGATCAGCACAGAGATGATAATTGAAGTGACTGGAGCTAATACAGTCACCAAATAAGAAAAGAGTCTAGGGAAGAGTTCTGGGGTACACTGACAGTCAGGGGGCGTAGCTTGGGACAGACGCCAGCAAAGGAAACTGAGGAACCTTTTATTATAGATAGGAAAAGGACCAAGAAAGAGAGCAATAAGAGGGAAGACAATATCCAAACAAAGTTGTGAATGCTACAGAAAGGGTCAAGAAAGCTGAGAATTGAGGAAAGACCATTAGATTCAGCAATTACAAAACCAGTGACAGCTTTGGAAAGAGCATTTCAGTTGAGGGATAAGATTGGAAATTAGATTTCAGTGTCTTTAGGAGAACATGAGAAGAAAAGAAACAGACACAATAGCATATAGTATATACAGTCTTTATAGCAACTAGTATGGAGTGTATTACTTTTTATAACAATTAGCAAATAGTACATAGATTCCTGTAGCAATTAGTATAGAGTATATAGCTTTTGTAGCAATCAGTATATAGCTTTTGTAGCAATCAGTATATAGCTTTTGTAGCAATCAGTATATAGCTTTTGTAGCAATCAGTATATAGCTTTTGTAACAATCAGTATATAGCTTTTTCAAGGAGTGGCTGAGAAAGACAGGGAGATTTAGGACAATAGCCGGAAGGGATGGTAGGATCTAAAGAGGGTTTTTAAAACTGCTAGGTCCATTGGCTTTTTCTCAGATCTTTCCCTCCATGATCTCTCTGCAGCCTTCGACACTGGTGATTATCTCCTCTTCCTGGAAACTCTCTTCTCCCTTGGCTTCTGGGATGCTTCTCACTCCTGGAGTGTTTCTAATTTATCTCCTTGCTCCATCTATTTTCCTGTGTGTGTGTGCATGTGTGTGCATGTGTGTGCGTGTGTGTACATGTGTGTGTACGTGTGTGTGTGCATGTGTGTGTGTGCATGTGCACTACGTAGGCCAAGGCCATTTGCCCTCTTTTAATTTGTATGTTAAGGAGTCATTTTGATAGAGGTGATCTGGGTGAAAGAAGGAAGGGTAGATGGAGAGATGAAGAGGAACAGAAGATCCAGACATGGGAACAATGACAGTAACATCAAGAGCTTTGCTCAGTCCCCAGCCAGTCATTATCTCTTCTGTTTATTTTAAATATGCATGATTGAGGTCAATGATCATTTCCAATCACTTTATTATTTATGAATTTAATTTATTCTTTTCTTTTGTTCAGGTAGTGAATTTCAACAAGGAAGTTAAACTTGAAAGCGAGGCTGGCCTGAATATTTTTGTCCTTTCTACAAAGAAATGTTCTCTCCAGGGCAACTTCCTTTGGTCTGAGTGTGTCAGCTGTCTTGGCCAGTATCCTGAGAGTAAAAAACAAGATCATGTTATTTCACTATTGTATTTCTTAAAGGACTAACTTTAAAAACAAATTAGTCCAAGATGTGAGAGCTCTCTTGTATGTTTTGCAAGATCTGAGGTTGGTTAGGTTCCAAGGAGGTGCAGGAAAATAGTCTTGGTGAATTCCCAAACACGACTATTTGTCTGCAACATGAGGGTACCAGCATATACTGTGCACCATGCGGGAAAAGAAAATCGTTTCCCATGCGTTGCTCTTCACCATGTTCCCTTTCCTTGTTTTTATGGAGTATTCACAGCCAATGCACACACACAGATCCTACCCCGAGTCCATCACTATCACTGATCAGGCACAAAGGCACAAAGACCTCCACTCCCTACTGAAGACCCTCAGAGGGTTTGGAGAAAACTGGAAAGTGTGTAAGAAGTAAGGAGTTGGACAGAAGATCTTTTTGAGCTTTAAAGCTCTATACTTTATCCCATTCAAATGCCAAGTCTTGAAGGAAGACACTCAAGCAGGAGCTATAAGACCTGAGTTCAAACCCTGCCACCAACAAGTTGGGGTCGTTGGGTGACTGTACTAACCTCTGTGGCCTACAGCTCTCTCATCTGTAAAACAAGGGGGTTAGAGACTGGATATTTTTTATCGTCCTTTCCAGCTCTAAGATCCTCTGTGAATAGAGAGCTGGACCTAGAGGAAGAGCTCAGTTCAAATCTGGTCTGAGACACTGACGAGCTATAAGATCCTGGGCAACTCACTTTACCTGTTTGCCTCAGTTTCCTCATCTGTAAAATGAGCTGGAGATGGAAGTGGTAAACCACTCCAGTATCTCTGCAGAGAGAATCCCAAATGGGGTCACAAAGAATCAGACTCAACTAAACAACAACAGGAATTCCTGCTGTTATCTCATCATTACTCACATAAAGCAGGGGTGGGGGGAAAGGAAGGGAATTATGAGCCAATGAGCTCATTTGCTCCTGGATACAGCTAGACCAGGCTACCTGCCCCAATGAGTGATGTCTGGTACTTGTCCATTCCGAGGGGCTCTCTGCCTTGGAAACTCACTTAGCACAGTGCCTGCTGCGTGTGGCCCATAATAAATGTTTACTGACTGACTCACTGACAAGAGCATTAACTCCAGTCTACACAGCCTCATCTCGTAACAAAACACTACCTGCCTACTTCTAGGCCTTCTCTCTAGATGAATGGATGTTCATTAGTCACAGCCTTCCCTTTGCAAACCTACAATCACATTGCATTGTGCTTTGCTTTTATTATTGCCTCCATCCTAGTCTTTGTCAAATTTTAAAAATCAGGGTCACCCAACAGGTCAGTGAATTTCCAAGCTCTATCTGGCTGATCGAAAGATGATTGAAATCGCCATTCTAACTACTGTCAACTGTGTGTGCCATTGAGATCTGGGGACTACGTGTTGTTGTCTGTTCTTCGTCTCCAAAGAGGATCAGTCACATCACAGCACGATGATTTACTTGAGCATGAACTGGATTCAAGACAGGCAGGGCTGCACAAAATCATCAGCCTCACTCTTTCTTCTAGAGTCCCCACAAAAGTCAAGATATCTGGAGATGGCCCAAAGTGCAGGGGATGACTGAAGCATCTTCAATGTCTGACCAGGTTCTAAGCTCTCCACAGAGGCTTCATGGCTGTTGGAACAAACTGTTCTCACCCACCCATTCTACCAGGGAAGATCTTCAGCCTTCACCTGCTTGGGATAGACATCCCTCTAACTCCTCTAATGGGTTTGAGGCCCTTTGTTTACCCTCAGTCTGCTATAGTCCATCTGCTGAGGAGGTTTTATGTGGGTGTGGCTGCTGTTTATACTAAAGTTTCTTGGAGTCAAAGGTGAAAACCGAGTATCAGGTGGCCACTCAAGGTGGACAAGCAGTTGGCAAGCCCTCACACCAGAGGTGCTAGTCCTTTCTGAACACCCCATACACCCTGACACTTATCGGTTGGTTCAAGGCTAGAGATGAATGGCAAATGTCTTGTCTAAATTTTATTAATAACTTCAATATCCCACATTTATGTCTGTATAGAATACAGTTATGTAGCCATTTAAAGCTTACAGAAGACTTTCATAATATCTGGGCATGATGGATTATTATCCCAACTTTACATATGAGGAAAAGGAGGCTAACACTGTTCAGTCCTGGTGAGTAAGTGGTGCCAGTTAGGTGAGTGGATGAAAAGAAGGAAGGCATACGCTTCATTCAGACTATGAAGGGATAATAGTCTATGGGATATATTAAAAAAAAGTCAGGATTCAAACCCATCTCAACGGGCTGCAATGATGGGCCAGAACTAACAAGACTGTCTGCTAAAGAAAAAATGGTTGTTTAAGTGCAGGATGCCAGAGGTCTAATTTGAAAGCAGTTTAATGGGGTGGGGGTGCAGGGGAGAAAGGGATTAGGATTTTAGTTGCTCACCAGCTGAATCTGAACTGCTGGGAAAAAAATAGCCAAACAGAACTTGGGATTGTTTTAATAGGGTAGTGACCACATGAAAGGAAACAATATTCCCACTGCACTTTGTACTTTGTTCTGGTTGGGCCACACCTGATGTACTATGTTTATGGGCTAAGAGGGTCAGAGAAAGTAGAACTGGTCAAAGAAAAGCAACCAAGATGGAGAAAGGAACTGGGGATATTTAGCCTGGAGAAAAAAAAAAGAATTATGAGTACCATGGTCACTGTCTTCAAACATGTGCAGGGCTGTCATGTTATCTAGACATGGAAGGACTAAGACCCAACAGGGAGGCAAATTTTGGTCCAATGTAACAGAGGACCAATCAGGCAAGGTGCCTAGCCCTCGGGAGCCTGGCATTGTATCTGCAGACGGTATTCCTGTGTGGACTCTGACGAATGTGTCAGACTGCTTCCAGTCTGCTAACTACATGGTGAAAACAAGCCTGTTTGATTGGCTATGGAACCAGAGCTGGGGTGCATTCAAAAGGCATTAATTCATCTAAGCCTGTACATTTGGACCTGACTCCTTTCTGCCTGGCTCTGTTAGGTGAGAGACAACAGTGGGGGAGATGGGCCTAAGATCCTGGCTATCTGAGGCCAACCCATGGCTCTCTGCTCCTGTCTTCTATGTACCCATCCTTTCTGCTTTAGGATGAAGGGACACCAGAGATGGCTATGACCTTGTGACCTTCAGAAGGTCAGGAGAGCTGGTTACTAGGAAGTCTGAAAACAGAGTCCTTTCTGGGATCTGGAGCCAGCAAGTCAAGCACTGGCAAATCACTCTGGGATCTTTGCTAAGAAAACCCCAGATGGGGTCCCAAAGATTCAGACAGACCAACAACAATGAATAGGTTAAAAGAAGCTAAGGAAACAAGAAGTGAGGGAGCCTCCATGGTAGCATTAGAGAAGAGGCTCTCCCACCCCTTGGGGATGCCCCTGGGGAGCATCAGGGCAGGTCAGAGCCGGCCTCCTCTGAGAGGCCAAAGCACACAGAAGAATTCCCCTGTGACCAAAATTGTCTCCTCTCCAAACAGACTGAGTTGCTGGGCAATAGAGTGATTTCCTTATCACTGGAAACTTTTGAGATTAGATTACCATCTGTAAGAAGTTTCTATGGGGAATCTTTTCAGGGGCAATTTGGTATTGAAGGTGCAATCCAATGCTAAGGGTCTATAAAAGTCAACATGACCACGAGTAAGAATCCACAGGTGTCTCAAGCATCACATTAACAATGACAACAATAAAATTAATAACACATTACAGGACTTTGTGCCTCCTTTCATCTGGTGACTTCAAAGGACTTTATAAGGTAAAGCAATTTTGTAGATAAGGAAGCTAGGACATTGTGGAGAAAAAATGGTGCAACAGTGAAATGCGATTGCTCAAGTTCATATTGCTGGCACAGTGGACAGAGCGCTGGACCGGGAGTCAGGAAGACTCATCTTCCTGAGTTCAGATCCGGTCTCAGACACGTACTGGCTGTGTGTCCTGGGCAAGGCATTCAATCTCCGGCTGCCTCAGTGTCCTCATCTGTCAAATGAGTCGAAGAAGGAAATGGCAAACCCCTCCAGTAATTTGACAAGAAAGCCCCAAATGAGATTATGAAGAGTTGGCCAAGACTGAAAAATGGCTCGACAGCAACAGAAACATTGAGAGCGCTTCCCATTTACCGGGCACTGTGCTGAGCACTTTGGTCCTCACACCAACTGTGGGACATGGGCGCTATTGTTATCGCCCCCATTTTACAGGTGAGGAAACTGAGCAAGGGTCAAGTGACACGTCCAGAGTCACCGGTTAGTGAGTTTGATCTCAGGTCTTCCCGTCTCCAGACCCAACTTGCTATACACGACAGCGCCCCCTAGCTACCCAAGTGTTGGCTCTTCCGGTGGAACTTAGCCCCTGGAAAGCTTGGGCTACTGTATCCCCCAGCCCTTAGCACAGGACTTCACACACAGAAAGCATTTAATGAATGCTTCGTTCCTCCACTCATTCACAGAACGGCTAGAAGATACGCTTCCCTCTTAAAACCCTCCGGATGCTGGAATGGATTTTGGAGAGATCTTGAGATGAATGAAGCCTGTCTCCAGGCACGCTTCCCAAGGTGCTGGGAGGTCCGTCCCTCTCCTCGGGCTCCCAAATCCTTGAACTTTACCCTCTTCTCCCTGCCTGTACCTTCTGCATCACTGCTACCATTTCCCCTTTATTGTATAGTTGTTTGGTTTGGCAGCCCTGCCCATCACAAGCCGGCGAGACTGGAAATCTGACATTAAAAAGAATGCTTCGCGGTAAAGGGTCTGGCATCTGCGCTCCCCACATCAAGAGGCTAGAGCAGTAACGCATGTCCAAGGTCAGCATCGCCTTACAAACAACACAAATGACTCGCAGCGATCTGAGACAAAGTCGTGGATAAACATTAGTGCAGGCCTGGGAGGCGGCCTGCTGGTATGGACAGGGCTGTGCTGGAGTCAGATCCAACCGGCTTCCAAGAGCCTGATCCAAGAGTTTTCAGTGTGAACATTTACACCTCAGAAATCTGCAGTACAAGCATGGCTTGCTTTATTGTTGTGCTCGATGTTTAGACTTAAGATAGCATTAATAAAGCTAATTAAACTTGAAAGTGTGTGTGTACATTTTTTTTCCTTCTGGAGAGCCCAGTTGTTAAACATTTACCAGCGTACCCTTGTATTCCTCCATAAACATTGTTGGAACTCAGGAGAAGAGCACTAGAAAGCCCAGGGAAGAAGTCATCACTGGCTTGGAGGCCTGTGGACTGTAGGATGATACTTATACTGATGATAACAGAAAAATAATAATACATTTCACCCATTATCTTATCTGAGCCTTACATCCCCCTCAGCTGGAAGCTTTGCTATTCTAAAGACTCTAGGGGTGCAGGTTAAAGATAACTCCAAGATCAGTGGAATCACACCATCAGATAGAGAAGCAATGAGTCAGGAGATGAGCCTAGTTTTGTCCATGAGGTTCCAGACAGCTATTTCTGGTGATGCCCTGGTTGGAGGCATAGGTCTGGAGTACAGAGACTGGAGTACATAGATGCTGGGAGCTAACTGCCTAAAGGTGGTTCAAGTGTGGCTTCTAGGAGACTATGGCCTTTTGGGGTGGAATGGATGGGACTAAGCCTTGCGGTCCCCTACAGTTTAGCCTAGTGCTCCCACATAAGGTCCTTTCTTCATTTAACATAATAAAAACTTGGATGGATGAGTCAGCGGCCTACAGATGGGCACGTCCAGTCTAACATGGAGCCAGTCTTGACAGGCCTTGGAGTATTCCCTGTTGCCTGGTATGGAGCCCTGCTGTGTCCCCTGCCACATTTGGGGAGGGGGTGGCCTCCTTTTATTGGCGCCTTAAAAAGTAGTGAGCCTGGGCCTATGATTCTTTTTAACTCCACTCTTTTCTCTGATTCCTATTGAACCTGGCATGAATGGCCATGCGGCATGGATGTTTACTTGGCATAGATGCCTACCTGGCATGGATGGCCACTCAGCACGGGTTGGGGTGTGTGTGGTTTGTTTCTATTCCAGGTGGTTTGTTCTCATTTTCTAACAGGACAAAGTTTCTAGGGCAGTGGTTCTCAACGTGTGGGTCACAACCCCTTTGGGGGTCAAAAAACCCTTTTACAGGGGTCGCCTAAGACCATTGGAAAACACAGTCTTAGGAACTGAGACACCGCTCCTCTTTCTGTCTCTAGGTGGGTCTGCCCACATGCAGATATGCACACATATGAGTATTAAAGGGCTTTGGCATTAGGAAGGTTGAGAACCACTGTCTAGAGAATCCCCTCCCCGGATCTAGCAGTCAAAGCTGTGGTGACCTTGGAGCCAGAATTGGGGGCAGGGTGGCACAGTGAATCACCCTGACATGCTGGCTCCAAGAAGCCAGGGTTCTTGAGACTAAAGCCTGAGGTGGGGTTTGGATTCGATTTACGGAGTCACAGTTACGCTATGAACCTGATCCCCCTCCCGTTCCAGTGATTGAGGTGATGGGGGAAGAGAGGACAGCAGTATTGTGCCTCCCCTGCGCTGGAGAGAGTAAAGTTGATACATTTGGGATTATGCCATTTGAAGTAAATATGCCTTTGGAAAACATCTGGGGTTTTCCAGACATTATTCACTTAAAGCAGATATCAGGGGTTCTAAGCGTATGGTAAACTTTGGTTTAAATATCTCCAATGATGAGGAGCTCATTACCTAACAAGACATCCCATTCTACTTTGGGACAACTAGTCAGTTACTAAAACTTCACCCTGAAGTTGAAATATGACTCTCTCCACCAGTCAGCTCTTGTGTCTAGTTCCTTAGAAAAGTCCCCAAGTGTGCTCAAGGTTCCAAAATATGATTCAGAATCAGGAATCAAATTCATGACTTTTGATTCCAAATCCATTGTCATATTACCATGCACTCATCTATCCCAGAGGGCAGGAGTCAAAACAATGGTACAAGCTACAGAGAAGCAAATTTTTGGCTTAACATATGGAAAAACTTGTTAATATCTTAAGCCATCAAAGATTGGGGGATGCACAACATCTGAAGGGCCTCCTCTCTAGAATTCTTCAAGCAAGGCTCAGATGTGACTCTGGGCAAGTCACCATGACCTCTCTATTACTCAGTTTCCCCATCTGTAAAATGGGGGTAATCAGATTGCTTAATCTTATGACCAGTCAGATATTAAATGTTTAACAACGGTTCTGGGAAAAAAAAGTTCACTTGACACGCTTAAAAGATTAAGCGTCATTATTAATGTTTCCTCTGACACTTTCTTAGGTCTAAATTATAATTGTAACAATAATTCAAGGCTTGATTAGTAGCTGAATATTTAAGAATTGGCTCTCCTGAGTTAAAGCTATGGTTTTTTCAGTAGCAATGCATGGCTGTGAGAGTTGGACTATTAAGAAAAGCTGGGCTCCGCATTATCAATACTTCTGAATTGTGCTGGGGAAGACTTTTGAGAGTCCCATGGACAGCAAGGAGGTCACATCAGTCAATAGAGAAAGAAATTAACTCAGGCTATTCATGAGCAGGTCAAATTCCGAAGTTGAAACTTAAATACTCTGGCTATATAATGAGAAGATGGGAAAAGACCCAGATATTGGGAGAGATTGAAGGCAAAAGGAAAATGGGATGGGGGCCGAAGATGAGATGGATAGACAGGATCATGGAAACAATGAACATGAACTTTGGACAGCCTTTGGGAGATGGTAAAGGACAGAAGGGCTTGGCCGCTGTGGTCTCTGGGGGTCATGAAGAGTCAAACAACAACCTTCTTTGTGGGGAGTCAGCTCCAGCTCCCCTAGGTGAACCCCTAGGGCTGTCTTGATCATCAGATAAATAATATGAATAAAATGCTTGGAAAATCTCAAAGTGCTATTTCGGTGCAGGCTAGGATTAGGACTAGAACGGATTCTTTTTCCAGGTGTGGCTGCTAAGGTCTGTTTCAGCTGGGAGGTGCTGTTTTCTCCATAGATCACAGCAATAGAGCTGCCAGGGCACAAAGCCTTCATTTTAGAGGAAGACACATGGCTTTGGTGAAGGTGTCTAGTTTGTGAGGATCTCGTATATATCCATGCATTTATTTATGTACACATGTGTATGTATACATACATGCACACGAGATATATGTGTGATACCGAAACTCCCACATTATTATGCAAGTTTCCGGAGGGCAGAGACTTTTTCTTCGTATCCCCAGCACACAGAACATTTTCTAGTCCATAGTAAAGACTTAATAAATGCTTGCTGACTGACTGATGACTGAGAAGGGAGGTGGCTTGCCCAGTTACACAGACGAGCATCGGGCCTGGATTGGGAGCCTAGCCGAACCCACTGGAATTTGTAGCCTCAACTACAAAACAGCTCTGCCTCTGAATCATTGCAATGAATCAGATCGAAGTGCAAAGTTGGAGGGGCTTGCTCAGGCTGGACAGAAGATTCTAATCAGGAACAATCTCCTCCTGCTGGTCATCGATAGGCGGTTCTGGAGCAATGAGGCGGGCCTAAGAGGTGAGTCATGTGACATGCGTTGCAAACCTTTAAAGATGCCACTTGTTAGTTACTGATATATTGTTACTCTCGCTGTTACTGTTACCCTGCCTCGTATTCTTTCCCCAGAAATGGGTACAATTGTATCTCTTTCACTCAGGCGCTCAGTGCACCCAACCCCCGCACGCCCCTCCCCGGAGGGCGGACCCACAATCTGGAGGCACTGCGGGTCCGACTCCAAGACGGGAGCCCCGCGGGCTGGTAGTTAAATGTTTGGGGTGAGCATTTGCACCTCCCAAACGGCAAACTCGGCGTACCGAGGCTGGATTAGAGCTTTGTCCTCGGTCTGGACTAAGTTATGCAGGAGGAAACGTTCCTCGGGCGGAAGAAAAGCCTGTGTGTGGAGCGGGGTGTTAAATGTTCCCCAGTACAGCCAGGTCTACACAGACCTCTGGAGGGGCGTCTCACTGCGGGGGGGAGGGGATGGGGGGGCGGCCGCATGCTGGACCACGTGGGGGAAGCGCAGGGCTCAGAGGCTGGAGGGACCCGAGGGCGGCGACCCTGCGCCTGCGCCCTCCCTCCTCCGCCTCCCGAGAGCGTGAGGGGTTGGGGGCGGGGGCGCGGAGCGGTGCTGCGGAGGACACACCCCCACCCCTCCACGGCGCACCCTGCTCCCCCGCCCTCACCTCCACCTTCCAGACAGGTCCGACCCAGACTCGCGGGGGGAAGGGGAGGGCCGAATGAGACGGTGCGTTCGTGGTCTCGCGAGATATTCTGCGCGGCTGCGCAACCGCGGCCGGACGGCCGCCAGCTGGGGGCGGGGCCCGGAGGGGGCGGGGCTATGTGGGCGGGGGCGGGGCCCGGCACGCGGAGTCTGGGCCGCGCAGGTGTCTGCGCTGCCAGTTCGCGCTGCCTCGAGCTCGGGAAGGAGGCGGTGGCGGTGGTAGCGGCGGCGCGCATGCTCCGGGTGCGGGGGCAGTGGCGGCGGGCAGTGCCCGGGGCGGGGCCCCTGCGGCGACGAGGTGAGCGCCCGGGGGGCGGCGCGGGCGGGACCCGTGAGCTTGTGGTGGGCTGCTGGGCCTGGCAGCAGTGAGCGCTGCTTAGGCGCCGGCTGTGTGCCCCGGCCCCGGCGGGGAGACCCCAGTCCCCTCGGGAGCCGGCGGGAGGGCGTCCTCCTGGGTGGGATGGGAGCTGGCAGCGGCGGGGTAGCCGAGGCGGAGGGCGCTCCTGGCGGGCGAGCGCCCGGGCAAAGCCCCGGAGGCGGGAGATGGGCGGCCGGCGGGGCGGGAGAAGTTGGGGTGCGGGGGCCCGGCCAACCGGAGGTCCCGGTCTCCGCCGGATCCGGGCGTTTGGGGCGGCCGAGGGGGCTCGAGGCTGTCGGAGAAAGGCCCCAGCGTCCGAGTGCCGTCCCGGGCCCCCCCGGGGGTGGTGGTGGCGGTGGCGGTGGCGGGAGGAGCAGCCGATCCGCGGTGAGCGGCCCCGCCTCTGACGGTGTGGGGAGAGCGGAGGGGCTGCGGCGCCCGCGAGCTGTCCCGGGGGGATCCCGGGCACCCAGAGCGCCCGGTGGGAGGGGGCAGAAATCTGGGCCCGCCGCTTGTGAAGCCCTACCCGCCTCCCGGGGCTCCCTGGTGACCCTGGGCGCGTCACTGGAGGTGACCCTCCGCGATCCCGTTTGGGGTTTCTTTGGCAGAGACACGGGAGGGGTTCGCCGTGTCCTTCTCAGGCGCATTTGACAGATAAGGAAACTGAGGCAGACAGGGTGGAGTGACTCGGCCAGGGTCACCCAGGTGGTGTCCGGGGAAGGAGTCTTACTGACTCCAGGCTGGGCGCTCTCCACTTTGTCTCATCCCTGAGACTGTCTAGCTCCTGGGCAGATTTTGCCTCAGATTGTCAGCTGTAAGAAGGGGATAAGGACGGGCAGCGTCGTGAGCATTAAATGAGGTGATGCCCAGCAAGCACCGCAGAAATGGCCATTGCTGTTGGGGTAAATCACCACCACCACCACCACTACCACACCTTTGGGTGCCCCGAGCAGATGCTGGAGTGTCCGACGCTGGAAAATCCCTTATCAGGGAGGACTCTGAGGTCTGGGGTCGGCTTCACCCTTCTTCAGAAGAGCCCATTGCTTTCCAGTTCATCTGAGCTGTTTCATGCCTCAGAGTCATCAGAGCTCATTTATTTAGCTCTTCAGGACCTGCCAGGCACTAGGTAGACCCTCACAACAACCCTGGCAGGCAGGTGCTGGAAACAGGTTGAGAGCCATTACCTCCCAGACTTGTCCAGGAGCACACAGTTCAGGAAATGCATGAGGCTGTATTTGCTCCCAGGGCTCCTGACCTGAACTGGCTGCCTTAGTTGTTCCATTCCCGACCAGTGGACATTTCTCCTGTGGATGGCACCCTTTGGGCCTCGTCTTCCTTGGGGGCACATATCTCCTTATAGCACCCCCATCCCCACCACGGCACTGTGGAGTATTTTGTCTTTTAAGAGTATGAAACTCAAATCTGATTGTAACTAAATCCAGTAATCTTATTTTCCATCTTTTTAAGATGTTTTTCTTGAGAGGGTAGTGATTAAGCAGATAAATGTTCATGTTTTAAAAAAACTTGGAAAAAATGATACACTATTTACCTTGAATTACAAACTTATAATTAGACCATTTTAAATGGATATACACTGTGTGGGAGGGGGCAGCAGGCCTGATTTCTTTCAGTCAGTTGCAGACAAAATACTTTTTTTACCCATCTGACAGTAGAATATTGGTTATTCTTGAAATGATTTGCCCAAGAGCCCTTTGTCTAGTCCTATTACTTCTGCCCTTGCCTGAATTATTCTTAGAGCCTCCTAATTGATTCCCTCTGATTTTAGCCTCTCCTCTCTTTAATTCACCCTGCACCCAGTTATGGAACAGTCTTCCTAAAGTCCAGATCTGATCATGTCCCTTCCCTGGTGATGCACGTTACTTGGGGGCCTCTTTACTTGCCTTGGTGCTGGAGGCCCTTACCAGCCTGGCTCCAGCAGCCCTTTGCAGCTTCTGGGCGCTGGATACCCTGGCTGCCACGCACTCTTCCACCCTCAGCCTGGAAAGCACTGTTTTTTTCTCACCTGGGCCCCTGTCGAGCCTTATCTGCTGGCAGGGTTTAACTCTGTGCTGCCAGCCCCTAGGACTGTGCTCCTTAGCTCTCCCTCATGTCCAACTTCTCATTGAATCCTCCTGCTCCTTATCCGAGGGAGTACATGTTCTCCCTCTACCCTGCTACATTGATGCTGCTTGAGAGCAGGGACTTTTCCATTGGCCTTGGGCCTTGCACAGAGCTGGCTCACACACTTGTTGAACTGAATGTACTCACTTTGTTTGTAAGCCTCTCTTGAGTGAATTTTTTTTCTTTAGTAAAAGAATAGCTTTTAGGATTTTCCTTCCCGTTGCCCAGTCTGTTCTTCAGCTTGGCACATACATCTGATTTGGGTAAGACTTTTCTAGTGATAAACATTTCAAAAGTGCTCTCTTCAAATGAATTTATTTCATTTAAAGAAAATCATCTAAGGTATTGTAATTTATAAAATGAATTAGTATGATTAACACCAGATCTTACAGGTAAATATGTGTTTTATTCATGAACAGAATCCCAAGGACCATATGCTTTGGAAATTTTACAGCAATTTCTCTCCCCCCCCCCCCCCCCGCCCAGTTTAAAGATATTTAAAATTTTATGGGCATGTAAACAGCTCAATTCATTTGTTGCATATGTTGTCTTGCTGAAATAATCTGTGACATGTTTTGGGCAAGAATTGACCTTGGTAAAACTTTCCTTGCCACCTAGATGTAATGTAAAGCAGTTTCTTCACCTCCATTTGAAGAGGTGCACTTACTGAAATACTCAGCTGGCCTCATGCTTGGAGAAGTTACCTGGAAGGTGTTTGCATGGCATGGGTCTGCCTCAGTGATTAACAGAAGTCATTTAGCATACAGCGTTGATGTTCTGTAGTCTGATATGGGGTAAGGCCTGGCTTTCTTGTGTTAGGCCTGTACCCTGCTCATCGAGGTCCCTCGTCCTCTTGGTTGGAGTCTCAGGATTCTTGGAGTTGTATGTTATCTGTGATAGGACTTTGAACATCAAGCTTGATCTGATTGTATGGGGGCACGATTTCATTATTCAGTCATTATGACTCTGTGTGTGTGTGTGTGTGTGTGTGTGTGTGTATGTATGTGCACTTTATTTTAACATCAGAGATTTTTTTACAAGGCATATCTTCATCCAGTCAAATGCTAAGGAAACAGAACCCTCTCTATTCCCCGACCCCCTGGGTTCATGTTGACTGTGGAAGCCAGTTCCTTTAAACTGAGGATTTCAATTCTAGGAACACTTCTTAAAGACATAATATGTGCCTGGGTGTGGGGCTAGACTGGGGTCCTTTGGGTGTACAATGGGGATTTTAAAGCTTGCTGGCTCTTCTTAAAGCAAATCCTCAGCTAGGTTTGGGGAGGGGCTGGAGTGGAGGGTAATGGTAAGGAACAGCTTTTTGAGTGAAGATTCCCAGGGAGGAAGCTTTAAAAAGGAGCTTGGCCAGTTGGTTTGGTGGGGAACCTTTGGGTAAGCAACTGGGAGGAGACACAGAAGCAGGATTGTTAGACTACAGACCACCTAGGGAAAGAGAAAACAGGTGGTCTGGGGCAAGCCTACAAACCTGACTGGTCACGAGGGGGTCAGGAAAGTGGCCTTGAGTTAGCTGGGCCTGTGTAGTACTTTCATTTCCTCTCCCACTCACTGTCCTCCCCATCCCCTTTCTAATTTGTCTTCCCACAGGGGAAGTTTCTATTGGGAGTCTCATTCTTAGTGATGAGCAGGAATTGGTTGCTAGAAGCCTTGTTCAGGTATTGGCAAAAAGGTAATCCCAGTAATTCCTTAGGAATCCTATAGAATAGAGCTAAATCTCAGGCTGGCCAGAACATGACAAGGAAAGGTGAAGAGAGAAAACAGGGAGGTGAGAGTCAGGCTGTGTGTGCTCTGGGCAGGTCACTTCATGATTGTTGGGTTCCCTTGGTCCGAATCTGTAATTCCTTCATTCCATATGTTGACACGCCTGGGGCTCTTATCCTGGACCAGGATAGACCTAGGAGGTCATGTGAGCTGGCGGCCAGCACGCATGCATTGAAGATGTTTTTCCTGTTTTGGCAGCCCGCTGCCTTCTAGAGAGATTCTGGGATTGTTTGCTAGTTGGTACCATATTTTTGATGAGTGACCAGCCACAGTCATTTTGGGGCTGGGGACACTGGTAGGTTCTTAGTTGGCACAGGGTTTTTGCGTGCTCTTTTTAATCACTTATTAAATGATAATTGTTTATTCGTTTGCAATATTTGGAATCTCCACACTGCATGTGAAGAATTAGAAAAATCGAATACACTTCAGCAAAGCCCCTTCTCTGCATGTGTTAGGCTTACAAATGTGAAGAGGGTATAGGTGCCTTCTCAGTGGAGTCGGGGAGAGTAGGAGGGAGAGAATTTGGGTCTGCAAAGAAAAGAACATTTACTTTAAACTCTCTTTGCATTCCCTGCTTGGGGACCAAGAAGAAAAGCTGGAAAGGAATGGGATGCAGTGCGTTTGGATGCTGCTGTTTTCCTAGAATCGGAAGTAGCGATTTTATGCTTTACTAAGTGCCCTGGTGAATCCTTTGATCTAGGGCAGTGCTTCTCAACCTTCCTAATGCCCCGACCCTTTCATACAGTTCCTCAGATTGGGGTGACCCCAACCACAAAATGATTTTCGTTGCTGCTTCATCACTGTCATGTTGCTGCTGTTATGAATCTATCCGATATGCAGGATGTATCTTTATTGTTACAAACTGAACACAGCCCCCAGGTTGAGAACCGCTGCTCTAGGTGCTCTTTCCAAACTGTCTATTTCTGAAATTGAGGTTTTTATAAATGGGCATTTTCTGAAAGGGACCACATTTGTAGGAGAATGTGTATGGAAAAGAAAACTGATTATTTTCACCCGTGAGAGGAGAGACCGTCTGCATTGTTTTCTGCTGTATCATTCAAGAGCCAAAGTGGTTTTTCTGGAATAAATTATTAACAAGGTTTTTATTGTTTTACATTGAGGAGCTGCCAGATTAGGGTTCCCAGTGGAAGGTGAGCAGATTGCTTTAAGCAGATCCATCTGAACAAGAACTGATTTTACATAATCAAGGTCTTACTCCCCTGGTGGCCAGATAAGAGGAGGTTTCCTGCTGGTGGTGCTAAGGCTTAGTGGCTCTTTCCCACATTCCTCACTTGATGCAGATCTTGGTGTCTGGCTTTTGCCAGCTGAGTTTTTCCTGGCCCGCCTTTAAGAGGAGGCCTGGGGGAGGCTGCCCTGTGCCCACTACCTCTGGCACCACTGTGGCAGTACTAAAGACTCCACAAGTCATCACAGCCCTAGGGTTCCTGTCAGCTCACAGAGACTTGTTCATTGAAGTGTCCTAACGCTGCTCTAACCAAAAATCCCCCCCCCCCCCCAACCAGACATATTGGTCATTGGTTTCAGCTTTGAGAAGAGACACGTTCTTAAAGACTTGTCTAAAAATATATCATTGCTGGTCAAAGGCTTGGCTTGGGCAGGGCCTGGTGAGGCTGCTGCTTTCCTCAGAGGGAGGCTGCCTTCTGGAGGCTGCAGCATTTCTCTTACCTCCACTGTGTCTTTGCTTGGTCTAAATATTTGTGTTTCTGTTAGTTGGAGATAAATTCACACGTGTAGCAAAAAGCATTAATCTGATGTTGTCTTAATTTAATTTTTAAAGAGCTAAGTAGCCAAAATGTTTTCATTTGACCTAATTTTGAAATTTTACTACTTTCACCAATAAATTGCCAAATGTTATCATGGGGAAATCTTAAGATTTTCTCAAAGTGCCAAGTTGTTTATTAATGTGAAAGAGAAAGTTTATCATAATGTTTTTGTTTATAGTTTTATGTTCATCCCATTCAACACTGTTTAATTATTTCATTCTGTTGGTGATAGTGTGATGAAAAGTTTTCATTCATCATCCTGTATGCAGTGAGAATGGTGGGTACAGGAGAAAGACGAGTGATCCTGGTCAGAGGACTTGGGTCCCCATACCCCTCTGACCCTCCCTGAATGACCTTGGGTGGTTCTTTTGACCTCTCTGGGCCTCAGTCTCCTCCTCATCTGTAAAATGTGGGGGTTGACCAGCAGACGGTTTCTGAGGTCTCTGGGCGCAGGTATCTGATCCTGTGAGTGAAGGTCTGGCTCTATGTTTTGCTGATCAAGCTTCATCACAGCATTCGCTAACATACTGTCTATGGGGGTTTTTCCTCTTGGGAATTTATTTTGTCAAATATCATTTATACTGCAAGGGTGTGGTTTGGAAGCAGTTTGTTGTATTGAGATATTCATTGTAATGGTATTTGTTTTTTCAGAAGTACTGCCTGTTCATAGAATCATTGATTGAGAGGTAGAAGGGTCCCCAGAGGCCATAGTACAGCTCCCTCATTTGACAGATAAGGAAACCAAGGCCTAGAGAGGTTCAGTGACTTACCTACAGTCACAAAGCCAACGTCACAGGGAGTTTGGCACCTTGGACCTGGGTCACTTCCATCATAGCAATACATTCGGTATATTTTTCTTATAATGGAACAAATCAGTTGTAGGAAGACGATGTTCATGAAAACCAACCCAACTGCAATAGCAGTGTCGGGGAGGTCAATCTTATTACTGCTTTGAAATTGCCTTGAAGGGTAAAGGCCAAATGGTCCGATTTAATAAAGAATAAACTGAGTCAGGCACTGTGTTCGGCAGGCTCTGAGTCTGTGCTCCTGCCTCCGTGAACAGAAAAGCGGAGAGAGAGCAGAAGGGAAGGAATGAGGACGGAATGGAGGCTCTGCCCAGCTGCCGAGCAGAAAGAGGGGATTGAATTCCAGAGATTCAGAAGCCGCGGGACTCAGCAGGTGATTGGCAGTGAGGCATGAACAGAAGTCAGGGATGATGCCAAGGGATTGAATCTGGGAGAAGGGAAAGCTGATGGCACCTTCACAAGACATAGGGACGTTTGCAAGAGTTTGGGGGGACACTTGTGTAATGACTTGGGTTTGGAGATGTCTTTTGGACATCAGTATCCTGTTTCAAGCGGTAATGAGTCATTCAGGACTGAGCTCAGTGGAGAAATGGAGTGTCTTGGATTAGAACTTGGTAATTTTGGCAAAAGCAGCCCAGTTCAGTGATGATGGGGACGAAAAGTCGAATACTGAGGGTTGGAGGAGAGAGGGCAAGTGGAGACAGTGTTTTCCAAAGGGTTTGCCTGAGAAAGGGAGGAGAAAGGTGGGATTGTAGTTTGAGGGGGTGCTAGAATCCTGTGGAGCAGTTTTCAGAGTTGATGGGAAGAACCTGGGTGTGCTTGAAAGCAGATGAGAAGGTTCCAATAGATATGGAAAGGTGTGTGTGGGGGAATAATTAAGGATCCCTGCTGTAGAAAAGACAGGATTGGCCACCTGTGGCAGGAGGGTCAGCCTCAGCAAAGACAAAGGCCACTTCTTTGTCAGAGTGGGGAAAGGAGGATTGAATGGGAGATGACATAAGGAGGTTTGGAGACTAGAGGGGGGCAAAGGGAACTCTTGTCAAATGATTAAAAGGGACGATACTGTCCGTCGAGAGAGGGTAAAGTAAATTTCCAACCACTGACTGTAAATGGAGATCATGCAGTAGAACTGTGTAATGGACCTGCACGTTGGTGGCCGGTGTGGTTTTGTTATTTCCTGCCAAAGCATTTTGTATACAGTGGGAGGGAGGTAGGAGGATGGAAGGAGTGATCCAGGCCTTGGAGAGGAATGAGTTGTGTTAGTCCAGGGAGGCAAAGGATTTAAGGATGGAGGCCAGTGTGTAAAGTTGCACTGGTTAACTGTAGAGAAGGTTTGGAAGGCAGGAAAGTAAGGCCCCACGCTAGGCTAGTACACTGCCTTGGAAAGCAGGAAAGGGGCTGGTGTTGATTGTAAAATTGTGATGAGGACAGAGTAGGTTTGGGGAGTTGAGGCACAGGGAGAGATGGAAGGACAGGAGGCTACAGAGTGCAGGGCACTTTCAGAGTAGGGTGCAGGCAGAATACGAGTAGGGAAGGATGAATAAGGAATATGAACTTCCCTCTGTAGGAGTGGGGTAAAACAAGGGATCATGGGAGCTGAAGTTGGTATCCATTGTGAAACCCTTGTTTAAGGGCCACACTGGGTGGAGAATACTGGGACTGACCCCTTTGAGTGAGGGGATAGCAGAGAAGAGACACTGGGGTATGGATTGGGTGAGAGAGCGGAATGAAGTGGGCTGCAGAGAGGGGGAGCTGGAATGCACAACATTTTTTATTTTGTATTTTATTTTTTTGCTTTTTTTGAAGGGAGAAGGCTGGGCAGTTGGGGTCAAGTGACTTGCCCAAGGTCACACGGCTAGTAAGTGTTGCATGTCTGAGGCCGGATTTGAACTCAGGTCCTCCTGACTCTAGGGCCAGTACTCTGTTCACTGCACCACCTAGCTGCCCCCAGAACATTTTTTAAATCATAATTTTTTTTGGCCTCTACTTGCTGTCACTTGTTTCCCACTGCATTTCTTCTCCATCTCTTCTCTCCTCTCCCTCTTTACCATCTCTTATAATTAAAGCATTTTTAAAAAGAGGGGAAAAGTTCAGCAGGATAAATCAGCATTATCCCCAGAGTCTGCTGGTGTGGCACCCACATGATCCTCCACCTTTGCAGGGACACCCTGGAGATTCCTTCTCATACCTCCTCCTTAGGCCAACGTTGGCCATTAGAATTGCTCAGCATTTAGTTTGGGTTACTTGGTTGTCTTCCTTTTATATTGTTTTTCTGACCTCACTTTTGCATCATTTCAGATCAGGCTTTCTTTCGATGGTTCTCTGTCATTGTCTTACTTATTATTTCTTGCAGCACGGTAATAGTTCATTGAATCTGTGGGCCATAACTTGTTTAGCCATTCCTCAGCAGAGGGGCATTTACCTGGTTTTCGGTTCTTTGTACAACAGAAAAGTGCTGCTAAAAATATTTTGGTTTGGTGTATGGACATTGTAGTCACTTTCTTCACGTAATTCCAGATTGCTTTCCTCTGTGATTAGACCAGCTGCACCAACAAGGCACTCGTGTGTCCAACAATGCCCTCCCATAGTCCCTCTAACACTGACCAGTTTTTACATCTTGGCCCATTTCCTGAGTGCCGTTGGGATTGGTTTGACTTAGATGCTTTGTGCGGTGAGTGCCCTGGCCTGGACGATGATCCAGGTCCGGCTCGTATCTGCTTCATGCTCGCCATGTCTGTCTACCCATGTCATTCTACCTGTGGTGAAGCACTTGACATTTTAAGTATCCCAGGTAACTGTTGTTGTTTAGTCATTTCCAACTCTCTGTGACCTGTGGACCAAAGGACCAGTACTGTCCTTAGGTTTTCTTGACAGAGATGCTAGAGTGGTCTGCCATTTCCTTCTCAGCTTATTTTACAGATAGGGAAACTGAGGCAGATGAGTTAAGTGACTTGCCCAGGGTCATACAACTAGGAAGTGTCTGAGGCAGAATTTGAACTCAGGTCTTCCTGACTCCAGGCCCAGTGCTCTACCTATTTCTAGGTCACTATCTAGGACTGCATCTCTGAGAAAGTGCCACTTGGCTTTGGTGAAGGGTGTATCATACATAGGTCCAGTTTTGATGCTTTTTTTTTTTTTTTTTTTTTTTGCTTTTTGCTTTTCGGAGGGCAGTTGGGGTTAAGTGACTTGCCCAAGGTCACACGGCTAGTTTTTGTGTTAAGTGTCTGAGGCCGGGTTTGAACTCAGGTTCTCCTGACTCCAGGGCCGGTGCTCTATTCACTGTGCCACCTAGCCGCCCTTGACGCTTCTTTTTAATGTGACCCCACTTGGCTTCCTAAAAACCTAAATGTTATGCACCAACGTGCAAGGACAGCATGAAATAGATTATGCAGAGCATTAATTGTGTGTGTTTGCCGTTATGTGGAATAAGAATATTGATACTGTCAGAGACTCTAGTACCTGGGATCTTAGCAAATTACCTTCTTATGCATTTGTCTTTTCCAATGAAACTGTGCTTAGAACCCAGAGAGCTTGAAGTAGACAGTGAGTAGGACTGTCACTGAAATACTTCTCTGGTTTGAATGGGGTATGTGTTTATCTTTACAAAAACACTTAAATATTACTTTTAGCTTTTGTGGGGCTCCTTTCAGTTGTACAGATAGGCTTTGCTCTGTAAAATGGATTTCTCTAATGGTTAACATTTCCTTGGATGTAAATGTTTTTATTTTCCCCTCTTGCAGATTGACCATCAATGATGCAAAACATGGCCTTGTTGAGGATGATTTCACGTGTGGAAGACAGACTCTTTCCCAGAAGGAAGACACAGGTCAAATAGATGAGCAAAGGAACAACGGGGAACTAGGATCCCCCACATTTTTGACCCAGTCAAGATAAGCAGCTTTCCGTGCTCTACAAAGACCTGTTCCAAGATATGCCTTTTCTCACTTCTGTTCTGAATGCTTTCCAGCTGGATCCACTCAGCTCTTACAGCAATTTTCTCTTCTTAAGACGTTGTTATGTGATGGAAGCCCTGGTTTTTCTTTTTAAATTTATTAGCCTCCACATTTCATGGGCATTGTAAGAAGATTGATAAACTGCTTTGATGTGAAAGTCATTGACTTGGGAACGCCAAAGGAAAAGGATATTGGGCTAGCTTCTGGCTCAGACTATTGGGAATCCCAGTGGACCATCGAAGGCCTTCGCTGTTTCATCTTAGGAGATAGTGTGGGGAAATAGAGCTCTCACGTTGTGCACATACAAAGTGATTGAAACATGGCCTGGGTGAAGTTCTTACGGAAACCTGGGGGGGGCAACCTGGGAAAAGTTTATCAGCCTGGAAGCATGTTATCGCTAGCCCCTACCAAGGGCTTATTAAATGAACCAGGACAAAACAGCTGCTTTCTAAACAGCGCTGTACAGGTGAGGCCTTTTGTTCCCAATGGCTTGTGTGCAGGGTGTCCCAAAAGTCTCAGTGAGGTTTTAAGCTTTAATAGCTTTTAATAATAATAATAATAAGCTATTCACTTCCAGATAATTACATTTTTTTGGCTATAAAAATTCTCAAAGTTGAGAAATTCCCAAAGAAATTCTTGAAGCTATTAATGCTTGTGATCTGTGAAAACTTCAGACTGCATCAAGACTTTTGGGCCATGCTGTATACATATCATTTCAATACTTAACAAGAAAAGCTGTGGTCATTGTGTCTAAACCTAAGTTAAGGACGAAGGTTTTATTGATTGGGACCACCCTTCTGTACATTTTCTCTCCAATGTTGCTGCTCTCTGTACTGGGATTAGGCATTACTTCCTCTGCTGACAGTCTCCAACTCCTCTACAACCTATAAATGGACTTTGAGAATTTCTGTGGCCAAAACATCAATGATCTGAGATAAAACCTGTTGGGGAGCCTTTCCAGATTCAGTGCAGTTCCACAAGGCTTTCCAGCCTGAAAGGACCTACAGAAAGCTTGTGCTTTCTTTCACGAGGACATTGAGGGCCGCCCCTATGCCACGGGAGGCACCAGAGGAATGAACCAGTGAGTGAATGTGCATTTATCAAGGCCTCAGACACTGACTGCTGGGTGACCCTGGCCAAGTCACTTTCCTCTGTCTCAATATCCTCATCTGTCCAATGAGCTGGAGAAGGAAATGGGAAACTGCTCCCATATCTTTGCCAAGAAAACCCCAAACAGGGTCTTGGAGAGTTGGAGGGGCCTGAAGCGCAGAGCTCTGAGGATACAGATAGAAAAGTCAGATGGGGGAGCCAGACACATGGAAGGTTTCACTAGGGTCCTCAGAGACCGTGGCCAAGCTAATGGTGCAGCCTCTTCTTTCATGTCATTTCTGTTTCTGATATTGAACCACTGGACAGAGCTAAGGTCTAGGGACAAAGACTACTTTCTGGGTCTCCAGTTGCTGCAGCCACGGCAGGAACAGTAGCCAAGGTGCTCGCCTCCAGGGGCTTCTGCTTCCCAGGGTGATGGCTTAGGGCCCTGGCCTGGAAGCCTGGCTATCCCATCAGCTTGGGGATAGGTCCTGTCTCCATCAGGGTCTGAGGGGAGTTTGTAAGGTGCTGGTTTGCCCTGCTTGGCACATGCTGCCTCCTGGCTCTTCCTCCCAGTGCCTGCCCAGTATGCAGGGCAGTTGGTGGGGATGGCTGGCCTGTTGTCTGCAGGAGCCTCTTCCCCACATGGTAAATGTGATGGTTGGGAGCTCTGGGCTGGAAGCAGGACCAGAGCTCTCTGCTGACATTCCCAGGGTCTGTTGGTAGCAGTTGGTCAGCAGTTGTGACTGATGGTGACGAAGAAGGTGGCTCCTTTATCACAGTGCCCTCTTCTCTCCATGCTGTCAAAGGGGCTGGGCTGGAAGCAGGGATTGTGGTTTGGGGGATACTTCTGTCCTCAAGGCTTTTGGGTTCAGGGTCTCGGACTTTCTCCCATCAGCGTCTGAAAGTAGTTCAGTTAGCTGGGCCCCCTGGCCGCCCGTCCTCCTCCCTCTGTGTGGCTGGCTGCTTCAGCCTGGCTGAAGGATGAATAGAAGCTCTTAGAGTGGGAGCTGCAGCCATCTGAAGGCATCACTTGGAAATCTTTATTGATAACTTTTTTTATATCAAATCATTCGTAAATCTCCACCTTCTCTACCCAGAAAAGTGTTCTTTGTTAACAAAGAATAAAAAGGAAGGGGGAAGAGCAGCAGTTGAGCAGAGCTCTGGGCCACCGAGCCCAGGGTAGTGGCCAGCTGGGCATTGTGGCTACATGGTCTCTCTTCCTTCTTTGTGCAGTGTAGTCCATGTGGCTCACACCCGCTTCATTCATGTGAAATGTTCTCATGTGGCGATTCTTCAGATTTATTTTTTCTGCCAACCCAGGACTGTTCCCTTCCTTGGGTACCTGTCCATTGCATGGGAGCTTTCTGCCTTTAGTCTCCTTGGGGCAGATGCCCAGGAAAGGCTGGGTCAGAGACAATGGACAGGCACTTTTGTAAGAAGCACCATCCTACTTCTTCTCCAGTCCCCATTCACCAGCAGCCTGTGTGTCCTCGCCTTTTCCACATCTCCAGCAGTGGCTGCCCCACCTTTTGTTCTGGTTGCCTGTTTTCTGGCTAGAAAGGCCTTCAGTGGTTTGTAGATTTGCCTTTCTTTGATTAGTGGGCTGGAGGGAGCATTCTCTCAGACATTTCTGAAGTCTTCCTAAGGTCTTTAAAAAGGTGTTTATACCCTTTATTAAATGTTTAGTGCAGTGCCTGGTAGATTGGAGGTGCTTAGTAAATGCTTCTTCTCCTTCCTTCCCCCTCCCTTTGAGTAATGGACCTTGTTCTCACATATTAGTCTTTTTATTTTTATTTTTTGCCTTTTTGGAGGACAGTTGGGGTTAAGTGACTTGCCCAAGGTCACACGGGTAGTTTTTGTGTTTAGTGTCTGAGGTCAGATTTGTACTCGGGTCCTCCTGACTCCAGGGCCGGTGCTCTATTCACTGCACTACCTAGCCTCTCCCCTCACATAATAGTCTTAATTCCCCTTAGCTAGTAGAGGCTAATTGGAGACACCTTAAGGCAATGATACTTTCCCTCCTCTTAACTGCAGGCTTTTGTCTTGTAATTACCTCTGCCAGTGTAAACCCACTCAGCACCCACTTTCTAGTGAACCTTGAGTAACCTGAAAGGTCAAATCTCATCTATTTAAATTCTTTTGTCATTCTGGATCTTTGTGTCAGATGCTTCATGACCCTGTTTGGGGTTTTCTTGGCAGAGATACTGGAGCATTCATCATTTCCTTCTGCAGCTCATTTACAGATGAGGAACTTGAGGCAACCTGGTGAAGTGACTTGCCCAGGGTCGCACAGCTAGGAAGTGTCTGAGGCTGGATTTGAACTCAGGAGGATGAGTTTTCCTGACCCCTGTAGTGCCACCTGTCTGCCCTAAACTGTTGTAGCCTGGGAACCTTTGTCTTGTGACTCAAATCACAGGATGATTTAAGGGGGCTTCTGAAGGGGTGGTCCAAATGATGCAATCTCAGTTCTGACTGTATGTCAGAGAGCCAATCAGAAGAAGACTCCTATGTTTCTTGAGATTTGCTCGGTCCACTTGCTGATTGTTATAAAAGACCCTTTTAGCTCCCACTCAGTGTCTCTGGTCATCCAAAGAGGCTACTGACCCAGTTTATCGATTACTGAACCTTGTCTCTCATTCAAGACAG
>CM053601.1:5054113-5067116 GCA_028646575.1 Pseudocheirus occidentalis
AGCGTCAGTTTAATTTGTGATTCTCTAATTCTTTGGTTTTGGGAGCAGTATTTTCCCAAGACTGTGGATATCTTGGGGTTCTTCCCTTGAGCACTCCCAGGTCATTCTCACACCATTTATCCATGGGGAGGAGCCTCGTTCTTAGACACCTGAACAAGTTCTTTATGTAGCATGGAAATGAGACCTTCCTCTAAGAAGCTTGCTGCTGTGCCCTGAAATCCCCAGGCCTTTTTCAAACTCTTGGCTAGTTACGGTTCTTCCAACTTCTGCCTGCAAAGTTCATTTCTGGGACCCAGACGTATGACTTTTATTCCTCGGTTTGCCCCCAGCACTGTAGCTTGCCAAGATCGTCGGGAAAGCTGTTTGTCGTAGCATTGGCTCTCCCTCTCTCGGGCAGTCTGCAGGTCTCATGAGGCTGCCTCCTCGGCCTTCTTCCAGGTCATTGATGAAATGTTAAACAGCAGGCAGAGATCCCCAGAGACCTTACCGGCCGGCCCTGCGGAGACTCTGGAGGTCTTAGCTCTTTGGATCTGTTAACTGTGGCCTGTATCATCTTCATATTTCATGAGCCCACCAGATGGGCCTTCATCCAAGTCTGATAAGATGTTAACAGCCCAAGGGAGATGGCCTGCTAATGAGAATCTTTAACTCTTGAGTCTGGTCCTTGGAACAGCTCCAAATCTATTATGTTTTCACCTGGCCCATTCTAAGCTCTAATGTCTCTAGTCTCCTCCACCAGAAACCATAGACCATGCTTTAGCAGATCCTTCCCTAAAAGTTAGGTAAACTCTACCTATAGCATTTTCTGACTCTGAGTGCTTGGAGCTGAGCCTTTGGAGGAAGGCAGTTAAGAGTTGTGAAGGCTGGAGATACGAGGGAGCAGCATACATTCTTGGCTTGGAATGTGGAAGGGCCTGGAGAATGATGGCTTGGGAAATAGCAAATAGACCCCCTTGTCTGGAAGGAAGTCATGTAAAGGGAAATGGTCTGGGAGTTGGAGCCAGAATGTGGGGGGCAGTTAAATCCTTTCCATGTTATCTTGGAATAACAGATAACCATGGATACATGTTATCTTAGGAGTAACAGATAACCACTGAAGAGTTTTGGGTAGAGGAGTGACATGGTTAGTTAGACCTTTGCCCTCTGGAAGATTCCTTTGGCAGCTGTGTGGAGACCGGTGGGGTGGCTGGCTATTACAGTGTGGGTGATGAACACCGCCCAGACTGGAGTGACCGTGTGTGAGTGGAGGGGAGAGGACGTGTGCACAGGATGGGGAAGCACACCTCACAAGACTTGGCAGTGAGCATGAAGCTTGAAGGAGAAAGACAGAGGCCTGGACAGTTACAGGCTGGGAAGGCTCATGGGGGATGAGGAGGATGGCCAGGATGTGACAGGGGGGCTGGGGGGGGAGGGCGGGCAATTGGATTTGAGATGGCAGAATGATTAATTGGCTTCACTGGGCTTTTAGGAGATGCCTCAAATTCATCACTTCCTTTTACTAATGCTGGGAAACAGTGATTTCTGCACTTTCTGTTCTGGAGCGGAACTCAGAAAAGCTTCAGACTCACTGGGGCAGCGTCCGTGTCTCCCCGGGGGGTGGGGAGGATGCTGCTGACCTTGTGCCCCTCTTCAGAAGCCATTTCTTGTTTCATTCGGGTTTCATTGCAGCCACACTGTTCAGGGCTGCTACTTTCCCTCTGGGCAGCCTGTCTGCTTCTTGTGAGCAGGAGGCGCTGGTTCCTTTAACATTATTTTACATATTTCAAAATACTGGATTTATTAAATTAGTTGTTGTTCAGTTGTTTCTAACTCTTTGCGACTCTGGGATTTTCTTGGTTTGCCATTTCCTTCAGTTCGTTTTACATATCCGGAAACTGAGGCAAACAGGGTGAAGTTCCTTACCCAGGGCACACAGCTTAGTGAGTGTCTGAGGCTGAATTTGAATTCAGTTCTTCCTGAAGTCAGGCCCAGCACTCTATCCATTGGGCCACCTAACTACCCGATTAAATCAGTACGATTGTATTAAAAAAGGCCTGCTGACCTACTCTTAGCTTATACCTCCTTAGAGTGTGTTACTGGTCTTCAGTTTTCTTATTTGAAAATGGAGATGAGGGGCGGCTAGGTGGCAAAGTGAAGAGAGCACCGGCCCTGGAGTCAGGAGGCTCTGAGTTCAAATCCAGCCTCAGACACTTAACATTTACTAGTCATGCTCTTGGGCAAGTCACTTAACACCAATTGCCCTGCCTTCCCCCCTCCAAAAAGAAAAAAAGAAAAGAAAATGGAGAGGAAAGCATTAATTTGTCTGGGAAGCTTTAGTACCAGCATCCCTGCGTGGCGTATCAAGTGCTTTGTGTGCATGCAGCTTGTGTAAGTAACCCCCCTGGAGGGTAAGGATAAAGAGATGAGGAAATTCACTTTGTACTCTTCGGAGAAAAAGCATTTTGCAGAGTGACGGCTTCAGGCAGCCTCCAATGCAGCATCGGCAGCTGGGATGTAATGTTGTCTGAATAGAAGCTTGTCGTTCAGAGAACCGGTAAATTTTCACCCCACCTTTAGTTGGAACAGGAACATTAAATGGCTCATCCTTTTTTTCTTTAAATTCTTGTTTGGCATCAAAGCCACGTCTTGGTTTGGGTTTTTTTAACGTCCTCAGTCAATACCATTTTTGTTTTTACTCTTATGGTCGAGTTTAATGCTCAGGGAGACCTAAAAAGTGGTTCTGGCACCAACTGCCTTGGTGTGTTTGTTGTCCAGAGCCTGCTGGCTTTGGAATCCTGGAGCTGTATCTGGTGATACACTGGATCTTGGTGGCTGTTATCAGCACCTACTATCCCTAGCCTCAGCCCCATTTTGCATAGATTCTCTGATTCTTATCACCTGGAGATCACTACTGCAGAAATGAAGTAGTACTTTTAGTGTATTAGCTTAGAAGAAAAGGAAAACTAAGCTCATGAACAGAAAAATACTTGAAATTGTCTTTTCCCTTTCTTTTCTGTTGCTTGGATGTGACCTTGCGTAACTAAATGACTCATGTTGACGGCACAGCTGATGGAGTGCTGAATTTAAATCTGGCCTTAGCCTAGTACTAGGTGCGTGACCCTGGACAAGTCACTTAACTCTCTTTGCCTCAAATGAGCTGAAGAGGGAAATGGCAACCGCTTGTCTCTTTACCAAGGAAACCTGAGTGGGGTCAGAAAGAGTCAGATGTGACTGAGCAATGCGGCTGATCCTAATGTCAGTTAAAAGCTTGCAGAACTATTAAGGAGAATTTGAGGCTTTAGGAAATTCTTTTAGAAGCGACATGCTATTTGTTAAGATTCCTGTGCTCAGGCTTTAGAAAGACTTTACTGTGCGCACGTATACTTTTTTTTTCCCCCTTGACAAAAACCAGAGAAGTACCTGGAATTCCAGTTCTTTCTGGCCTGCTGCCTCTCCTCTTCCCTGGCATTGCTGCTGGCAGCCTGGCATGTGCCCTTTCCTCATTCCACCAGATAGTCTGGGCCCTAGAAGTAGAGGGGTTTGGACATGATGGGGACTTTCCTTCGTCTTCCCTTAATCGAGTAGGCAGTTTTTCTTCTTTTTTTTTCTTTTTGCTTTTTTGGAGGGCAGTTGGAGTTAAGTGACCTGCCCAAAGTCACACGGCTAGTTAGTGTGTCAAGTGTCTGAGACCTGATTTGAACTCGGGTCTTCCTGACTCCAGGGCCAGTGCTCTACTCACTGCGCCACCTAGCCACCCCTGCAGTTTTTTCTTGTACTTAGTTTTTAATGACTACAGAAATGCGCTGCTCTCTACTCTAAGATATTCCACAGTCAGTTGTATTTTTACCCATCTTTTCAGTAATCTGTGCCTGATTTTATGCTAATCTGGGAAACTGTAACTAATGATTTCAGTAAACTAAGCTTCCCTTTAGTGAGTGATCTGTGATTTCTGTTGGCAGAGTCACTCCCTCCATTGGTGGAGATTCCTGCTTATCTGGGCTCCTTGATAGAGGATGAGGATCTTTGCGAATGTCTGTGGCCAGAAAGTTGACCCAAGGGCTCCCTGTGAGTGACTGGGAATTGTGATCCTGAGGCAAGCCTCTTCTTCCTGTGGGTGCTTTATCAGTTCTCATCTAGCCATGCAGACAGATGCAGCACATAAGGCATTTGAGTCCATGAGCTGGTTCCTGCCTGCTGTGATCTGCTCACTGCCAGGCCCCAGCGCATCCCGCCTCAGACCACTTGGCACCCAGGCCTTTGCTATGAATTGTCCCAGATGTTTTGCCCCAAACAGCTTTCTATGGAAAGTGCTCCTTTTTCCCTCTTATTGATGGTAAAAATAATGAAGAAGAAATGATTTTGTAAAGGATAAAATATTTAGATCCAACCTGTTTCTTTGCAGAAAAAGTGCCTTTTAGACTCTTCCTTAATACTGGACTTTTTTCTTTTAGGTTTTATGGCAGTTGGACATATTCCGCCGGAGTTTCCGCATTCTGTCTGGACACGTTTGTCAGGGAGATGCCTGCATATTTTGTGCTTTAAAGGTAAACTCAGTAATTCTTAGGAAAGTGGAGCTTAAGTGGTCCTTATTCTGGTTTGGGAGGCAATTATGGGTTTGTATAGAGCTCTGAACAGGTCTTTTCACCCATTTGTCTTTGTTTAAGTATTTGTGCATCTCTACTTTATTCAGGTTTGAATGGACATGCTCAGTCCTTACATAAAAGTAACTGAAGAATGCAAAGTAACACAGAAATTGATGCATATTCAGAAGGATCTGAAGTCATTTCAAAGCAACAGCTTATTGATTTTCCTTTAAAAACTTAGGATGTTAAAATTCTAGACATTTTTGAAAATTACACAAAATTAAGACATTGGAGAAAGTCAAGACTAAAACGTTAGTGGTAAAAGTTGCATTCAGTTTGCTTTTGGTGATCAGCCAGAGTGTGCCTATTTTGTGCCTCTTCCTGCCCCAGTTGACATTTTCAGATGCCTTTCTAGCTGGAGAATTGATTTGCAGCCTTTCTTAGTTCTCTGCTTCAGACCTCCTTCTCATTCAGCACCGAGTGCTCTCTCCAGACTTACCAGTGATTTCTCAGTTGCCAAATCTAATGGTCTTTTCTCCAGTCTGCTCTTTTTTGGCCCTGCCAGTCCTTAAGACTGTCTGTCCTCTTCAGGTTTTGGGGATGCTGCTGTCTCCTGTTCTCTTGGCTGTCTCCCTGTTTCTTTGCTCTCTTTTGCTGTATCTTCAGACCATGATCACTAATCCTGGGTGTTCCCCAAGGCTTTGTTGGACCCCCTCTCTTCTCCAGCCATCCCGGCTTCCTTGAGCTCCCGTGATTCCCAGATCTTCTTGTTCAGCCCCTACAGGCTCTTGAGCTCCAGTCAGCAAGCCTTTGTTAGCAAGCACACTTACTGTTTTCTAGGTGCCATCCTAAACCCAGCTATACAAAGAAGGGTAGTAGACAGCCTCTGCCCTGGAGGGGGTTGCAGTACTAGAGGCTTGCTCACCAGCTGCCAGCTGGACGTTTTAAGCTGTAGACACCTGAGACAGACTTAGCACTGCTGAAGTGTCTCACCTTTCCCCACAAACCCTCCCTTCTTCTAAGCTTGCCTATCACTATTGAGGGCACCACCATCTTGCCAGTCCGTCAGGATCTCCCCATAGGGTCATCCTCAGCTCCTCATTCTTGTACCCCATAGATCCACTCTGTTGCTGTGCTCTGTCCTTTCTGCCTTCACATTCTCTCTCAAGAATCTCCCCTTCCCTGTTCTGACCCTGTGCCCCGACTGGTGCAGGCCTTCCTCATAGCTGGACTGTGGCTGGAGCTGTTTGGGGGCTTTTCCTATGGCTCAGCTGCCACAGGGAGCCTCAAGGGCAGACCTGCCTCTGTCATCCCCTCGTTTGCACAGTCAGTTCCTGAGGCTCCTGGCTGCCTCCTGGCTTTCCAGACAGCCTCCGCTTTGCTCCGTTCCCCTCCTACTTCACAACACTGGCCTCTCCCTCTGGCTGTGGACGTTTTCCTGGCTGCCCCCAGCTGCTCTGTTTTACCTCTTCCTGCAGGAGGGCCAAGATCTTTTCTGGTCCTCCGTCCCCTCCTGGTCCCTTCACTACACATCTTGTACATCTGCGGTGTCCCTTGTTTCCTCCCCCGTCAGGATGGGAGCGCCTTAGGGGCAGCACCGTGTTTGTGTGATTTCTGGAGCACAGTGCTGGGCACATACTTAACAAATAAATGCTGGGTGGCTAGGTGGAGCAGTGAATAGAGCACCAGCCCTGGAGTCAGGAGGACCTGAATTCAAATCCGGCATCAGACACTTGACACACTTATTAGCCGTGTGACTTTGGGCAAGTCACTTAACCCCAGTTGCCCTCCCCCGCCCCCAAAAAAACAAAACAAAAAAACAAATAAATGCTTCTTGAGTGACATTTGGGGGAGATGATCTAATGTTTCAGCTAGAATGGGACTAAATCAATTGGTGGTTATTAATTATTAGGAATGTAGATAAAATGTAGGTACATACACACTAAATTCTGAATATTTCAGTCAGTTGAAATTGTAGAAACTGATTTAATCCTTAAGTTCTGATGAAAGTCTTGAAGAAAGTCACCATCTTGGAAGTACTTCTGAAAGCTCTTCTTGAAAGTCAGATACTCCAATAAGCAAGTATGTTCTAAAATAGTTTAGTTGACAGCAAGTAGCTTAGGCACAGAGTTATAATAACAGTAACAGCCTCCTGGGCTTCCATCCTTGAAGGAAGGCTCTGATTTGGTGGCCCCAGCCCCACCCTTGGTTGATGACTGGAGCTGGGCTTGTGGAGCTGCCCTGACTTCCAGGGTCAGGCTGGCTGCAGACAGCAGCAGCCTGCCATCCTTCCCTTCCATGCCCAGGCCAGGCCTCCAGCCTTCCAGCTGGGAGCACCCACCAGGGCTGGAGCTTCTTGGCCCAGCCTTTGAGAGCTCAGGTGGAGGGTGTGGGGAATAGGGTTCACAAAGCTCTCTGTAGCCTTCTGTTACCACCTGATAGCACTCATTTTTAAAGTACTAAGAGAAGAAAATTTCCTAGATAGTATTCTGTCCAGTGAAAACGCCAACCTTTGTTGAAATTCAGCCATCTCAAAGGACTGACCTCAATACTGTTTTATTTCTCGTGATAAGTCCTTGGTCTCAGGAAGTCCATCCCCTAACAGAGTCAAGTCAACCTGGAAGCCTTTATTAAAGACCTACTGTGTGTCAGGCACCATACTGGTAAAGGAGGTCAGATGCACCAGCTGCTATAATGCAAGTTAGAATATGAGAGTGGGGTGGGGTGGATGAAACAAAGGGCCAGGAGCAGTTAAAGGGGGCAGGGGTCTTTGTCAGCTACAAAGAAGGGAACCTAGGAGCTGGGCCTTGAGAAGCCCTAATGTGCTAGAAGCACAGTGGATTTATCTTCTTTGTGTGTAACTCCAGAGCCCTTACAATGGATCACACATAACGGTCAGGTTCACATTGGGATAAATGGGTGAGGGTCAAAACAGTCCAACATGTGGGTTTGGGGAAGATGCCTTTTTAGGCATGGATAATGGAATGGGCAAGGGTTAGGCAAGGGGCCTGGGTGGAGGTGGGGGGGGAGACAAGGACAGGAATGGGAGCTGCTAGTCCAGTTGGAGTAGTGAGTATATGAATTGGAGATGTGAAAAATAAGATGGGAGAGGTGAGCTGGAATCAGATGGTGGAGGGCCTTGAATGCCAGACCAAGGAGGTTACTATTTGTTGTACAGGAGAGGGGGTAGGATGATAATAATGGTGGAATATGAGGGATCTTTGCCCACTCTTGGTGGAAGGAAGAATTGTTATGAGGATAGTGGGAGAAGCCAGGTGCATGGTGATAGGGACAAGGGGCCCCCATGGTATTGCAAAGGTTGAGTTGCTAGAACTTGACCAATGGGTGGAAGGTGGAGAAGAGGAAGAGAGACAGAAAGGGAGGCTGGCGGAGAGCTGACTGTGGGAGGCACCAATCCTCGGATGCCTGCAGGGCTGGGAAGCTAGGAAGTGGAGTGTGAAACATGTTGAGCTTGAGATGATGGTGAACTGGGTCTGGAGAGTCATCAGGCACTTGGAAGAAAGTTCCGAAGAAAGGGGATGGAGCAGAGCCATCTGTTTGGAAGTAGTTACTGAAGCCTTGGGAAGAGTGGAGGTCATTAAGGGAGAGAGAGAAGACCTAGGGCAGAACTTAGGCTGGAAGGAGGGAAAGGAGCCAGGAAAGAGTCTCAAGAGTAGAGAGAGGTCACAGAGTGAGTGAAGGCCTTTGGACTTGCCTTGGAAGGGCAGCTTTCAGGGGTCTGAGGATGACGGGCAGATGGAAAGAATTTGAGGAGTCAGGTAGGTGGAAAGCAGATGAAGGCAAGTATTGACACTTCTGGAAGTTTGGCCGTGAAGGGGAAGAAGAACAGAGAATGGAGAGCCAAAGGTTTTGATTGTATTTTTTAAGGAAAGACCTGATTGCTTGTCATGGGCCTTGGCTTTCAGGAGAAGGAGCAAAGAGCCAGATGGAGAGATAGAGACTGGGGATGTAGGAGAGATTAGCCAAATGATGACGTTCCTAGATCCAGGTCATGGAGGAGGTGAGAGGAGGTGACTTTGAAAGGGGGGGGGATGGTGTAGATTTCAAGGTGCTGAGGCAGGGAATGGAGGGAACGAGGAGGGCAGGAGCTGTGATCTCAGGGTAGCAGGAATGGGGAGTGTCTGTAAGAGCGTGGGAGGGAGGATGAGGAGAGGATGGACCATGGCCCTGGATAGGGTTGTGTTGCCTTACTGGCATGAAACTTGAAGATGATTTTTCTGTGATCCATGTCTAGTAGATGTTGGAAACTTGTAATCTTCCATCCGAATTTCCCCACAACCCTAGACGTTGTCATGACTCCTCTGCTAATGGGCACACACCTAAAACCCAAGGATTGAACCTGGGTCGTATCAGACCTAACAGCATCTCATTCAGTTGTCTCAGTTTCTTGGCCACAGAAATTTCTGAATATTAAGACTTCCTTCATTTGTAGTCTTTCAGCTTGCGATGCTGCTGTCCACACCTTAGCTCAGGACTTCTCTAATTAGGAGGTGTGCACATGTACAAAGTCACTGGAAGCGTACGGCCTTGGGTCTGTTCTTTCATTCCTTTTTGCTTCAAGAGAAGTTCCTGAGCGCCTCCTACTCCCCCCTCATTGCCCATGATTTCCCATGAGCATTTGCAGCTTCAGGCCACAGTCTGGGAGCACACTCTGTCTATAAACTGTTATAGAAGTTAATGCCAACTTTGAAAAATACAGCTTTGAAGTTTCAATTCCTGTGTTATTGTGCCAAAAATGGCAACTTTGTGTATTTTTTCCCAAAATAAGAATTGTACAGAAGTTATTATTCTAATTCATTTGTTAAGTAATAGATTTTAGAGAATTAAAAAAATACTTAGGTCTTTCCTGAAGTTTTTTTTTTTTAATTTGCCTTTAGAAAACTGGTCTGCATTCGTTTGTTTGTATGTGCTGGCTTTGGGTTGTTTTCCCTCTACAATGAATTGAAAGTTTTCTGGCCCAGGTAGCTATTCAGAAAAGGGTCTTCAAACTTTGCTCTTAATGTCAACAGTTCTAACTTAAAATATTATGCAGTATTGTTCATAAAGAGACTCGGGATGACTTTCCAGTTTGGGATGACTTTCTGACAAGTTTTAGATTTCATTGGATCCTGGGGAATGTTTCAAATGAAAAGAAGAGGAGGTCATTAAAGTCATCTTCCTTTCTCCTTCCTTGTTGCTGTGGCTGGGGGACAGACTATATTTGCACAGTTTCAACACAGTCGAGAGAAAGCGCTTCCATCCGATAACATCAGGCATGCCCTGGCCGAGAGCTTCAGAGATGAGCAGCGGTTTCAGCTGGGCTTCATGGACGACGCTGCTGAGTGTTTTGTGAGTATTCTTCAAGGCTTCCTTGCATAGGGGAGTGTGTGCCTGTTTGGAGAGAGAGTGTGTGTGTGTGTGTGTGTGTGTGTGTGTGCGCGCGCGCGCGCGTGGGCGTGCAGACAGGCTCAGCAGTGGTAGCTTTCCCAGAGTTTTTGAGGCAGCAACAAAAAGAGAGATTTCTACCACAGCTAGAGTGATGGAAGAATACCAGATCTGGTCAATAGCTTTGTGGTGTTCTGGGCTCATCAAATGTTTGTTTAGATTCCCTTCCTAGAAGCTGATGGGTTGGACAAAATAGAAGCTGTAAGACCTGGTCTGGCTTCTGAAATGCCTTGTTGAGTTGCCGTGACAGCAGATAGAGCCATCAGTGTCTGTATTGTATAAATGGAACCATTTTCTTTAACATGAAAAACTTGTAAGATAAATAAACATTCTTTTCAAAAACTTTCTTCAATTTTGCATGTTAAATATATTAGTGACCTAAGAAACTGGATAGAGAGCCCCAAAGACCTGGATCCTCAGTGAGGCCCAACCAGATTAAAATGTATTTGGGAAATGTTTACCAAAATTTTAAAAAAATACAATACAACACAGATAATATTAATTTGTGGTTTTCTCAGTCTGTATGTGGCCTGCAGGGGTAATGATACCACCCTAGATAACTCTTGGTAAAGGACCAGATTTTCAAAAAAATATGACCAAACCTCAAAATGTTCCTTCCTTTTCATGGAATCTGTCACTGTGTCTTATTGATTCTTGTTTCTTATTGTCTCCTTATTCCATCTCTTGCTTTCCATTTCTGCAGCTGTCACTTTAGGTCAGCCCCTCATCCTGGGATTATTGCAGAAGTGTTTGAACTAGGCTAGTTGTTCCTTCCTGCTTTCCGTTTTGAGTACTGATACCAGATTATTCTTCCTAAAGTAACACTTTCATTGTCACTGACCTGCTAAACAGCAGGAGCTCCCCACTGCCTACGGACTCGGGGCATCTAGGGCTTTTCATGACGCAACCCTGGCATACTTTTCTTGCCATAACCCTCTCTGCTCCAGGCAGTAAACAGGGCAGTACTTTTTGTATGGCTACTTTTTTGCTTTTACTGATACTACTTCCTGCATTCAAGTACCCTCCTCCCTTGTTCCCTATCCAGAGTCCATCCAATCCTCAAGGTAGGTCTTAAGGCCTACCTCCCCACTCACAGATCTGCTCTGTACCTGAATGGCTCCAGAACCCCTTTTACTTGGTTTGACCTTCCAAACCACTTAAACACCAAATAAAAGGAGTATTGCTGTCAGGATTACCCACCTAAGGAATACTTCACTGATAAATCATAGATGTTTTCCTGAAAAGTTGTATTTTTCTTTTCAAACTGAATGATTTAAATACACTAAGAAAGTATTGGAGTAGAAAACAAGTTTCCGATCTTTAAAAACATGGTATTGTAAATCAGAGGATCTCTTTTTACAGGAAATTGCCTCCCACCCCTATTTATAATTCTTAATTTTCACATAGCAGTGTTACTTGTAGTCTGAGTACCATATTGAAGTATTAACACAAGTATTACCCTGAGACTTTACTCTTATTTCCATTGGACTGTAATGTTTGCTCAGGAAATGGTTTTTCGATTTGATCACTTAGTTCTTTTTGGTATTAGGATGTTATAGAACTAGGAGGCCATATTTTTGTTTACAGTCTAGAGATTGGGTCGCTGTCGCTTCTGGTCCATGTAAGCAGAGTGCCCAAACTGTCTTTTAAATTGTTGTCCAAGGCTGCTCCACTTTGACTTCATTTAGTCAAAGTCCGCATTCTCATTTTATTCCCTGCTCTCTTTATTTCTCTCCCCTCCACCTACACTCTCTAGTTCCTCTGATGTGTTCTCCTCCTGCCCTCAGCAAGTCCACTTCAGAGCCCAGACTGTCCTGCTTCCTTGGGTTTGTAGTCCCAGACCTTAGCACTGTGCCCGGCGTGTAGGTGGCACTTCAGAAAGGCTTTTTCATTCAGTCATTATCTGCAGATTACAAAAAAGGAAATGACTGGACAGAATTTGCCAGTCGTTTTGCTGAGGCATCTGTTGTGCTGGCTCCCGTGAGTGGCAGTTCATTATTCTTGGGTAAATTCTTGACTAACACGAGTTTGATTTTGGAGAGGAAAACAACTCTCTTAAGCTTAGTCACTGGTTTGATCAAATTTTCTTTTTGTTTTCTTTTGCATATGACCAAATTAGGAAAATATCCTTGAGAAGATACATTTTCATATTGTGCCAAGTAGGGACTCGGACATGTGCACCTCGAAGTCCTGCATTCCTCATCGCAAGTTTGCTATGACTCTCTACGAACAGGTAGGGTCATTTGTGTGTGTGTTTGGCGTCGTGATGTTTCCTCGTCTCAGACCTTCACAGACTAAAAACACGCCTGGGTTTTGTCTGTAGTGTGTGTGCCGGACCTGTGGAGCATCCTCAGATCCTCTGCCCTTCACAGAGTTTGTTCGGTATATTTCTACAACAGCCCTTTGGTAAGAAGCTGCTCACCATCTCTCTCTGGCTCTCATTCCTGCCAGACATTGCTGTTCTGTTAGGACCTAATTGGGTACAGTTTGCTTGGCATTGTTGTTTATTATCTTATTCTTGTGAGGGGGCTGGGTCAGGGCTGTCTTCAATAGAGGAAGCTCTGGGTAAGGGCTCTCATCAGCCCAATGAAGGCTGGCATCTTCTCTGCAGCTGGGGCGCAAGAGGGGAAGAGACTTGTCTGGGGCCACAGAGGGAGGGGGGATGTGGGCTTGTGGCGGGGAGGGCTTCCTGAAGCCAAGGCCAACTTTTTATCCACTGCACCACATTGCTTCTCTTGAAGGTAATATTGTTTAAAAGGAGAGAAAGTAAAAGGAACAAAATTAAAATTAGTTATATTGTACTTTTGAGGAAGACATGAAATGAAAAAAACAAACAAACAACACATAGAGATGCCTTAGCTTTCCTGGGAAACTTAAAACCAGTGATCCCCATCTCTTTAGCTTAGTGGGACTGTCAGTTTCAAAGTGAGGTGATCTGCTGTCCCCTTGGTGGCCACTCTTCTTTTTATTATGGGCCCAACAGATGTGATCCCCAT
>CM053601.1:5067216-5098955 GCA_028646575.1 Pseudocheirus occidentalis
CCCCCCCCCCCCGGGGAGAACAAAAAAAAAAAAAGCATAAATCACCATTTAATGTAAGGCTTAATTGGACTTTGAATAGCTGACATAGCCAGTCCCTCAGGGTGTCGTTGTCCACTCTGTCTAAGAAGGAGACAGGATAGAAACAGCCAGTGTTGGAGTTACTGTGGAAAGACAGGGACACTGATTCAAGGTGGGTGGAGCCATTTTGGAAAGCACTGAGACTGGGCTAAGAGAGTGATTACAATGTCACTTTGACCTAGTGTTCCCACTGCCAGGTCTGTAAATCCCCAAAGGGAGTCCCAGACACAGAGGTCCTGTATTCACCTGAATATTCACAGCAATGCTTTTTGTGGTAGCAAAGAAATGGACAAAAGTTGCTTTCCATCTGTTGGGAAAATAGCTTGAATGAACTGGCATATGAGTATGGTGGAGTATTATTGCATGGAAGAAGCAGCAGATTCCGAGAAGCATTAGATGACTTGTATGAGCTGATGAGGAGTGGGACATCATGAAAACAACAAACACAATGTGGTTTTCAAACTTAAGAAGTTGTCTGTGTTCTTCAAATCACTGTTCTTATGTCCTAACTTCTTTTCACACATTTTATACATTTTTACACATTGTATAATGAAAATCAATAGGAAATATAATTTCAATTTGTAGAAATAAACCTGAGAGGGAAATTTTCAGGTAAAACTCTGTTCTTACAAAGTAAAGGAGTCTAGTTTTTGCAGCCGAAGCATTTATTCTTCCCGATTACATTATTTCGACTTTTTAAAGTCCATAGTTTCGAATTGGAAATATTTCTTTTTATTTGTAGTAATGAAGTGGAAAAAATGATCGAAAGACATGAACGCCTGAAGCCTGAAATGTTTGCTGAGTTGCTGCAAGCTGCCAACACTACTGATGACTTTAGGAAATGCCCTGTGAGTATAGAAAGGGGGCCTGCATTTCGGGCTCATTCTCCTTTGGTTCCTGACACTTCTCATGTAATTAAGAATAAGACCTTTTAAAATGTATGTAATTGATGGGCATGTTCGCTGTTGAAAACTTTCATGGTCGCTTGTTGCAGCAGAGAGCCTGGTGGCCGGTCTAACATTTTGCTAGTTTTTAAGAGAGTAATCTAGCCTTGATTAACTTGCAAGGGATGAGAAGTTCTGTATCAGAAAATTAAAGCTCCTCACCACACCAAAGTGCTGCCTGTTTATTAGCCTGGAATAAAAAGTAAATTTAACTTTGCCCTGTTTTTCTTTGCCTCTAGAGTAACTGTGGCCAAAAGATAAAAATCCGCCGCGTTCTAATGAACTGCCCCGAGATCGTCACCATTGGCTTAGTTTGGGATTCTGAGCATTCCGATCTGACGGAAGAAGTTGTTCGCAATCTAGCAACACACCTTTATCTTCCTGGGGTATTTCCATTAGTCTTTCTCTAAGTGTTTGGTTTTCCCGAAATCAGAGGTGTCACGGGGAAGAACAAGAGACTCGTCTTTGATGGTCACCGTGGGCTGACAGGAGCTTGTGGTGTCCCCTCTCATGGTCACCTGAAGAGGAGGGATGAGATGATGTTCATTCAGTGCCTTGGGGCTGTTTTCAGGGGGCCCTTTGTGACTGGGTGCTGTTCAGTTATTTTAAAGGGCTTTTCCTATTTTGATTTTGCTTCCTTGATCTAACTTCCTTTTTGTCTTTAAGGAGGACTTCTGACAGTTATGATCCTGGGAGGTATTGTGTGGTCTAGTGCAGCGCTTCTTAAACTGTGGGCTGCAAGCCTTGAGTTCATGACCCACAGTTTAAGAAGCACTGAAGGGGTTTGAGTGAAGAAAGTTTTAAGAAGCTCTGGTCTAGTGGGGAAGATTGCTGGATTTGGAGTCAAATAACTTAAACTGGAGCCCTGGCTCATTTACCTACTGTGTCTGTGACCTTGGTCAGTTTACTTCTCTCTGGGCTTGGTTTCTTCATAGGTAAATGCAATAAAATGAGGGGGTTGGACTGGATAGCCTTTGAGGTCACTTCCTGCACCACCTGGTAGAGATGAGGGGTGGTCCTCGATGAAACTCTGTAATATCACAGACTACCTATTTAGTCTAGCCTCCCTTGGTTTTACAGATGAGGGAATTGAGACTCAGGAGGGAAGGGACTCTGCCAAGGTCCTCTAGGAGGCGGGTGGCAGCACTGGGATGTGTCACCTTAGCTCCTCTGCCTCCCAAGCCTGGGCTCTTTTCCCCCTCTACCACACTGCTGTCCTGACATTGAGGGTCCAAGACCAGCTAGTCCAGCTCCCTTTCATTTTACTGAAAGGGAAGTTGAGGCTTTGTAGCAGCAACCACACTGGCATCCCCAGAATGGCTGCTAGCACAGGTTCTTAGATCTGCTTTACTAGGAAAGATAGCCATTAAGGGATCAATAGTCTTTTTAAATTATATTCACTAGTTCAGAACTGAACTTCAGAGAAAATATAAACAGAAAATACAAGCAGAGAAATAAAGACCACCAGACAGGACTCTGACTGCCTGAATCAACTACATACTTTACATACATTCCTGGCTTGAGAGCCTTTACATCCAAGTTGTTGGGGAGCTCTGAACATATGGCCACTTGATATGTGGACCAGGGCATTACAATTCAGAGCCAGAAGGCATCCCAAGCCTTATGACGCAGTGTCTAATTAGAAATTAGCAAAAGGTGTGAAAGCCTCCCTTTGAGCAAGCCTCCCCCAGTGGGCTCTTGTGATCCAGGTTGTATCACAGCTGTGAACTGGGCCAGGGCTAAAAGCAGATCACACAGGCCTATTAATGGTGGGGAAGATCTTCCTAATCTATTAACATTACAGGCTTGTGAAGGTTAAGATCATTTAGACAGTAAGTGTCAGAGGGAGGGCTTGATCCTAGATTTTCTGACTGCTGGGCCTTTGCTCTTCCCACTGTCTTTGGCTGTCTCTCAGTGATTATGAACAAAAAGTGATAAAATAAGACTGACCATGATGACATAATCATATCGTCAAGTACTGGAAATGTTACAGGTGATTTGTGAATAGAACCTAATGGACTTTCCCTTACCAGTCTTCCCTTGTCCCAGGACTTCTGCTAAGACTGTGGCACACTGATTCCTTAAAAAGTTATTGTCTTAACATTTTCTACTGAAGCATTTTGAATCAGTAGACTAGCCAAAATTCATAAATACCTAATAAAAGTTTTCACTTATTCTTCAGATACATAGGTATAATGTTTGTTTTGTTTTATTCTAAGATTCAGTTAAACATAGTAGATACCTACTATGAGTGAGGCACTCTGCCCCTTCCCTCAAGGAGCTTACAGTCTGCCTAATTGGTTTCTAACACATACAGTGCCTCACAGACATGGGAAGACCATACAGATCTCTGAATAAATGGATCTTTCTGTTAACTAATTTTGTCTCACCACAGTGATCCAAGTCTTAACAGATAATGTGAGAGGAAAAACATACGGGGACTGGATAGAGAAAGAGAGTGTCTACGTTTTTAGAAAGTGTGGTATTTGGGCAACATTTTCATTGTTTTCAAAATGTGTTCATTTACTAGAAATGTGGGTAGTGTGGGATCAATAGAGCTGAAAGGGGTGGCGTCAGAGATACTTGAGTCAGCTCTCTCCATTTTTAGAGATTAGGAGCCTGAGGCCTAGAGAAGCAAAGGGCTTCCTTGTGCTCTCAGCCCTATCAGTCTCAGAGACAGGATCTGAACCAGTTCTTCCTGACTCCACGTCCACTATTCTCCCCACTCCACCAATGCCACTGGAGGGAATTTGTTTCAGTAGAATTGCCCTTTGGGAGTAATGTAGCTTATGTACTGAATGCAGTGACAATGTCTTCACTATTTTGAGTAATGACAGCACACTGTATATTGGTGATTGGAAGACTTGTGATTTTGCTGGTGACAAGAAAGGGGAGAGTTTCTGTGCTGGTGGGTACGTAAAGGGAGGGATACAGGAAGTCTGTGTCACTCGGTTTTTAAAGCTGTTGAATCAAACAGCAGTTCCTCATGTGCAATCCATCCATCTTTCCAGCTGTTTTATAGGGTGACTGACGAAAACGCCAAGACCAGTGAGCTCCATCTCGTTGGCATGATCTGCTACACCAGCCGACATTACTGTGCCTTCGCTTTTCATACCAAGAGTTCCAAATGGGTGTTTTTTGATGATGCCAATGTGAAAGAGGTGAGAGATGGTTCTGTGCTGGCTGAGTGAGCCGTCTGTACTTCTCACCTGTTTTCTCTCAGGCAGTCGACTCTAGCTGTCAAAAGTTCACGAAGATGGACTGTGGGAGAATTGTAGATAGAGTCGTTTTCTTTTGTGTGAAGTTTATCGTACCCATGTGCGCCATGCCTCAGGGAGGCAGGACATGGGTGTGTTGCTGACAGACGCATATCTTGGTGGTTGCGAGTGTTCAGAGAAGTGAGCAGGTTTCATGGAAACAGCCGCTGAAGATGCATCTGGGGACATAAGTAAGGATGTGCCTAGCAGTGCCTGGTGACAGTAAACAGGTGGTACGCAGTCTTAGTTGGTGAAAGGCATCTTCATCCCTGCCTGTACTTTACTGCAGGCCCATTCACAGGAATTGGCTCATCTTTTGATAGAACGATTTTTTCATTAAAATCTCTCCAGCTGATCCCAGATTTTACCAGTGTGATTGATCTCTTGATGTCAACTTGGATTTGAACCTCTCCATGTCTTTTGAAAGCTTACTGGAGGAAAATAAACCTTCCCCATTAGCCGGACGTCCAGTAATGTGGAGTTCTTTGTGCAGCACAGGGATCTTCCTTGGCCAGCAGCAGCCAGTCAGCCGTGGAGCCTGGTTTCTAACCAAGCTAGGTCAGCTCTGACACAGCGTGGTGCCCTTGGCATAGATGTGAGGACTTTAGGGTTCCTGTTGTGCCAAGGTGGAAAAGGGAGGGGTGAGCATCAGACTAAGGTTGTAAAAGATCAAAAACCAATTAATTAGGTGAAAATTAGAGGCTAGTTTGACTCCGAGTTGCTCCCTGAGGCTGTTTTTGTCCTGTTCCTATGCTGCAAACTAGGTAAATGAAAGATTAAACCAATTTGTAAAATTATTTAAAAATAAGATGAATTTGTAAAAATCATTTTAACATACTGTTTTCATTTTTAATAATGGAAATAACATTTACTGGCAGTTCTATGGCAGTTCTAAAATGTCAAGCCCTATAATTTCCCAGTGGCTTTGTTTTCCTAAACAGATGATTCATCTGATAATGGAGAATAGGCAGCTATATTGCCTTTTTGTGCCCTTGCCACATTTTGATGCTGACAGCTCCCTGAGCCCCTGTATGTGGGATGTGATGCTGGGGAGTTAGTTTCAGGGTCTCAGCATCCCTGGAGAAGGTGCCCTGCCAGGGCCACAGGCCATTGGACCTGGGGAGGTGGGTGTGTCAGGCACCTCTGTTGGCCCTTTGCTTTGTTAAGGATTGTTTAATGCTTGGCTCATCTAATGGCTAGTCTATAGCTCATTGACCTCGTAACCTTTTTAGGTTGGGACTAAATGGAAGGATGTGGTCTCCAAGTGCACAAGATGCCATTTTCAGCCGCTGCTTCTGTTCTATGCAAACCCGGACGGTTCAGCCGTTTCCACCGAAGACGCTCTCAGGCATGTCGTCCACTGGTCCTATTATAAAACTGCTGCTGATGAAGATGCGGGTAATTTATTCAGTGGCTTCCCCATCAGTGTTAAGATTTGGGGACCAGACTGCATTAGGTGTTTAATAGACCCATTGTGGTGCTAAGGTCAGTGTGTCACCAGATTCTGCTCTTGGAAATGATTAGCTTGCTTGGGAGCAGGCATTGTAAAAAAAACCTGTGAGCTGGTCTCTTTAAAAAGTTATATGGAAGACTGGAAGATAATTAGTGCCCGAATCCGTAGAGATTGCAGAGGCATCTGAAGACCCCAGCTCTAGAGTTCATAACTAGACTGAGACCACCAGCTCCCTGCCCAGTGGTGATGCTGCTGAGATCACTGGGCTGGGGACTGGTCTCTGCACATCCTGTTCAAAGGGAGCCATGTTGGGAAGGGGGAGGAGGACAAATCTTTTAGATGCAGAAGCTAATGTGAAGAATGCCCAGAAAAATCATTATTTTTTAGTTAATAGTTACTAGAGACAGATTACATCTTTAAAAACTTCAATGTTTCTCTTTCAAAGGTTTGGAAAGATCTTCGCCTCACAAACCAGAGAGTACCAAAGAAGATGGATGTGGTCATCAGGCGAAGCAGAGAATCAATCAGAAATTGCATGTCGATGACCCTGTGGGTTCAGCTCGCAGCCCTGCCCTGGCGAGTGGTGGGAAAGGACCAGGTATGTGTGTGGGAGTGCCTCTGGGGGTGTGTGTGTGTGTGTGTGTGGGAGTGCCATTTTAAAATTTGGAATTCAGCCCAACTCTTTTTGCAACCCACAGTTCCTAGGACAGACCCAACTTCTGTATGTACATAAACAAGGTGTTTAGCTAGTGGTCTTACCACCAGCAGAGTGTAAGGTTCTATGTTTCACAGTCTAGTTATATTTTAACGTATGTGTAATTATTAAGACTCATTTTTAATTCAGCAGTATTGTTTCAGCTATGAAGTCAGCATTTTATGCAGTACCAGTGGGTTGAGTTGCCGAACCCTGTAAGCTAAATTGGGCCTATGACATAATTTAGTGGACTCATGATCTCTGTGATGGGAGTATCCCCCCCAAATCACCCCACCCTGATTGTCTCAGCCTGTTCCCTTCTTGTCCTTTTTTTATATATTTTAGGGTTTGAGACTTCAAGCTGGAAGGGGTGTCAGAGGTCATCCCATCTTCTTGCTTTATAGAGGAGATGGGATGGGGCTGGGGGCTGTGCCCATGGACCCCAGGAAGTGAGCAGTAGAGAGGGGTCCCACCCCACCCTCTCCGTGTGGCTAACACCTGGAATGGGGGAGGTCTTCCACGTGTGTCCCCCTCCCCTCAGTGATTAAGTAACCTCAGGACTTTTTAAGACTCATGTCAGGTATTGAGTTTGAGCTGACTACATTGTAATTTGGAAATCTCCTGATAAGTGGGGCACTGGTCAATGCTGTGGAGAGTGGAGGGTCTTCAGAGCCACTGTTTGTACTTTGACCTGATTCTGGCTTTGTTATTGTCTGATTCCATAGAGCGTGTGACTTCAGTCTGAAGTGAAACAGACTGAGGGGGCTGTATTTAGTTTTGGTTGGGAAACCCAGTTCCCAAGCATGATTCTGTTTGCCATAAACATAGCTTTTAAATACCTTTATTATGTACATTTGTCCTCCAGAATGCTCAGAATTGCCAAAGGTAGGAGCCACATTTCAACAGTATCTATAAATAAAAGATTCCAATAATTTCTTCCCTTTAGATTTTTAATACCTGATGACTAAAGTTTTTTTTTCTTTTCTGATACTGGAATAATCTACCTTAACATTTGATGTAGCTTGTTCTCTTTTAAGGATATTACTTCTAAGATGAGCACATTTTTGCTTTAAGCCACACTCATTCCAGCTGGCTTCAGAGGCACACACTGGGCCATCTTTAATTCTAACACCTTGAGACTTACAGTTAGAAAGCAATAAATGATATCCTTGTGCTCTTGGGGCATATACTAGTTTTAAATATTTCAGTGCTAAGATTTTCCCAGTCTTTTCAGTTGCTCACGAAATCTACATCTTCCTTCGTGATGAGAATGGTTTTTTTTCCAGTTAAACTTGGTCATAGTGACCAGAGGGAAAAGCTCAAGGACATTTCCAGAGAATGTGCCCAAAGAGTCGCTGAGCAGAAAAACTTCCTCTCCTCCCAAAGAAGAGAGTTGGAGAGGGAACAGAGGAGAGAACCTGGGAGACCCCGAGGTGAGTGCCCAGGGCAGTAGCAGACACCTGACCTGCCCTTTAGGACACCCTCGTGACCGCCCCCTTCTTTGCTCCCTGTGTCATTCTAGTTGTAATTCTTGGGTCGCAGAGCCTGCTTTAGAAATCCCTTTGGGGTTGTGGTGCCATCAAGTTAAGTCAAGGCACTCTCAGTAGAGGCCCCTCTGTCAGCCCTCCTCTCTGCAGCCAGATAGCACAGCCTCTGACTTCGGGCTGCCTGTGGGTGACAGCTCCTTCTCACAGCAGACAGGGCACTTAAAAGTGTGACTGCCCAAAGCTCAGTGCATTTTCTTCATTTTCAGATTTGCCCAGCGAGGACCTGTCTCGCTTCAAATCTGGGGCACCCCTCACTGCCTCAGCAAATGGATTTCGGCAGCAGGGCAGCCAACCTGGATGCTCTAGCCAAGGGCGAGGGTCTTCCCGCCATGAGCGGGCCACATCCCAGGGCCGGAGCTCTGCACAAATGCCAAGTTCAGGCAAACCCCAGCTGCCTGCTTCAGGGGAGAAGGTTGCCAGTAGAGGGAAGAGTGACAGCGCTGCAGGATATGACACAGACAGCAGCCAAGACTCTCGGGATAGGGGTAGCACCTGCAGCAGCGGCAGCAGCCGCAGTCGGGCCCGCAGCTGGAAACCAACAAGAGAGACTCTGAATGTGGACAGTGTTTTCAGTGATGCCGAGAAGAGACACGCTGCTCCTCGGCACAAAGCAAACAGTAAGTCCAGACACGGCCAAGATCAGAGAGGTAACAACTGGCCCAAAGAGCCATCTAGGCAGAAAGGCTTGATGACCATATATGAAGATGAAGGGAAGCAGGAGACCGGAAGCAGGAGCTCCCTGGAATCCATGGGTAAAGGACCCGAGAAAGGGAAAGGCCTCGTGGAGACCAAGGGTCCCAGTGACGGCGGGCAGATGCAAAGGACCGAGTCAGGATATGAAAGCAGCGATCGGGTCAGCAATGGCTCTGCCAGCTTGGACTCCCCACTCCTGGAAGGCAACAGCACCATGAACCTCAGTGGCACGAGGGAAACACGGCCTAGCAGGTAATACTCATGACTAAAAGGAAGCCACTGGAATTGGTTTAGGTAACAACAAATGTTTATATAGAAATACAAATTCATATTTTTGAGGGAATTTGTAGGTCTTCATTTTCCTAATATTCTGAAGCATTTATCCAAATTTAGAGGTAATAATAATACACTTTTCCCTTCCACATTTTGACTTTACTCATTTTAATTTTGCTGTATTGTCAATCAGCATAAGAAATTAAATGGGAATTTTTTTGGAGTTTTTTGGAAGCTGTAGATAGCATGTGAAGGCCATAGAGAAGATCCACAGAGCCTTTGACCAAATATATAACCCAAATTTTACAATAAGGTTCTGTAAACATCCCATAAAAGAAAAAAAAAATAATTCAGACTTCTTTGGTACAAAAGGAAGCCTAAAAATTTTATGCTGATTTTTTCCAGATTGTGGGGCTGCGCCCCTAACCCCTCACAATGTGGAAGAGATAACTGTATAATTTAGCATCAGAAGTCAAGATATACCAGTGGTTTAGGACCAACCAGCAAATCTGTAAATTTCTTTGGACCTCTTTCCTTACCTATGAGAAGATTGGAAGGTCTGTTCCATCTTCAGGCTTCAGATTCTTAAAGATGTTCATGTCAACATACCGTGAAAGCATTAACTGAACAGTTTGAAAGTGCTCATCATGAAGATGAAGTGTCCTTCAACCTGTATTTTATTTCATTTTGCTGGCATCTCTGCTGCAGTTTGGTGTTGGAACAGCAGTTAATTTTTTCACCTTTTTGTTCATTGCACATACCTGTAATCTGTGAAGTGCCAGCAGCCAGCTGACTGGGAAGAAGGGGGCTTAATAATTTTACATTGATAATGAACTATTACTTATTTGTTTCCATAATGTGAACTCCATGACAAATTTCTTAGTAATAGTGGAGATCTTGGGACTTTTTCCAGGGTGTTAAATGATGGATGTGAACTGGTTTTGTAAGTGAGAGAACTAATGTGCCTTGCTCAGCAGTCGGGGATTCACTCTCTTCTTCCCAATAGCTGGGGTTCCCTGTAGTCAAACAAGTTTCTTTCTCACCTGTAAAATGGAGGTGATGTCACCTGCATGATCTGCCTTATTGTACGGTAGTGGGGACAGTGCTTCTTAACCCCAAACTCCCCACGGAAACTATCTGTCAGCTCAGCTGGACTGCTGGCCGAATGCTCCTGCCATTTTTGTTCAGGATCACCTGGATTTCAGCCCTGGACTGTGATCCCTTCGCTGTGCTTGCTGGCTCACAGACAGCCCATCCATGGCTGGGCACCATTTGTCCTTGTCCTCCATTGATCTTGTAGACACTGTGCTGGGGCCTTCCTCTGGCTTTCTAAGCATTTCCTTGTCACCACTGCAGCCCCCAGGCTGCCCAGCTCCCTGCTATCTTTAATCTGGAGACATCACCATTCATTTCTTTTCTGAGGATACGTCACTGCAATATTTATCTTCTGGTCCTAGGTAGTTAGGGTATTAGGACCGATATGATTCTGTTCATGGTAGTATGTCATTCATTGCCCTGGTACTAGCAGTTGTATTAATGTTGAAAGATGCCCCTTTCTCCACCCCTCTGCCATTGTCACTGCAGACACAGAAGGAGGTCTCATGGGATCCAGGACTCTTGGGCATTTTTCTGTTTCTTTGGTGTCCTGATAAAGTGCCAGCTTATAGATCCTAGAAGTTCTCTGGGCCAGTGCTCAGAGCTGTTCTGGCACCATACACCATAGAACTTGCTCTCTGCTGGCAGACCCTTGGGAGAGCCCGGGTCACTCATATCATGGCCAGGGCCTGCACAGACTTCAGGGAAGGGCTTGTGGAGAAAGAGCTTGTTTGGGGAGGACTGAAAGAACTGAGAGGAAACTGCTTAGGAAGAATCAGTAAATCTTAACAACTCAGGTGTCATGTTAGTCATACATTTTTACTTCTTAATTGAAATTGGCCATCATGTGATCTTATTGTAGGTCACAGTTCAAAGGAAGATGTTGGCCCCAGATTCGATTTTTCCATATTTGATGCTATTACAAAGGCCAGGTATCCAGCCAAGTGTTTCTTTTGAATCCTTTTTGGTCGTTTCTGATGCCGTTGTGGGGCAGAGTAGATGTTGCCATTCCTAATGTCCCCTGGTGCTCTAGGACACACTGGGCCAGCAGAGCAAAGCGTTGCTCTCTCTTAAAAGGTGATGTCTGGGTCGTGTCTCTTCGTCTATGGTGCATTTTCAGAAAGCTTAAAGGGAAATGTTTACTGTTCAGAGCAGAATTACAACATCCATTTCTTGAGGGAGAAAATCCACCTCACCCCTAGTGTCAAGGTGAGGACTCCAGTCTTAAAGCCTTCCTGTTTTATTGAAGATATTTGGCCTGGCAGTTGATTTTTAGTCTTATTCATATACATGTTCTGTAGTAATCAGACTCCACCATGAACAGCATAAGAAATGAATCCTGTAATTCTACATAAAGTATAGGAATACTGTTAAGAAAGATCCAAAGAACAAAACTAATGTGAATAAAAGAATTTCTTAATACACTTGTGGTTTTTTAAGCCAGATGTTCTGTTTTATTTTTACAGTCACCAGATTCAGTCAAGCAAACTGAATGCAGACACTCTGCAGCTTAACTCCCGACAGGGCAAAGACCACCTGGAAGGTAGGAGCCGTTCATCAGTAGCAATAAAAAAACAATGTCACGTTCATATCCATCCTGCAGATGCCCCGGTCCCCAGCCTAGTGAGGAGTCTGCAGATGGCCAGCACAGCCCTTGGGTGCTTCGGACACTAGAGGCTGTCCTTATGCTGCAGTGAGAATGAGCATCTAGGCTGGGTACCAGGCGCTGTGCTACACTCTTCTTATAAATACTGTCTCATTTCATCCTCACGGTGACCTTGAAAGGCAGGTGCTATTATTATCCTCATCTTACAGTTGAGGAAACTGAGGCAGACAGCAGTGACTTGCCCAGAGTCACGCAGCTACTAAGTGTCTGAGATTTGAACTCTGGTCCTCCTGACTCCAGGGCTGGTGCTCTGTGCACTGCCCCAGTAGCTGGCTGCCTCAGAGGCCTAGCACAGGAGGCAGACTTCATGTCTTAAATCAGCTTGGCATATGTTAGAGTGTAAACTGTGAATAATTTATTTCATCTTATAAGAAGTTGGTTTATGTTATTTTCATGAAATCTGTGTACATAAAAGGAAAGTCATACTCTTTGAGGGGCACTTTTTTTTTTTAGTGTTTTTGGCTTAGTTTGGAATATTCAGGATGAAAGCAGTATCAAGATTTCTATCCTCCTTTCTTAGGTTCTTTTGCATGACTGCAGAAACTTGTGGAGGATTAATAAATTTATTTTTGGCATGTCTTTAAAGCTCAAAACATTATTGTAAGTTGTTGGGAGAGAGGAAATAACTTACTTTATGTTTAATTAAAGCAAGAGACTCCTCTCCCTTTTTTGCATAAGAAAAAGTCCTGACTCTTGGTGGTATAGAAGTCATCATCTCAGTGGGAAGAGAACTGAGAAGGAAGCTGTCCAGTCCAGTCTCAGAGTCGGGAAGACCCCCAAAGCCACTTGTGGGAGAGTGGCCGAAAGAGCCCTGAGCTGGGAATTAGAAGACGTGGGGTGTAGGCCAGGAACTGCCGTTCACCAGATGAGGAGCCCTTTTGGCTTCATTTCTCACCGGTAAAATGAAGGCATGAATCAGATAGAAGGGTTTTCTAGCTTTAGGGCCTGCCCACAGGAAGGGGTTATAGGCAAAGGCCCCAGCTTACCAGTAATGTAAGAGGCTCACCCCTGTGCTTGGAGTATTGGAGCTGTCCCATAAGGCAGAGTCAGCTTAGACTAGGCTTTCTACCCTTCTCTTAGCAGCGGGTGCAGGCTGGGGCCACTGGTTTCTGTCAGCACGCCCTCATGAGGCAGGGGAAGCAGGTAACTTACTGTTCTTCCCATATCAGCGCTTCACATGCTCTTCTTGTGTGGAGCCTCAAGGCTCATCCTTCAGCCTGGTAGAGAACAGTCAGTCCCCAACCACAAAAATAAAATGCAGACTTCTTTACTTGGTTGTTACTTTTTTTTAAATCCAGATGTAAGATCTATTTTTTTCCTCCAAAGAACATCCATTCCTTCTCCAGTTTTCCTTTTTTCTTTTAGTTATTCTTTATTCAGAATGACAAACAGGTATATTTGTTTAAACTTTTGAAAACAGCCCAAGTGTTAGACCTTGTTTCTAGGGTTGTAGACATTCATAGATACATCGCTGAAAACGATGAGGCTTTTCCTTTGTTTTCATCAGATGGTATAATTTTGAGAGGACACATTTATGTGAAGGAAATTAACTTCTTTTCCCACATTAAAATGCCTCACAGGGTCTTAGAAGGGCGGTTATGTTTCTTTTGTGTAGAATCAAAAGAAGCAGTTAAAAGGTTGGCCAGAAATTACCCCAGAAGCCAGTGAGTTTGAACAGTAATCATGAACTCTCTTCCAGAGACAAGACATTATTTGTCTCCAGGTCATCAGGGGCTTGAAGCTTGTATTGTTCAGCAGCAGTTGTCTTTATTTGTATTTTAAAATAGTCGACATTTAGGCACTTCTACAGATGATCAATGTAATTTCTAGCGATTATGTGTTAACCCATTAAACTGTAGTGCAGCATTGCCCTCTGCTGATGCAGACTGCGGCTCCTCTGTAACTTCATAGAGTCGCTGTGGCCAAAATCTGGCAGCCCTTGGCAGCTAGCCCATGGTCCTTGGGCCAGAATTCCCTTGACATTTCTTGTAAAAATGTTAATGGCCGTCGGCTGTTTCTTCTGCTAAATACGTTGTTTAATGGGTAACATAGAAACCATCATTGGATCAGTTGTGGGCTGTCCAGTTTGGCCTACGACCTGCTCAGGCTTGCACCTTCCACCTCAGCTCACCGCCATGAGTGCCCCAGGAAAGCATCCTAGAACAACTAATAATCAGCTTAGTTACAAGTACTAAGCCTACTGTGATTCTGCTGTCCTTGCCTGGAGAATCGTATTTTAAATGAGTTTTCCTGCCAGCCTTTTCTCTGGGGTGAGTCTCATGCCAAGGACATCCATAGGAGGCCTTTCAGAATTGTTTTCTTTTTCTTTGGCCATCAAATGCCACCTTCCTTTCTAAATAGAGATGCTTTGTCAATACTGGCTGTTGACGTGTTTTTCTTTAGCACATACTGAAATAGCTGTACTTGTGTAGCCAGACATTGAGGTTTTGGGAAGGAAAAAGCTGTACCAACTAACTCTCAGTTTGATAATCCCGGGGTCTGGGCCCTGTTTTTCACTGTGAGAATAAGAAGGTAATATGGAAACTTTGCCACCTTCCCTGCAAAGTCAGTCCCTTCAGATTAGCTGCAGTCACCACATTGTTTCTTACAAGTGAGGAAGCTTAGGTAATTCAGCTTCCGACGGACTCTGTCCTTGCTCTGAGGAAGGGCGCCTATGCTGGGGGAGGTGCTGGTTAAGGAGGAGAAAGTGAGGTGAGATGGGAGGGAAGTGGTGCCTGGCATGGGCACCTAACTGGGGCAGGCCCTCCTGAAATCAGGAAAGAGCTAGGCTTCAGGAGGAGGGAATTGAAAGAAATTATAATAAAACCATTCCTATGGATTGTAGTTTTGAATTTTCATTATTCTTTTCTTTAAAAATTGCTTTACTGAGTCTGGTTTGTTTGCTTTTTCCCTTTAAAACATTTTGCTCATTTGGGCGCTCTAGAACAGAATTTGCCAGTTGAAAATGTTCTTCTGCAAAATGAGGGGGTACTTCAAGGCCTCTCAGGTCCTTCCAGCCCCAAACTTCTGGACTTGTTCAGATCCCTCCATGTCAGTGACCTTTGAATGCCCAGTTCTTACATGTTGGGCTTCTGTCTTCCCAGTGTCAGTTGTGAAGTCATCCTCAGCTTAGTGTGATGCTGGGAAGAGGCTGGGGTTGACTTTTGGAAAGAATATTTTCTACTTTGGTGAAAGACCTTGAGATCCTTCAACGGGCTCTAGAGTGGGTTTGAAGGACCTGATGTTCCCTCACATCAGGAAGAACATAGGAACCGTCTTTGTTTGAAGGACATTGGCCCCAAAGAGGCATTAAAATTGTTCTGCTGTCTCAGAAGATACAGCCAAGTTTAGGGTGGGGAAGTTATAGAGAAGCGGCTGGATGTCAGGAGGGACAAGCATAACCCTTTGCTAAATATTGAAACTCTCCCAAGTAGCATGGGCAGCCTTACCAAGCTGGGGATCCTTTTTCAGTGCAATTGTCGTGACTGCCATTTTATTGGGTAGATTGTAGAGAAGCTGGCATGGTGGCTCATTGAGGAAAGGAAGGAATGCAATAAGGCAAGCAGGGGAAAGTCTGAAAGGGTCAAACCTGAGCAGTGGACAGTAGTGAGGTCTGGCCAGGCAGGCCTATGACAGGGGTGCCCCATGGAAGCCACACAAAGGCATTAGCATTTTACTCTCGGAGTAGTAAACTGCAAGCTATGGCAAGTTTTTGAGCCTAGCCCAGGACTGTGCGTTAGGATGATGGGATAGCCTTGGATGGTACCATGAAGGATGGATTAGAGGGGAAAGGCCATGGAGAATGTGGGGAGGAACTGGGGCTGCCATGCCTGGTGGCTAGGGGCTAGTGAATAACTATTATTTTCTTTTTAAAAATATGCTTTGAACTTTGTAACTGTCAACAAAAACACACTGAATAATACAAGTAAAGATAAAAGTACTAGGCACTGGCCACTTTTCCCTAGTAAGTAGCCTTTAGAAATGTTGAAGGGCAGCCTGTTTGAAGACAGACGTGTAGAACTCATTGTGAAGCCACACTTCATCCCAAAATGCTCCGTCATTCGAAGACTCAATACACTGGATGATGTGAAATGCTCCTAAAGTCTATTTTTTATTCACACGGCCAGTTTTTAGGTGTCAAGATGAAAAAAAAGCCATCACCTTTTTTTGAGAGTCCTCTTAAATTGGTTGTTTTATGTTATAGCTTTTAAAATAATCAAGTCTCTCCATTTCTCCTTTTGAACAGTGGCAGCCTTAGTCAAAAGTAGAAGGAGCAGCCTCAGTTTCAGAATTTCCTGAAGTAGTATGCCTTTTGAAGTTCTTTGTATGCTCAGTTTTCCAGGACTGCTGTAAATTTCTGCCTAAAATATAGAATTTAAAATGTTGGCAAGAACATGTTACATGTGGCCAGTGTGATGTGTTACTCTGCATTTTGTTCCCAGCATAGTTTGGCTGCTCAGATAAACTTTGTGAACAGGAACATGTCAGGATTTGGCATTTTTCTCCTGGATGCCAAGTCAGATTTTTCATGACTTTCTTGTTCCAGTTTGTCATGCTCTGGTGATTTGCTGTGCATGGTGTTAAAATCTGCCATCTTTAGTTTTGCACCCAGAGCTAGAATTCCCAGTAAAGACTCCAGTCTGTGTTGTTAACCATGCATGTGTGTCTGTGTCAGCAGAAGAGAAAAATAACACATCTATTTTTAAGTTTGTTGGAATCCTGGTGTCACTGAGCCCCAGGAGCATGGAAAGGATTGTATATGTATTTATAAGGTTCTGCTGCCTCCTGCTGCCCATCCTTGGAAAGCTCTCACGGACAGTGTTCTACTTGGTAAGATTCCGATAGGTCTGGGCCTTGTGTTCATTGTCAGTGATGTGTATGAAAACACAGATAAGCTGAGTTTATCTCCATTAACAGGCTCAGATCACACATTTCCTTTTTTATATGAAACATCAAACTATTTCATTTCATTTTTCAACTTATATGTAAACAGGCTCTTTCTGGCTCACTTGACTGAGTTGATTCACAGGGTTGGTTGGCAGTTGGTAGAGAATGACAAAGTCTGTTCTGAAAAGATTATAAAATGCCCATTTCACATACTCACATTTTTTCCCCTTTAAATTTATATTTAGTTTACAATATTCAGTTCCACAATTTTTTGAGTTTCAAATTTTCTCCTCCAAGACGGCATGTAATCTGATACAGGTTCTACATTTACCTTCACATTAAACGTTTTCACAATAGTCAGGTAGTAAAGAAGAATTTTAACCAATGGAATGAACCACAAGAAGGAAACAAAACAAAGACAAGAGAAAGCAAATGGTTTGCTTCAGTCTGCATTCAGACTCCATAATTCTTCCTCTGGATGAGTCTTTTGGCTTTGTCTTATAACCTTGTGTTGCTGAGAAGAGCCAAGTCTATCACAGTTACTGCAGATACAATGTGTCTATAATTGTGTTTAACGTTCTCGGTTCTGCTCCACTCACTTGGCATCAGTTCATATAAGTCTTTCCAGGTTTTTCTGGAGTCTGTCTGCTCATTTCTTACAGCACAGTAGTATTCCTTTACATTCATATACCACAACTTCTTTAGTCATTCCCCAATTGATGGGCATCCCCTCAATTTCCAGTTTTTTTTGCCACCACAAAAAGAACAGCTATATAAATATTTTTGTACGTATGGGTCCTTTTCCCATTTGTATGATCTCTCTGGGATACAGCCCTGGAAGTGGCTGGCTCAAAGGGTATTATGTACATTTTTATAGCCCTTTGGGCATAGTTCCAAATTGCTCTCCAGAACGGTTAGATCAGTTCACAATTCCCCCAACAATGCATCAGTGTTACAACTTTCCCATATCCTCTCCAGCATTTATAATTTTCCTGTTTTGTCATGTTAGCCAATCTTAACAGTGAGATGGAGTACTTCAGAGTTGGGTTTTTTTCCTTTGGCCTTTTTTGGGGGGAGGGGCAGTTGGGATTAAGTGACTTGCCCAAGGTCACATGACTAGTGTGAAGTGTCTTTGGTCGGATTTGAACTCAGGTCCTCCTGACTCCAGGGCTGGTGCCACCTAGCCGCCCCCTTCAGAGTTTTGATTTGCATTTCTCTAATCAATATACACTCACAGTTCTCACATTAGAGTTTGTGGATTCTAGTAGTCCTGACTAAAGATAAAACTTCAGTGTGTAGAGCAGTGTATTCTCTCTATGAGGGGAAGGCTCCATTTGGATCTAAAGAAAAAGTGTTTCCCATTCACTCAGAAATACTAGAAGGAAGTTTTTAAACCACAGTAAAGGAAAACCAGCATCGTCCCATCTCCCTGGCATGCTCCCAGATTGACCTGCACCCTATGTTCCTCTTCTGTGATGTGATGTCCACAATAGGAGCCACTTGGTGAAGTCACTGAACAGGTCTGACCAGCAGCATCCTGATCATCCTGCCAAGGCTTGAGGAAGAAGGGCATTCTTTAAACAGGATTATCTCCAGTGTACATCCCTTTTACTGTCCACAGGCCTAGCACCCTCCCTGCCGGGACTTCATCTAGCTGCCTCTAGAACCACAGCTACATTCTCAAAAGCCTTGTGTATCAGGTCTCACAAGTGCATGATACACTATTCTGAACTGGTTGTGTATCTGTTTGAAAAACAAACAAAATGCAAGGTTTTAATATGGTAGGACATTAGAATTGCTCTTAACTCCTGAGGTCATCAAAAAGAAGCCCTCCGCCGTCCAGAGGAGTAGGGACATGTGTGCTTGGGGTCCCTTTGTTGATGTGTTTGTTGTGGTTTTTTCGTGAAGTCAAGCACTGGTGTGGGGCAGTGTGAGCTCAGCCAGGAAAAGAGCCTGTTTTCCTGATTCTCATGAAGTAATAACTCTTGGGATTGGTGGAGGGGATTAACGGTTAATGCCCTATTAACATTGGCCATCTTACAGAGATTTCATTTGCCTTTGCAGCAGTCCTGGGAGAGTAGACACTATTATTATCCCCATTTTACACACGAGTAAACCAAGGCAGGCAGAGATCAAGTGATTTGCCCAGGGTCGCACAGCTGCCAAGTGTATGAAGCCCATGTATTAAGGGATATGACTGTTTGAAGGAGTGCTGATTAACATCAGGGCATCAGAGAAACGGCCTTTAGATCAAGCCCTAACTAGCACTGAGGGAGTGAATAAGAGACATCAGGGTAGTCTGAACCTTGGGATCCCAGGAGAGGCCTCCTGCCTTTGGGCAGGGACGAGGGGAATTTGAGCTGGGGGGTCATGAAAGCTGCTGGTGAAACCAAGAGATGCAGGTGGATGAGAGAACATTGGAGGGCCAGGGGTAGCTGATGCAGACGCACAAGGTGGCTTGGTGTGTTCAAAGGACTGGAGATAGGCCGGCTTGACTTGGGGTTTAAAGTTTGTGGGAGTAAAACATCAGCAGACTGTTCTCCCCAGCTTGTGAAAAACTGAAAGTTTCTATTTCATCTTGGAAGTAACAGTGGAGCTCCTTGAACAGGGGGGCTGAGGTGTCAGACATACTCTAGTAAAAATTCCCTGGGCAGCTGAATGGAGGGTGGCTTGGAATGGTGAGGCTTAAGGCCGAGAGGTCAGTTAGAAGAATAGGCCAGTAGTCCAGACAAGAGGCCCTGAGGGCCTGAACTAGGGTTGTAGCTGTATGAATGGAGAGAAGGTGGAGACAAGGTTTGACACTGACTTGGCTGTGTGGAGGGTGAAGCCAGCATTGTGTGTCTGGGGGACAAGGAAGTTGGATGATGGTGGCCTAATAGCTGGAAAGAGGATTTTGGAATGGGGGAAGATTTGGAAAGATAATGAACTCTTACTATGACTGCTTTTTAAATTTTAGTTTTCAGCATTTAAGATACCGAGTACTTAAAAGGATAAACTTCAATGAATAGGAAAATGCACTTATGAGACCTGCTAAATGAGGCTTTCTATGATGCTGCTGTGCCTCCAGAGGCAGCTAGATGGGAGTCCCAGCAGGGAGGGTGCTGGGCCTAGAGGCGTGAAAAGTCCTTCCTCCATCCCTCCCTCCCACCCTTTTACTGCTAGATTTCAAAAAGTTTCTCTAAATGTATTGGTCATTTAATTCCAGGAAACCTGTAAAAAGGATATTTTGTTATTAGAAGAGTATATTTGTTATGTTCTGAACATTAATGCTACATGTGGCCACTTGTTAATAAGCATGCTTTGAGACTCTTAACATTGGGCTCACCCTCAGGCTACCTTTAGTGTCAGACTGAATCTACTGAAATTCACCAACTTCTAAGCAAGTGATTTGGGGTGAGCATACGTGGGGTACTGCACCTTCCAGAGGAGTCAGTGGTGTGATATGGCAGCCAAAAAAAAACTAATGATGTTTTGGGCTGCCTTCATAGGGGCAGAGTTTACAGGAACAGGAAGGGGGAAAGTTCCACTGTCCTCTGCCTTCATCAGTGTGTCTGAGGACTGTGTTTGGTTCTGGGCACCATTGCTTAAGAAGGGCCATCAATAAACTGGAATCCGTTCAGAGGATGGCCACCAGGAAAGGCCTTGAGTTGAAGTTCCATGAGGATTGATCGAGAGAGCTGGACATATTTACCTACAGAAGAGAAGACTGGGGGGACATGCTAGCTGTTTTCTGGTATTTAAAGGGCTATCTAAGATAAAGGAGTGAGGCTTTTTCTGCTTGGCCTCAAAGAGCAGTGTAAAAGCTGCAGAGGCTGCTATGTGCTGTAGATCAGGACAGTGGGATGGGCTGCCATGACAAGTGAGGGGCTGGCATTTTTTTGTCACGTCAGCTGAGATGTCCAGCTCTGGGTTTCGACACAGGCCAGAAGAGACTTCAGAGAGATCTGGTGGAAGAAGTGGTAGTGGTGGGGACGGATTTAGAAATCATTTTGTATTGATTTCATCAGTCTCCTAATGACCTTCTTAGAGAAGTGCTACCAACACTCCCCATTTTCCAGCAGAGGTGCAGAAAACCTTGGCAATTGTGGCCATGGCCAAGTACACTTTGAATTGGGGCTCCCCTTGCCTGGCCAATCCTCGGCCCAGTGCCAAGCTGCCTCTCAATGGCAAAGGAGATAACTATAGTACTGCAGACAATTACCCTCTTGAGAAAGAACTTGGAGAAGGGAAAAAAAAATGGAATAAATTCTTAAGAATAGTTTTAAACATTTGGTGGGGTTTTGTTTTTGTTTTAGATTTGAGAGAAAACATCAAGATTTCCGAAGTGGCCCGTGGACCCTTTGATTTGCACCTACAAGTAGATAATCCTTTAATGAAAAGGTAATGGTAGAGATACGAAGAAATAAATCCCAAGTGCCTGCATTGTTGAATCTCCTTTTCTTTACTCCAGCAGGGAATGCAGTTCATTATAAAAGCCTTTTATTGTTAACTATAGTAGACAGCTATGCAGTGTTATAATCCCCACCTTTTGGTAAGTTGCTTTTGTTTAAGTTAGGGTTTTTCTGTTTGTTTTTTTTAAGAGCAGGCAGTATTGTCCAAGAAAACCGATATATATCATTTGTAAATGGGAAATTTCTTAGCTGTCCAGTACTCAATAGGGGAAAAACCCCAAACCAAACAAGCACATTGGACGTCAGCCCCCTGCAACGTAGACTCCTTTGGTACTTCTGCAGCATCCAGAGTGCCCCACAGATGTGCTTATGAAGGACGGACTGATTCATCTTTTCCTTTAATGATTTTACACTCACTTTAATACTGCCTCTACAAAAGTTGCCCTCTTCAAACACTGGATTTATTATTTAGCTTTAGGCTCCTAGCACTTTAGACTACCGACTGCCTCATTGTTTCTCATTTCAACTGCTGGTAGAGAGGCTGGCCCATCCTATGCAGTTCAGGAGTATGTGAATTGCCAGGGCCCTAGTTACACAGCCAGGATGGATGAGAGGAGGGATGTGGACCCAGGGCTGCCTGAGGCCAGCACTGTGGCGACCACACCAGGCTGCCCTCTCAGTTTTTGTCATTGTTTCCTTTCTTTCATATGCCACATTTCAGCCCAAAACTTGTAAATAGTTTGCTTTCATTAATGACTACATTTCTGTATCAGTCAGTTGACTTGGGTAATAATGGGAAATTGTCAAGTCACTCTGGACTGTTTCCTTCTCTGTGAAGTGAAACTGGTTTGGATGTCTGAGGTCATTGATTCCTTCCCATCTCTTCATTAAGACAACCTTTGTGGGGGCTCAGTTCAGAAATATTGCAAATTGTGCCTTCACTTTGATGAGAAATATTTTAAATGAATGGTGTCTCAGAAGATCAGACATGGGTTACAGCTCAGAAAGTCTGTAACAAATGTGTCTAAGTGGTTTATTCTCCCTCCGTATTGAATATTTCCTCCTTTATTTTTTTAGGTCTCATGTGCATGAGGCCAGCGACAAGTTTTTGTCCTCATCAAATCCCCAGATCTTCAAGGACCATGATACATGGGAACACATCTCCCAGCCAAATGAAAAACAGCTTGAAAATTCAAATGAATGCCATTTTCCTGAAAGGCTTAATTCAGAGAAGCCTGAAAAAAACAGTCCGTCTTTGGTCAGCACTAGGGGATCTGTCCCCCTTCACATCCCTGATCATTCTCCCTCAGCAAAGTTAGTTGACAATGACGAGAGATTCCCCTCATCCCAGTTGTCGACACATGTTAAAGTAGGTGAGCCCTTTGCCCAGCCAAGTCTGGGGGAGCTGTGCAGCTCTGCTAAGCAACCTGCCATCAACCCCTCTGATAACAGTGGGGTGCTAGAACCCACTGCCTGCCAGAATCTGCCACCTCCTCTGCCTCCAAAGAAGTATGCTAAAGCCATCGCAGTATCACGGTCAGAAAAGGAGTTATTCCCTGAGCTGGAACTCTCAGGGAAAGGGAGAGCTAAGCCTCTGTGCCTCCAGAAGCATGCCATCAGTGCCCCTTCCCAGGCAGGGGCAGAAACAAGACTGAAGGAACCAGGTCAAGGGAAAGAACTTGCCGAGTACAAACCCAGGACCCGATGCGGCGCTTCTGCTGACTTCCAGACCCCTCTGGATGTGATCAGTAAAGGCATTCCCCAAATAGAACCATGGCCAAGTGTGCCACAGCCTCATGGGATAGTTTCTCTGACCACTTACTTTTCTGTGGACAGCTGTATGACTGATACATACAGGTTGAAATACCGCCAGAGACCCAAGCTTTCTTTTCCAGAGAGCAGCGATATACATGGAAACAAGCCTCTATCCCAAACTGAGCCGAGGCTGAAAGCTGTGTTCCACGACCATCTGGAGCCAGCTGACGTATAGGCCTGTTGACCCTGACCCCTTTGCACCTCTTCTTCCTTGTGGATGTCAGTTGTGATCACAGCCTTCTAACTCTTCCTTGGTGGGACTCATTGGGATGCATTGTGCACGCAGGCCTCAGATGCTGCTGCAGAAACTAGCCAGCCAGTGGCCCGCAGGGTAGTTACAGCTCGCCAGCAGTTACTTATACCTGATCAATGCTGCCATGTGTCTGGAGCTTGGCAAGACTAGTCAGAGCAGTATTTGCTTAGGAGGAAGCACTTTTCATGGGTAAACAGCCAGAGGTTTCACCCATAGTCTTGTTTTGTTTTTTGACTTCTGTGATAGTCTACTGCCTATGATACCTTCAAGTGTCTTAAAAAATAGATTAACATGTAAATGTTATCCTTTTATAGCCTTTGGGAGGGGAAAAAGCCTTAATTGTGAGTGATTTTGACACCAAATTTTCATAATCAACAGAAGGGAAGTAATCTCCCTCCTAGAGCTCTATTTTTGCGTTTCACTGAAAACCCATTCTACACAGATGCAGCGAGCCAGTGAGTTTGGTATGCCATGAATGTTATTGCAGTCATGTAATCTAAAAAAGATGCAAATAGCAGCCTCTAGCACATTGCTATCTTGCAAGTGTTTTCTCTGATTTCATGTGAAGCCTGAAGGTAGTGCTTTTGTTGTTTTGGAAGCTAAGAACCAATGCGAGAAAGTGGCATCAGCCCCTTACTACAGGTCACCAATACTTTCCACGGCTGCCTGAGTCTTTCCCTACAGACTAAGCTTCATAGTTAGTAACTGGCCACCCAGCAAACTGATTTCTGTCTGTCCTTAAATTGGGAAAATTTCTATTCTTCAGATGGCCAGTTGGAATTTAATGTTAATCAAGTGTTATTTTGAAGCATTCTTTTAGTTTAGGCAAACATTTTAAAGCAGAGGTCTTCTCCTTCCGGCTAGCCTTTGCATAAAAACCAGAGCAGTTTTCCATTAGACATAAAATGGTTTTTAGTAAAGGAAAAAGTCAGTCCAGTTGTTTTGCACTAAGTTAGTGGCCTTCTTGGGAGGTAGAAGGGAGCTGGGTAATGAAAAAGAATCCTGAAGATATGTGAAGCCATGTTAGGGTCTCAGAGCCCGGAGCTTGTGTATTACCCAAGACCTAAGAAGCCTGAGGCTGTGGTCCCTCATGGTTACTCTCTTGCCCTATTATTCTGAATGCAGCTCTTCACCACGACCCACTTTGCTCCCTCACTTTAACTGCTTTCAAGACCTTACTTCTTCTGTTACCTTAAGGGAAGAACTGAGGGAGCAGATTGTCAGAAGGTCCTAAGAAAGAGAGCTAGACTAGATCTGGGGAATTAAAGTACTTACCAAAGATAAAGTAGATCCTTCACAATAGCTAATAACCAGTACTTCCTATTTCTAGTAAAATTCACCATCTGGTCCGGCCTTTCTTCCACTGGTCACATGGCCAGGGATGATTCCTTGGCAGATAAGGGAGGAACCTCCAAGAGGTCTGTCAAGCCCTACTTTAAAAAAATCTGTTACTTAGTGGATCTTTTTTTCCCCTAATCACCTGATCATAAGCATCTTATAGTATTTGAGAATATTCTGAAATATGTGATAATATAAATTGCTACGCTTTGATGTAAGAATGGAAAATAATTACTTGTAAAGTATGTATATTTGCTTCGTAACCAAATTTTGGCCTGACTTGTCTTCCATTTATTATTCTAATTTCTCAAAGGTTTGAAATTCTTCCTGAGTGATTGTTAGTTTATATCCTTACACAGTTTAGAAATATTTGAACTGACCAAGTAAACTGCATTTTATCCTTTATCCAAAGCTCCGTTTTAAAGCTTTTAGTACTATTTGTAAAAAGTGTAAAGTTTGTAAAATTCTATTTGAAATAACAATGTATTTAACTTTGCTGCTTGCATAATTGGAATATCAGCAATAATAGACCCATTTCAAATATTTCAAAAGGTTCATTAATGTGTTTGAAAAAGAAGTCTGCATAAAAGAATGGTATTGTGGTACTGTTGCTTTCAACCGGACTTCATTTCTGATTTCCACATATCTGAAAGGTTTTTGGTACTGGCACTTTATCAGCACTGAGTATACTAACTATCAAATGCCAACAGGTTATTTCAGGTACTACTTTAGCTCCCCTAAGTACTGTCTATTTAGTTTGAACCTTTGGTTTACAGCATTTACTGAATGACACAGCAGCTGTAAAACTAGAAAATGTCATTCTATTTTATATTTGAATGTACACTCCATATGCAGGCAGTTTCTAATTTATCATGCACATTTGAAACTTTTGATTTTACTTTTAGGGTGCCTATTTTTATAAGCGCTTTGATTTGACCATGAAGTTTTCATGGTGACTTTTGTAACCTGTTTAACAAAACATCTTGTAATGAACAAAATGTTTTAAACTCTCTTGAGGATGCTCTATTTTCCTGGGAAATAATTTTCTTCTAGTTCAAAATGGTTAAAAGTTAAACAGCTTTTCATTAGAATTGTGGACTTGTGTTCTTAATACCTATGAATCATATTTTAAAAAAACAGGTTGTTTGATTGCCTTTATGGGAGGAGGTGTAAAAGCTGGGATCCCCCTGGGCGGGACAACCAGACTCTGAGATTTGTTCAGCTGTTTCTGAGCTGTGTCAGATTCTCTGTGACCCTATTTGGGGTTTTCTTAGTTCACTATTTCCTTCTCCAGCTCCTTTTACAGATGAGGAAACTGAGGCTAGTAAGTATGGGAGGTCGGATTTGAATTCAGAGCCGGCAGGTTTCAGCTCCATTCACTTTACCACGGGGTTGCCCTTAACTGATCTGATCACAGCTCAGCAGGTAACCAGTTATGCTGGTGGGTGGCTCCACACCCTTCATCGAGAGCCTCGGCGTGGGAAGCCCTGGCAAGCTAAGAAAGGACACCAGGAAAGGGCTGCCCCCCCCCCCCCCGTTCACCGGAGTAGAGGGGCGGTAGGGGAAACTGAGGTAAAGGACAAAAAAAGGAACAAAGAAAAAGACAGAAAAACAGTGGTGTAAGGAAATAGCCCCCTGTAATGTCTCTGCGGGTCACCAAAGGGTCCCCCTTAAGTCAGCCCCCTTAAGAAGAGGGCCCGATGGGAGGGGGCCGGTGCGGCTTACACTCCCGGGCCCCCAGTATCCCCAACACCCAAACGCCACAGGACGCCAAAGCCGATCGCGGGTGCGCCGCTGCGATGCGGACTCTGCCGCAGCCCGAGCACCCACGGACCCGTCCCTGGTCAGACGTCTGCGAAAGGGGCGGCTTTAATTCAAGTTAATAGAAGGGGCTTCCCTCCCGCTCACCTCGGGGCCGTCACCCGCAAAGACCCTCGCAGGCGCGAGGCACAGCGGGGCTGTGCGGGCGCCCGGAGAAGCGAGCTGAGATCCAGCGGCCCCCCCCCCCTTCCCCCCAGCGAAGCCCGAAGCCTCGGCAGAGTCCCCGCACCTCCCCGCTGACCCCCGGCCCGGCGTACGGCTCATTTGTGAATCACTCGGGGTCACCGCCCCCTCGCCTCGCCCCCCAGCCCACCCGCACGAGCCGGCCGCGCACCGCACACAGACACGCCCCGCACGCTCGCTTCCACAGCAGCCTTTATGGTCACGCCCCGCTCTCGGCGGAGCCGCTCCCCCCGCGCGCCCACGCGGTCACTAACGTCCGCGGCGTCCCGGGAGCTGACTGCGGCACACGGAAGGCCCGCTTCCCCGGCCCGGCTCTGGAAAACAGAAACAAAGGCGGCTCAGCGGGGGGCCCCTCGCGCCGCCCCGCCCCGCCGCGCCCCGCGCCGCCCCCGCACGCACCACGGCAGCAGGTACACGAACACGAAGAGCACCAGGTCGAAGAGCAGGAAGAGCCACAGGTCGAACCAGTACGAGTGCTTGGTGAGCTGGTGCCCCGGGCACTGGGGCTCCCGCGCCGCCGCCGCCTCCTCCCGCTCCCCGGGGCCGCCGCCGCCGCCGCCTCCGGCCCGTGGCCGGGGCCCGGGGTCGCCCGCTCCTTCAGAGCCCGAGTCGGGAGGCGCCGCCGCTGCCGCCATCCTCGCACTTCCGCAATGGTCCCCGCGCAGGCGCCCTGGCGGCTCCGGCGGACGTACGTGCGCGGGCCCCGCCCTTCGCCCGCGGCCCCGCCCCCGTGACGACTACGGCTCTCGTGCTCCGGTGTAACTAACAAGCGTTCTGGGCTCTGTCAAGTAGGAGTTAACTGACTTCCAGGCTTGGTGCGGAGGAGGAAAAGAAAGGGAGGGAGAGAAGAAGAAAAAAGAAGGGGGAGAGGAGAGAGAGGAGCAGAGAAGAAGGAGGAGGAGGAGGCAGAGAGCACAGAGCGTGCTGAAGCTGTCGCCGGCCCCGTCCGGGGCTCAGCGGGGTGCCGGCGCGTGGTGAGGCCCCCCCCCCCCCACCCCAGTGCGTGCTTCCGTCCCTGCTGCCTCGGGTGAGAGCCGTCGGGCTGAGGATCCCTCCACGAGGGCGGCAGGGGAAGACGAGAGAGGACCCGGACTCCGGAGGCCTCCCACCTCTCGGGCTTGGAATCGCACGGCTTTGGGCAAACCACGTAACCTCCCTGGCCTCGGTTTTACTCGTCTTGAAAACGGGGGCTCGCTCTAGGCGGCCCTCGAGGCGCTTTCCGGCTCAGGATCCATGCTTCACACAATCTTACCTCCCCCTCCTCCTGTACAGTTTCGTTTGCGAAGGCTTTGTTCAGTGGCTTCCTCGGGTCTGACTCTCCCCTGGCCCATTTGGGGTTTTCTTGGCAGAGATACCGGAGTGGTTTGCCATTTCCTTCTCTAGCTTATTATACAGATGAGGAAACTGAGGCATACATGTTTAAGTGACTTGGCCAGAGTCCCACAGCTTCTTTTTGAGACTGCATTTGAACTCCAGTCTTAGTGACTCCCTGCCCAGCACAATGCCCACTCACTACCTAGCTGCCCCTTCTTCTGCTACCTTCCATTTAAACTGCTGCGCTCCATGCTTTTCCACTGACTTGCCTAACCCACGTCAGTCACCACCTTCCCTGTGCTGCCTTCTCTGGGCTGCTGCCCTTTTTTCTTCTCACCTTCACAGCCTGGCATCCAGCCCACTTCTTTGCATGCTGGCACAATCTCCCGTCAAACCTCTTTGTATGTGCATCTTCCTCTCCCCATCAGACCCCCGACTTTTGGAGAACATAGTAGATGTATCTATCTTCATATCCCTAGTACCCAGCCCCATGTCTTATTCCCACTGAGTATTGAAGATTTGCTGATTTAAGCTGCATGAACCATCTCCTGTAACCAAGCCATAGTCATTTGTTCCGTGCCTTGCCAGTAGGCTTAAGCCTGGATCTCTGGACCAAGGAGGCATTTTGTTGTGTACTGTCCCTGCCCTTTACTCTCCCTGACTGCAAGGGAATTTGAGAGATGGAAGGGATGTCAGTGACTTTCAGAAGGTGGATAAATAGTTGAGCATACAGAAATGAAGGGCGGTATTCGTGGGACTAGGATGGTTTGCATGGAGTGAAAGGAAGATGGAGAGATTCTTTGAATGTGAAACAGAAATACTTGTCAAGTGGGTTCTCCTTGGTCAAGGCTGATCACAAAGGAGTTAGCAAGTGCTGAAAGTCACCTTGGGTTTTCCTGATTATTGAGAAAGGAGAACAATGTCAGCACTGAGTCAGCCTGACTTCATCAAAGGCACAACCTGCCAGACTGACCTCTGTTCCCTTTAGGGCAAGAACATCAGCCAGGTAGATCAGAGGAATACTTGAGGTAAGTATAGAGCACGGAGATTTCAGGAAAGCATCAAGCCAAGCATCTTTTACTAGTTTTGTAGACAAGATGGGGAAATTATTAGACTGTGAGAGTACCTTTAAGTAGATTCAGAACAGGCTGAATTCTGGATCCAAAGGGGAGGCATTAGTTCCAATCTGGAAAGAGAGTGCCCAGAGATCTGTCCTGGAACCTGGGCATTTCAATCACTCAGTCAAAAAGCTCCTCAAAACAACCCAACCCCAAACATTTTTTGGTACCTGTATGTGCCAGGTGCTGAGGATACAAAAGAGAAAACGAAACCTTCCTTGCTCTCAGGGAGCTTGTATTTTACATTTTTATCTTTGTTCACAATGATAAGATGCTATGAGCAATAGAAGCTTGTGAGGGGGTGCTTTTCAGTGTAAGAAAAACTTTCTAACAGAGTTCTGCTGAAGTAAAATGGATGGCTTAGGAGGTAGTGAGCTCCCCCTCACTTCAAGAGCTTCAAGCAAAGGCTTGATGACTTCTTGTCAGGAATAATTGAGAGGTCATTCAGATTCAGGTTGGACCAGACAGTTTTTGAAGGGCCCTTCTAGGTCCATGATTCTACAAGTTTTACTTTTGGTGATAAGAGGGATGGGGGTGGTCTTTAGGGATCATCCTACTCAACATACTACTTTTACTGATGAGGAAATTGAGGTTCAGAAAAGGTTTTGTTATATGTACTCTATATTTTTTTGAGGGGGGAAGGCAAGGCAATTGGGGTTAAGTGATTTTCCCAAGATCATATAGCTAGTATGTGTCAGGAGTCTGAGGCTGGATTTGGACTCAGGTCCTTCTGACTCCAGGACTGTGCAGCTGCCCTAGTGACAGCCAGGAGGAAGAGAGGAGGAGGCATCTCATTTTGGAAAGGAGAGAAAAAAAAGAAAACAGGAAAAGGTGGCAACAGAGAGAATTGGTCTCCATTTAGTATGAGATAGGATTAGGAAGAGGGTTCTGAAAAGCTGGTTTCCAAGAGCAGTGTCCTAACTAGGAGCCCTGGAGATGAAAAAACAGAGGATTTTGTCAGTAGAAATGCCTTTACAAAAGAGACTTTGCTTTCTCTTTGACAGTCCTGCCCTAAGGACCATAGGATTGGCCTGTTGGTTGACTTGTGGCTGAAGTTTTCTATGCTCATTCTCTCTCCCTATTAGAATGGGAACTTGAGGCCAGGGGCTGTCATACTTTCCTATTTGTATCCCCAATGCTTAGCACAATGCTTTACAAGTGAGTGGGTAGTGAACGCTTTCCCCCCATTCATTCATTCATTCATTCATTCACTCATTCACTCATTCATTCACTCATTCACCTTAGGCAGGATTTGAACTTAGGACTTCCTGACTTTCATTCCTATGCATTACCCACTCTGTTTCATGACTTCACAATTTTTTTTCTTTGTCATATTGTAGCAAACGATCCTCCCATTTGAGTCACTGGGAAAATAAGATGTTCGCATCCTCAGGTATAAGAGACAAAGAAGCCTGGAGATTAGCTATTTCTTTGGCTTAATGGGTTCTCATTCAAGGATCTGTTCTTATTTTCTTTCTTTTAATAAATCTTTCTCCTGAGATGTGGTGACTGAAGTACTTATGTATAGGGCGTAAGTCTCAGTATGAAAAGGGGATAGGATACTAGGAATAGAGTTTCCCCAGTTTCTTGGATGGGACTTACAAGCCCATAGTGAGGAAATCTACCAAAATGGCCCCAGGCTTTCAAGTCATGAGCAATACCTTAAACATAACAGGAAAATCCTGCCAGAAGGCGTTCCATAGTAGAAGGAAGTGAACAGATTAGAATTTATGAGTTTTGCTGATATTTTTAGGTAGCAAAATTATTTTTTGTTGTTCAGTCATTTTCAGTCTGACTGTGACCCTTTTGGGGGGTTTTCTTGGCAAATATACTGGAGTAGTTTTCTGTTTCTCCAGTTCATTTTACGGATGAGGAAACTGAGGCAAACAGGGTAAGTGATTTGCCCAAGGTCACACAGTAAGAGTCTGAGGGTAAAATTTGAACTCTGGAAGAGCCTTTCTGACTCCAGGCCTGGTGCTCTACTGTGGCACCCCCTAGTGGCCCCTGAACATTCTTATAGCCCTCACTAACTTCTGCCCAACCCTCAAGCTCAGAAATGTATCCAGCAATATTTAATTCTGGGCAAGAAGTACGAATATGCCCTTGAACCATTTGGGTTATCTATGGGACTGTAGGTAGACTAGAAAGGAATTCCTCTCTCAGACAGCTTTTTATTTTACCTAATTGTTCTGATTAATGAGGTTCTAAACTCAGTTGTTTTTATACAGCTTAAGGGAATGCAAGTCTGAACATCCCCTTAAATATTTCAGTGCCCTGGAGAGAAACTCTGGCCATCTTAGTTATGGATCTGCTCTAATCTGTCTATTTTGGGAGCCAGTTCTGAATAGGATACCTCTATCAAATTTTTTGTTTGTTTTTCCTAGAATTTCAATGTAGAAGTTTCTCTGCTTAGGCAGGGGCATCTCTTAAGAATACAAGTATTGATTGTAGGCCAAGATCCACTGAGCTCTCCCCAGAACCCCTCTGAAAACTTTAAATTAATGGCACAAAACCATTTCTGGAGCAATAGAACCCACAGAAGAATGGAGTAATATAATTTTCCATCCAAAGATAACTTAGAAGAAGGTTGGCAGGAGAGGTCTGTTGCACCTGGGTGAGAGTGGAGCACAGAACAGTGCAGGTAACACCAACATATCCCTGATCCCAGCCAACAGCAAACAGACTTTGGGAGTCACTGAATCACCACCAGCAACAGGTGCTGAAGGGGTGAAATAACTGGTCGGAAGGAGATTATAGGAGTCTCTTTGTTTTTGTACCTCTTTTACCATTTAGCCTATTCTGTTTTTTAAGGTATTGTTTTTTTTTCAATATTTTTTGTGTCTCCTTTACCAAGCTATTAACTCTTTTCTCATGATTTTCTTGCATCACTCTTATTTCTCTCCCCAATTTTTCCTCTAC
>CM053601.1:5099455-5120804 GCA_028646575.1 Pseudocheirus occidentalis
ACACACAGACACACACACAGACACACACACAGACACACACACAGACACACACAGACACAGTGTACACAGACACACACAGACACACACACACAGACACACACACAGACACACACACACAGACACAGTGTACACAGACACACACAGACACACAGACACAGACACACAGACACACACAGACACACACACACAGACACACACACACAGACCCACACAGGCACACACGCAGACACACACACAGACACACACACAGACACACACACAGACACACACACACACAGACACAGTGTACACAGACACACACACAGACATACACACAGACACACACACAGACACACACAGACACACAGACACACACACAGATACACACACACACAGACACACCCACACAGACACAGTGTACACAGACACACACACACACAGACACACACACAGACACACACACAGACACACAGACACACACACACAGACACACACATACACAGACACACACACACACACAGACACACACACACACTGGTTTTTGTCTTCCTCTGCATGTCCAGTACCAGCACAGTGCCTGGCATACATAGATGCTTAATAAATGCTAATTGGCAAACACACTTGCCAAAGTCAATAATACACCTTGAACATGGATGGGTTGGAAAGATTTCTGGCTCTGACGTCAGCACGTAGGTTGAAATCTTGCTTCTGAAGCTACCTGTGTGACTCTGGACAAGTCACTTAACCTCCTGACACTCAAGTTTCTTATCTGTAAAATGAAGGGGATAGACTATGTGGTCTCTGAAGACCCTTTCAACCTGGTATCTATCCTCTTAAGTCCAGACAGGAAGCAAGAGGTACCACTCCCACAAATGATCTGAGCCTCAACACCCCCATAGGGACATCCTGAGCATGGCTTTGAGTCACAAACAGACCTTCGACATGAGGATCATTAGAAGGTCACAGATCCTGAGCTCAAGGGAGCTTAGAGGCCGTCCCATCCAACCCCCTCTTGTCTCTTGAAGGAATGGATGAATTGCACAACCATTTTGGCCATTTCTTCATGGTGGAAGGAATAACCACTTGTCTCTTTAACATGTACTGAAAATATAACTGTTTGTCCTGCCCTCCAATGCATTTTGGTTTTCTAATTTTAATTTTCTAAATGTCAGAAGAATGTAATCCCAATTCCCCAGATGTCACATGTGGTTATGTGTGCTGGGAGGTGCTGCTTCTCTAGACCCTCCAACCTTATTTTCTTACTAAGAGGCCAAACATTTGAGCTTTAGGTATCAGTGACTAGACCTGCAGCCGGCTTCCATGGGGGCATTTTATCTGTTCCACTCCATGGGGGTCTCACATTGATACCACGCCATTCATTCCTTAGCTACCAGTCGTTCCAAGTATGAAAAACAGCCTCATGGGAGTTCTAGAATGTTCCATGTAGGAACTTGGCATAAAAATGCAGTTTGAAGAGCAGCTTTCTTCTTATGTTAGTGTTTTAGAAGATAGATGAGTCAAACACTGCATTATCCAAGTGACCTCAACATCTTATCATAGACTCAGAGCTGGGAAGAAAAACAGAAATATTCCATTTTACAGGTAAAGGAACTGAGGCTCAGGGAGGTGTAAGCCCTCAAACATCCATCTGACCTGGGACAGACTCAGACCAAATACCAATTTTTCTGGAGGTGCCCAAATACTCCCAACCCTTCCACTCAAGAATAATGATTCATAACTTATGAAAACTCCACTGGAGTCATGGGATGATGGTTCCAGAGATTCAAAGCAATATGAAGGGACCTTAGAGGGAAACAGACCCAGAGAGGTGAAGTGACTTTCCCGAGGGATTGCTCATTATGGAGGTGCCTGCATTCTTGAGTGTACTCATTACATTGGACAGAGCACAATGCCTCAGCTCAAATTCAGTCTCAGTCTAGCTGTGTGTGACCCTGGGCAAGTCACTTTACCCTGTTTCCCTCCCTTTCCTCATTTGTAAAATTGCGATAATAGGACCACCTACCTGGAAGAGGTGTGGTAAAGAACAAATGGGATGTTTGTAAAGTGCTTAGCGAGGAGTGGGAGCTCAATGTTTGTTTCCCTTTTCCCTGCCTTTTTAGAGGCTAGATCCAGGCAATTAAAAATTCACTTTACTCTAATCTGACTTTCTACCAAAAAGATATTACACTTAGAGTCAGGAGAAATCTTTGTTCAAAACCTGCCTCTGACCTTACAAGCTGTGCGGCCATGAGAAAGTTACCCCTTTTTCTCACCTGTGAAATGAGTATAGTAATGCCTGTGGTCCCCACTTCTGAATGGGGCACCAAGAGGAGTGTAATAAAAATATAGGAATATAGGAAATATTTTATGTATAGTCAGTTAGTCAGTTAGCATTGATTAAGGTGCCGGGAACTTGGCTAAGTACTGGGGGAATATAAAAAAGGTTACAAAAATAGCCCCTGTCCTTGAGAAGCTCCCATTCAAATGAGAGAATGAGCTGCCCAAAGTCACACAGTAGTGACAGAGCAAAAATCCTCCATGCCTTTGCAAAGTTCCGCCCCATGACAAGAATGCAGGCTCTCTTCATTGCCATCCCTTAGGAGCTCTCTGCTTCAGGGTTCAGCTTCTGCCATGAAGCCTTCCCTGGTCCTCCCACTGTTCTCTTCCTCTTCACATGATCTGGTATGGACTTTTCTGCATCTATGGCACAGACTTCCCTGTGGAGGACATTGCCTTTGAATCTCCAGTAGCTAGCAAAGCTAGCTAGCTAGCTAGAGATGTATCTGTATGTTTGTATGTGTCTATGTGCATATATATGCATGTATGCATATGTATATGTGTGTGTACATATACACATATATGTATATGATGGGGAGCTGACTGACTTGGGATTTCTTTAGTAGAAGGAATTCCCATAGAGAAAATCCTCTCCACCAGTATAGACCAAGAACTTTTCTGTAACTTAACATTAGAGAGTCACGTGGGGACCCTGAGAGACTGACCATCTTGGCCTCAGTTGCCCAGCAGGGATGTACCAGAGGCAAGACACGAAACCAGGTCTTCCTTCTACCAATGCTGACCCCTCCAAGGCTGACCCCTCTAGCTTTGCCCTAAAAATCTTTGTTGAATCAAATAAATGTGTGTCTTTCTGATCTAAGTTTACATTTTGAATTTGGATAGGTTTTGGTTACAGCAGAAAGGGTCTAAGTTAGGTTCAAGGAAGCACAGGGTAGAGGAAAGTGCTCTAATAACTCGGAGCAGCCTCTAGAGGCCCCAGCCCTGGGATTTAGTGATATAGAGAACTCACATATGAGGAAACTCTCTCAACTGAGGCAGGTTGGCGCCTCCCTGCAGCTTACAGTCTTAGAACAATGCTTAGCGCACTGAGAGGTCTGGAGAATTCCCCAAGATCACCCAGCTGGCACGCTTAGACTTAGCTTTGAGGTCACCTCCAACTGTTCCCTGCCAGTCACACCATCTTGGAGTCAGGAGACCTATGCTAAAATCTCATCTATGATACTTATGAATTCAAGTTGCCTTTGCCTTCTGAGACTCAGTTTCTGCCTCATAGAAACTCCATCATGGAAAGCTTAAACGGTTACTGTTATTTTCCCAGTAAGAATTTGCCAACTCTGAAGGCGACAGCCACTAGCCCCCAACACCAATGCAGCTTTCCCCTTGGAATGTTTCAGAAGAGATCTAATCACTCTTCGCCTAGAATATTTCCCATGTATTTTCAGTGGATTCTTGCTATAGTCAGGCTAGCTGACCCCTCAAGGTTCTCTTTAATCCAGTAGTTGTTACAAATAAAACCTCTCAAGTCCAAACACGCCATTTCCAGCAGTTTGGGGATGGCCATAGGAACCACGTTGTGTAGAGGGAATTTGCTGCCACCTGCTGGCCCTTCTGCTGTACTCCTACAAGGCTTGGACCAAAAATTACTCTTTCCTCCAGTCACAAGCTGGGAAGGAATTATTGGCCTATAGGAACATATATTTAGAGCTGGAAGGAACCTTAGCAGCCAAAACCATTTGGAATCAGGTGCCATTGATAAGCCTGGCTACATCTGGGTGAACTAGCCTGCCAAGCCAGCCACAGCCTTAGAGAGGACCAAAGCCTGCCAATGGGCTCATGGGCTTAAGATGCTGTGAAGACCTGGTTTGGCTACAAACAGGAAATACTGTGTGAAGGAAAACCTCCCTTATCCCTCAATGATCTGAAGGGTGAGATAAAACTTTTAAAGGTTAAAAAATCAAATGAAGAGATCTGAACAATTCCCGCATATTTTGTCTTCTTGGTCAAGTCCCTTCTTCCTCCCAGCTGAAACTTAGGGTTGGAGTTGGGAGGGATCTCAGAAGTCATCCATCAAAATCCTTCCTTTTATAGAGGAGGAAAATGAGCTGCTGAAAAATAAAGTGACTTGACCAAGGTCTCTTAGGTAATAAGGGTCAGAGGTGAGATTTGGACCCAAGAGGGTAAATTCCAAATTCAGGACTCTTTTCCATCATACCTCCACTCCTTCTTTGTAGGCTAGTAAGAGGTTGACAGCTCGTGAGAGTCAACTGCTCCACGTTTGTCTTGGAAATTGGTGAAATGCTACAAATCAAGACATCTCTAAGGCCAATCTCTAAGATTTGTTTGTTGGTTCCTAGGCTTAAGGAGGGGACAGCTAGGTGGCATAGTCAGTAGAGCCCTGGACCTGGAGACAGGAAAATTTAAGTTTGAATCCAGCCTCAGGCACTCACTAGCTGTGTGACCCTGAGCAAGTCACTTAATCCCATGTATAAATTGAGCTGAAGAAGGAAATAGCAAATCCAGTATCTTCATCAAGAAAACCTCCAAATAGGGCCAGAGAGTTGAGCACAATTGAAAGGAATGAGTAGGGCAGCTAGGTGGCGCAGTGAATAGAGCACCTGCCCTGGAGTCAGGAGTACCTGAGTTCAAATCCGGCCTCAGACATTTACCACACACAAAAAAACTAGCTGTGTGACCTTGAGCAAGTCACTTAACCCCAACTGCCCTCAAAAAAAACCAAAAAAGAAAGGAATGAGTAATAACAAAAGAAATGGGAGCCTCTTCCAGGGATCCCCATAGGCTTTATCCGTGTGAAGGAGGGAGTGTAGGACTGTGATCATCAGAATTGCTGGTTAGGAGAAAGTGACCCCTCTCTTGTTCTCCTCCCTCTTTGCCTCTCTGTTAATGCCTTCCCCTCCATGATGACCCCACCCCCATCTACTCTGCAGTGCATGTAATTAATGCCACCCCTTCTCTCTCTTTAGAAAGGGAGCCCCTAGACCTTTGAATCCCCAGCACTTAACACGATCTAGCACTGTTTGTTGATGGACTTGCTGAGTGACTAACTAACTTTAGGAATAAAATTTCCTCTTGCCAGTACAGATTTTTCTTGAAGATTGACTTTGTAAGTGTAGTTTTAGCAAGTTACCAAGAACACAGAGGGTTAAGTGACTCAGCCAGGGCCACACAGCTAGCATGTGTCAGAGATGGGAGTTGAACCCAGGTCTTTCTGGACTCCTTGGCCAGCTCTCCATCCACTACGGTGGGCTGCCTCTCCCATGTGTCGTGAGAACAGTACCTTAAGACAGAATTTTGTTAATTATGGGGCACGAGGAGGGGAGGGGTGAGAGAGGAGACCCTTTCAAGAGCAGCGTGGAGCAATGGGCCAGATAACTGAATACTTTCAAGTCCATGTCTCACAGAAATATCCCCACTGTTATAAGAGAAACAACATTCAAATCCAAGTCAAAAAAAGCCAGACTAACCAGGTGGATGCCTCTCAGCTGATAAGAAGTAGTGATATCCTTGCCAAAAGAACCCCACGGGTAGCACTGGCGTTCTAGGGTACATGGGGTCACAAAGAGTTGGATGTGACTGATCAGCAACAAAAGGGTCCCAGTTTTCTCTTGATCAAAAGGAGTCATCACTGGACAGGGCCAATGTCAGAATTTTCCTTACTTCACCATGCAAATTTATGAGACTATGTTTTGTAATTGAATTGGGGGGGGGGTGATTAAGCTTATTTCCTAGATAAGATTCTCTCTTTCCCCACCCCACAGTGGTAGAGGAGGGAGAGTAGGAAAGAGAGAAAATCCATTTCTTAATTTATTAAAAACAAACTTTGATTAAAAAATAAAACACATTGAGTAGAACATGGAGAGGAAAAGGGGGGCATTGCTACAGAGAGTTTGAAAGGATTGCCTTGAGGAAGTCAGCCTGGAGTGAATAGGCCATGTAGAGTTCTGAAAGGATGCCTGGTTTCACTGAGAGGAGCTGGGAGCTGAGCTCCCCTTCAGCCCCTGCTGATATATGGCCATGGGCAAGGCCCTTCCCCCCGCCCCCAGGGGTCTTTTTCCCCACCCGTAAAATGAAGAGATTGGATTATAAGATCCTATGATTTGGAGCTACAGGGATTTCATAAATCTCAGAATCTCCCTCAGCCTTGCTCTGTCACCAACCTAAACAGATAATCCCTGGGCTTAAGAAACATCTGAAGTCATATGTACTTTCTGGAAGCAAACCTCAGAGCCATCTGAGAGCCATTAGTCATCCCTTGTCCCAAAGGCAGCCAGCCACCAGCTCAGTTCAAGCAGACTTCACAGCCTCCAGTTAGTAACTGACCCTAGTCCCAAAGAATCAATAGCTTCAAAGGGGACACTGAGCCTCTGACCCATGATGATGTTGAGCAAGGAGAGAGAGGACATTTCTCTGTGTGCTAGTCTATGCAGAAGCTGGGCTGGCCAGATTGGGCAGGGCTGACCTGGGGCACCTTGGGGCACTCAGCTGCCTCCCTCGAGGGCTCGTGAAAGCAAGGTACTTTGTAAACTTGAAAGTAACCTGTGATTCCCATTCTCTACACCCTGGAACTGACACTCAAGTCTGAGAAGCTCACCACAAGGTTGGCCACAGGCTTCAGCCACGGAAGCTCTCCAAGACTGTCTCCTAGGAAATTTATATTCTATCTCAAAGGAAGGAATATTCAAGTTCGGGAATCACTGATACTGAGAGTATGAATGTCATTCATTTTAGAAATCGGCCAGCATGGTTGGGTCCATCATTAGAAGGAATGCCCACATCAGTGAGATGATGGGTCCACCATTTACTAGACTATGGTAACTGTTGCCTTGTTAGTGATCACACATTCATCGTACTTTGGAGTTTGGGTAGAAACAGGCCCAGGATAAGTCCTTATCCTATCATCCATCTCCTTTCATATTCTGTGGCCTTTGCACAGGGGGATGAAAGAGCTGCTTTGGGGGAGTGAATTAAAGTCTTTGGTATGTGTGCTTATTATCTCCAGCAGAGATTTTAAGGTCCTTTCTGTTCTGGGCTCCTTGGTGCTCTGACAAAGCCTGTGAGCCCCTTCTCAGAATGATGCTTTCTTGCCTACCTTCATAATTGAAGGAAATGCTCAATTTCCAACAGAGATTAGTGAAAAGAAAGGTGTCATTTCCCCCCATTCCAGTTCAGAGACCCCTTGAAATCAACCCATAGACAGACACCCACATAAGAACCCCTGTGCAGGGTTCCTGGGAGCGATCCTCAGGACAACCTTCATAGCAGACGTGCCACCAGCTGCCTCGCTCTTTTTCCCACCTGGCCCTGATTCACTCCTTTGGGTCTCTGCTATCCTCATCAGGTCTCTGCTAACACCATTATCATGATTGCTGTTTGATGGTATTAATATAGACTTCCTGTAACTTCACTGAAGTGGATGGAGAACTCCTGATGGGGAACTCCCTCTACTGATGCTGATTGCCGCCTTTCCTACAATTTACAGCCATAGAGAATTAGAACCCTGAGAGATTAAGCAAGTGGCCCAAGGTGACCAGGCCAGCAGGAGTCAGAGGCAGGATGGGCTCCAAGGCTCCAGCTCTGTATTCAACAATATGGAAGGATGGAGCATTAACCCCTTCTCATCCTGTCAGGGGGCTCAGAGCAAACTCCCCTCAAATAGCCTCTTTGTTCCGCAACAGGAAAAATGCATCCATATGGAGAAGGCAGCAAGGCCATTGGCATCAAGGAAGATGTCAAGCCCCAACTCTGATGCCTTCTGACTGTGCCAGCTGGGTAATCACTAACCCTCTCATTTCCCCCACAATCTCTAAAACAATAAGGTACAGACAGGCTGCTGCTCTGTGTTGGTGAGGGGCCAATGAGTCACAGATTTGGAACTGGGAAGGAAGCTTAGAGGCCCTTCACTTTACAGATGAGGAAATTGAGGCCCAAAGAGTTTCACTGACTTGTCCAGGGTCACACAGTTAGTATCTGAGACTAGATTTGAACACAGGCCACTCACAAGTCCAGGGTTCTATCCACTATACCACACTGGCCTGGACCAAAAAAGAAAAAAGGAAGCCCCACAATCTTCTTAATTTGTATCATGCAATTGTAAAAGAGAAGAGAGGCCTTTGTTCCTCTGATCCTCCAATCTGATGGCAGATGGAGGCTGTCTGTCTGTATCTTTCGTAACATGCCTGTCTTTGGTCTTCTTTATAGAAAGGCCTAAGGACCGAGGGAACTTTTTGGTGGGTCAGCAGGCATGGATGTGCTGTTTATTGGACAGAAAGATTGGCAAAATTTCCAAGGGAGAATCAACAGAGCTCAGAATCAGTGACTGCTTGGAAGGAACCTTGGATACCGTCTACTTTAAATTCCTTCTCTTTGGAGACCCAGAGAAGTGACGTGACGTGACGTGATGTGATGTGACGTGACGTGCCCAAAGCAGAGCTCCAGCCAAACTGAGGTTTTTCTGATTTAGTATCCAAGGCTCTTCTCACTGAATGGCCCCACTACTTCCCTATTATTTCACTGGCTGTTTGGGTGGTTGACACCCATCTAAATTATTAAGCCAACATGGAAACCGGGACCATGTGGTGCCCCTGGGGGTAAATAGAGCTACCATTATTGACATCCCCAACTTTCGCAACACTGATGAACACTGGGTAATCTGAATCATTGATGGCCTCAGTCATAGCAAAGAGTTGCTACCCAACCCATGGGGGAAACCTCCACTTTGTTCCTTCCTTCCTTCTTTCCTCTCTCTCTCTTCCTTTCTTTCGGAGATAATCATGGTTAAATGACTTGCCCAGGGTCACACAATTAATAAGTGCTTGAGGCTATGAGTCCTTCTGACTCCAAAGCCAGTGCTCAAAGCCACCCAGCTGCCCCATACCTTTGCTTTCTAAAAGCTCTCTGAAGCTCCTTGCTCTTTAGTAGTTTCTATTTCTAGGATGAAAATGTTTCCCTCATTCACCTGGAATCTCTTAAATTCTGGGACTATATCAATCATTTTGCTACCCAGAAATGCATTGTTAGGTAGATGGAAACATTAGAAGCAGCTAGGTGGCTCAGTGGAGGTGGAGTGAGGGTGAGCTAAAGCCAAATCTGACCGCAGGCATTGACTGGGTAACTCTGGATAACACTTAAGTCCTCTCAGTCTGTTTCCTCCTCTGTAAAATGGGTATAATCCTAGCTCCTCTCTCTGAAGTTGGCATAAGCATAAAATGAGGTCATATATGTAAGGTGCTTTGCCAGCCTTAACGGGCTATATAAATGCTAAATAAACTCAACAGGGTCCACAGGCATATCTACTCTTAGAGTCATAGGAAGATCAAGCAGACCACAGAGGCCAACTAGTCTAATTTCATTTTACAGATCAGGAAACTGAGACCCAGGAAGAAAACATGACTTGTCCAGGGTCACGAAAATCAGAGGCATCTCAGGCAGGATCTGAACCCCACACTTGCTGGTTTTTCCTGCTGAAAATTTCAGGAAGAAGGACACAGGGGTGTGGGAGTAGGAATTCTGGGTCATGAACTATCAGGGAAAACCTTGGCAGAATGTTGTTTGAAGATCCAGAATTGATACTTCATTAGCAAGATGGTACCTTTGAAATCTAAGGCGGAAAGGTAGATGGCTTTCCCTTTAATGAACCTGTGTATTCATCTGCCTATGTCTAAGTGTAAGAATTGGGCAGTCACTCTTGGTGCTCTGTATTTGAGAGGGGCCAGCCTCATCATCGTGGTTCCTGAGCTACAAGTCTAGGCAAATCTCTTTCCTCTCTATGCTTCCCCCAAATAAAAACCATAAGGGTGGAATAGAGTGCCACCTAATCCTCATGTGACCTTGGATAAGTCCTTTTCCCTTTCTAAGCACATGCTTCCTTTTATCTACAATGAGAGGTGGAGCTGGATCTGAACTGTGGCTGCCAGGTGAGGCTACCAGCTGAGACAGTTTGCTGGCCTTCCATTCAGGGAGACCCGAGTTGAAAGCCTGCATCTGACACTTCCTAGCAAGCAACCAAAGCTGTCTGGGTATGGCCTTGGGCATGATGAGAGCTCTCTGTGTCCTTCTCTGTACAATGAGCCCTTTGGACCAGATAACCTCAAAACTGCCTTCCAGCTTCAACTCTTCAACCTTACACTCCCAGAACACTCGGGAATTCCGAGCCTGGTGCCTCGGATGAGACAGGAGCTGTGGCCTCAAATTCATCTATCCTCCAATATCAGATCAGGTTAGCCCGGGTGCTGGCATGCCATACAATGAGAGTTGGAACTAGCTAACCCCATGCTGATTGACAGATTATTCAACCAATGACTTTGATAGGGAGAGAATCTATGTATTGGACTGTGCATATCCATGGAAGGCAGCTCTGCTATTATGGATCTGGCTTCCAAAAGCTGGAGATGGACCCTGGGCTTGACCACTGATGGGCACTATGGTCCAGGGCACATTACCTTACCTCTCTCAGCCTCTCCCTGCTTGTCTATAAAATGGAGATTATGACACTTGTCTACCTGCCTTTCTTACTGGGCTCGGTCTGAGCTCAAATAATATCACATTTGTGTGTATTTCTCTGTAAACCTTCCTATAGAATTGCTACAATGGCTCACAGAGCTGGTGAGGCTCCAGCAATCAGGAAAATGGCAGCTAGAGACAGCAATTACTTCTGCATGCAGTTGGCTCCAGATCTTTCAGAGTTCCAGGGTTTTCTCAAGGGGCAAAATGTGGTCCATGGGCAGGTGTCAGGGAAACACAAGAACTTTGTTTTGAAGACCATTTTGTATATGGTTGGTGAGATGAGAAACTTAACTGGTCAACTCCAGAGGACATTTGGACTTTTTGCTATTATACTCTGAACCAAGGGTTTTAACTCAGTCTGTGAACTTAAAAAAAAGTCACTTATAAGTAAGTGCATACAACATCCTTGCTTTCCTTCATAATCCCACATGTTTTCTGCATTTAAAAACATGACTCTAAGAAAGGACCTTTGAGAATTGAATCCCTGCCCCTACATCCAATACCCCCATTTTACTGATGGACAATAAAAGGCTTTACCAGAGGAAGTCATGATGCTGAATGGCTTAAGAACTGGCCAGTCTAGAGAGACTTGGGAATGGTAGACTTTCCTTAGGTAGTGACTTGAAGGGAAAAAATGAGTGCCACCTATTACCCTGAGAGGCCCTGCCCACTCTCTGGACATCTCAGAAATTCCCTTTGCCTGTATCATGGCAGGAAGTCTCCAGAACTGGCTTCTTCCCCACCTGGGGCCAAGGTAGTAGAATCAAAAGGGCACTGCTGCCTTTGAGTTTGGAAGGCTTGGGTCTGAATCCCACTCTTGCCATAACAAGCCTAGGGCCCTTGGGCAAGTTTCTTTTAACCTCTTTGGTCCTCGGGCCCTCAATCATAGACTTGAGGGTCTGGCCTAGATGACCCCTAAGATCCCTCTAAGCTCTAAGCCTATGATACTGGGACTCTACTTGGGCAAAATGTTGGGTAATCTTTCCCCTCCCTTTACTCGCCACACCAATAAAAACCCTTCAAATGATTTTTTCTCAGGCTTCTTTTCATGGGCAGAGGGTAAAAAGGCAAAGAGTATTTTATGACAAATTAGTCTTTGGGACATAGTAGCCTAGTTTCTGTTTGAACTCTGAGAGAGGGGTGGGAACTGTGCCTTTATTGGCATAAGGAACTCTTGGATGAAGTCCCTCTACCAATGTGAACAAGCACCGTTCTGTGATACATAGACTTAAAAGGTTACTTAGAGGTAAAGTGAATTGCCCAGGGTCACACAGCCACTATGTGTCAGAGGTGAAACTTGAACCCAGGGCCTCTTGACCCTAAGGTTTGCTCTCTATCCACGAAACCACATTACTTCTCCCCTTATGATCTTAATTCTTTTTTTAACTGACAACAACAAAACACCCAGGGTCCTTGGAAAGGGAAGGGAGGACAGTGTTCCATTCTCTTTCCTCTTGTAGTATTTGGCCTTCCCAGAAACAAGCCCATTGCTTTATCATGCCCTTCCCTCTCGTGTTGGGGGGTAACAGGTGACAGCAAGAGGCACCATCCAGGGAATTTGGGGCAGAATCAGAATCTGACAGCTTCCCCAAGGATGGCTAGACCAGAAAGAAGAACAGAAGGGTCTTTGGCTGAAAGATGAAGGATTAACTAAGCGGGTCTCTATCAAATGACACTTGGTGGACTCTTGAGGCCACCCTGGGTAAGTGAGACCTCCTGGAGTTCTCGTCGTTCTTCATCAGAATACTCCTAGTGCTTCACCCCTTAGAGAAAAAAGTAAACGTTTCCTAATAAGTTCATCCAGCCCCTTTAAACATTGGCCATCTGCTGTCCTGGTGCCTCTAATCTAAGCAACAGCATTACCAGCCTCTGAGAAAGCCTGCATGGCTAGTCTCAACTTTCTTAATGAGTCTTGGAAGAAGGAGGCCAGGGCTAGCAAGAATAGTCAGGAACTTCAAAGCCTTCTGAACAACCACAAAATGGTCGTGGCTTTTGGTTTAGAATCCTAGAATCCGAGGCCTGGAAAGGACCTTTGAGAATCTAATCCCTGTCCCCATATTTTCTACCTCCATTTTACTGATGGGCAAAATAATGCCTAGAGAAATGGTCTGACTCCCTCAGATTCACAAAGGCTGTGCTAGAGATAAGACTAGAAGGAAGGGTGTGAGAATGAAGAGATTCGAGGAATGTTATGACTCAGAGTTATCTGTGGGCTATCTTGGGAGTGCAACTGTTTGTTTTGCCACTAATAGTGTTTCTAAACTTTATTGATACCATGTGTAAACAGGCTGGTTTAATTTAGTAGAGAAAAAGCATATGGTATGGAGAAGGTTGGACCAGTTGGCCCCTCGAGGTGCCTCCCAGCTCTCAGATTCTATGACCCTTGGGAGCAGTGCCCCAGTCAGGGTGACTTGGACCAGAAGCATAGTGGGAGCAATCGGTCATCATTAGCTCCAAATCATGGATCTTCTGGTTGAGTTTTCCCTCACAGAGTCTCTTTCTCCTTCTTGCGCACAGCTCAGCCCTAAATCACTGGGGACCCTTGATTAGCAGCAGATTGAGATACATTCGACCTGTTGCTCTCCAAGTAACTGGTACCTACCCATGCCCAACTTATTTGCTTCTTCCTTTTGAGACCCTGGTTAAAGGACAAGGTTGGGTTCTGTTTCTTCTATATCTCAGTCAACAGCATTGACTGAGTGATTGACTTCAATTGGCTTCTCTTTCTGAACTGTCTCCCGAGTCTGACATTCAAAACACTTCCTTTTCTAGGGAATGCTCAGAGATAGTGTGAGTTTAATCTGTCTCCATCACTGATTTTTTAAAAAAGGTTGATTATGGGATAGGACGCCCATACTGTTTCTATTCCTCCAGATGCTGCCTTGAAAGCACGAGGCATATCTGCCCAAGGAAAGGCAGAAAAATCAGACCCATTGCTTGTAGCAAATTCAGATGTCCGGTTTATTGGTTATGTTCTCAGGATAGCAGTGGCAGAATTAAATTTGCCTCTCAATAAAAAGGCAAGGAAGTGAGCAAAATGGAAGGGCAGCCTTCCCAAGCCAGAAGGAAAACACCACAGAAAGGACCACGGACAAAGAAGCTCATGCAAAGGAAAGCTGAATGAGCAACGTGTCTCTAGCAAACAGGTACAGAAGGAAGGAGTCTCTGTAATGGTCAAGTGAAAAGTACAACTGGCTGGCTGCCTGTGGCTCTGGGGAAGAAAGGACAAAGAGACAGAGAGTGCTAAAGAAGTAGAATGGGACCAGGCAAGCTTCTGGTGAGGTCTCTAGAAGATTCTCCTGAGCAGAGTAGCTGGGTTTTCTCTCCGGTTTTCAGAAACACTTTGTCATTCTCTGCTTTAATGTCAAGTGGTTTCCATTGTTACTCTGGATCAAATAAGTTGCCAGCCAGAGAATTTGGGGGTTTACAATAGGTCTGAGAAAGGTCTTCAGGTGTGTTGGCAGCCCATTCACCACCTCCAAGTCAGGGGCAATTAGCATGGCATGTGACCATCCCCAGGCAGAAGCGATCAACTTGCCTGGCTCCTTCTGGTCCATCCAAGAGGAGTAAGAAAAAGATCGTGCAAGGACACAACAGGACAGAACAGTGGAAGGAGCCGACAGTCAGAAAGGAAAAGAGAAGTCTGTGTGGCTGCCCAGAAACAGGCGTGTGCATCATGTCCTCTCCTCGTAGACGCCAAACACTTGCCTACCTATGGATGGGCGGGGGGGATCCCTCATGTGGTATAATCCATCCCTACAACCTCACTCATGCTGCCTTTGGCTCCCACGGACTGTGATCAGGCACCTAACAGAATGAGATCTGTGCACAGCTCAGCCTCCTTTGCACAGACCCATTCCTGCCTTCTGTTCCCTGCCTTGGCTTAGTGGAACACAGCCCCTGGCCAGTGGCCCTGGTGGAGTGCATCATGTAAGCAAAAGAAGACAAAAAGGGGAAAAAGAAAAAGCAGTCCCTGGCGGGCTTGTGAATCTCTTTCACACTTGACCTTGAACTTTCTGGAAGCCCCTGCTTTCCTCCTAGCCCTTCCCTCCCTTCTCTCTTGGTACCAAGCCTCTGAATAAGGCCCCAGCCAGATCCCCAGGACGGCATGGCAGAGCAGCTGGGGCTCTGACCTAGGGCGTAGAAGTTCAGAGAGAACTGGCAGTACTAAGCAGCACGCCCTCCAGAGTTTAGCAAGGAAACCCAAAGTTTGACTCTTAGCACTGATTGGTTAAAAGAGGAAGCACTTCTTCCTGTAGTAAAGGAAACTGCAGCCTCACCCCAAGTGGGCTCCTCCTTCAGCCAGACCTTGCCCGCTCTCCCCTGTTCCCCCAACTGAATTGTCTTTAAAAGGAGACACATTTTGTGCTACTCCCCAGGAACTATGATTGCACCACCCTGCCAATATGCCTCCAGTCACATTCACAGGATCATGGGATCACAGATTTAAAACCGGAAACGTTGGCCCAATCCAATCCCCCTCATTTTTCAGTTGGGGAAACTGAGGCCCAGAGAGGTTAAATGACTTGCCCAAGGCCACACAGCAAGTAAGTGCCAGGAGCACCATTCGAACCCAGGTCTTCTCGACTCCGGGTCGAGGGTGCTCTACCCGTGACACCGGAGCTGCCTCTCAACCAGGTGGGTGACTGAGGAGCCCAAACGAGAATGAGGCTGTTTGTTGAGGGAACTCCAGCATTCCCTTACTACAGTGTTAGAGGTAAAGCCTATGTTTAAAAACAAAAAAGCATGTTAGATTGCCCTTGTAGTCCACCCCACCCCCTGGGAGGGCAGTCAGCCTAATTCTTAATAAGATATCACACTCTTTCTCTGGCCTGAAGCGCAAACCCTTAGTCCCGCTGACTTGGCACATTGGTTTCTGCCTGCTGGCGTTGGCATGGATTCGAGGTGTCTCAGAGGAGGGATGCTGCGGGCATCTTTGACTCATTCACAAACGGTAAACTGAGGAGCAGGCCGTGCACCGGCCTCTCTGCTGGGCTAACTACGCTAAGGACTCCGCAGCGCGCACTGCAAGCGAACCCAAGAGCGCCATCGGCCATTACTCTTCCGCAATATGGTTCCCACAGGACGGTTTCCACACCTGCACTGTGACTCCACTTTTCTTGGCTGAGAACTTGGGCCTCGGAGCCACAAAGTAAGTGGCAGGGGCGGACTCCGGCTTGGGAGAGGCGGGTAGGGCTCCGGGCACCGGGGACATCGGGGCCGGGCTGGCTGGCGTGGCGGCGGCCTCAGAGTAGAAAGTAGGCTGGGAGCTGAAGACTGGCACCGAGCACACAGAGGAAGCTCGGAAGGTAGGGGGGGAGCTGGCATGGGCCGGCTGGGGGGAAGGAGCTGGCTTCGAGACCGGGCCTGGACCAAGCTTGGCCAGTGGCTTTGAGACGGGGCCGTCCTTGGCACCTGGGGGCTGGAAAGTAAATAGAGATGCATTGAGTTGATACGGCTGGTGCTTCATGACGTCTAGCGCATTGAGGGGCTTCTTCCCCTTCTTCTTGCTTGGTTTGGAGGCGGCCGGGGGGCCGGGCTGCTGCTTGAGTGCAGCCGGAGGGTAGGCTGGAGAGTGGATAGGATTGTAAGCCACAGGGGGCGGTGCTCGGACGTTGGAGGAATATTTCCAAGAGGCCGGTAAAGATGGAGTGGGAGACTGAGCCCGGGCCATGTGGGCCTGGACTTTCTCCGAGTCTACCACGTACTTCTCCATCCGAGACTGCCTTTTAGCAAAGAGCTGGGCCCCTTTGCCGCTCATTTGTGGCAACTCGCTGGATGGTCCCACACCAGAGGCTGGTGTAGCGTTTCCTGTGGGCATCCCCTTGGGTGTGTAATTCACACTGGCCACTGCTGCTTGAGGTCCTTTAAAGGGACCAGCCACATTTGGAGCACTTGGGGGCTGGTAAGTGGTGGAAGCAGGTCGAGCTATTTTAATGGCAGATGCAACTATTCCCTGGGACTGGTTCGAAACAGGGAAGGCGGGAGGCTGGCTAGAGGCTGCTGCTGCGGATGGAGACCAGACCGGGGAGACGGGAGTGACTGGTTGAGATGGGGAGGGTTTGGCAGATGGCTTGGGAGCGACAGGAGGTGGGGTCTTCTGCTTAGAAGAGTGGCCCTGCATGAAATTGCAAGCCTCTGCTCCAAGGCTGAGGTAGTCTTCTTCCGGTCCTGACTCGAACCCGGCCCCAGGACCTCTTTTGCCCTCTGCGTTTTGCACGAGTGACAACAGTTCAGGGTTAGGGCTGACCTTGGGGGTTTCTTTGAAGGTAAACATGGGCTTCGAGGTGCCCCTCCGCCTGGCCTCCTGCAGTATGCCGGTTCTCTTGGCTGGCACAGCGATCCTCTCATCCCGGGAAGCGATCTGTTCGGTGGGCTCATAAAAAGCCTGCTGGGCCCACGGGGCTGGCTGGGGCCAGGGAGGTGGCTGTGCCGGGGCAGCTAAGGGGCTGCTCAACCCTCTGGACAAGACTTCCGGAGGAGGGGTGACCGCAGAGTACGGGGGTGGCGCGGGAAGGTCGTACACGGGACTCGCTAGGTTTCTGGTAGGGGAGAAGGGCCCCGCCGCCGGATTCATGGACCCTGGGAAGGGCTTGGCCGTCCTGTTGGAAGCAGCCAGTCTGGGGGCCTCCGGTATCTCTGGGGCTCCGCTGAGGCCGTTCTGTTGGGCTGTGAGGCTCCCTTCCAGGTAGCTTTTAGCCACGCTGCTCTGCGTTCTCATGCTCTCTTCTTCTCTCCTCTGGTACGAAGTGATGGTTCTCAGCCCATCTGTTCCGCCGTCCTCCAGCTCCCTGCGGACCGCTCCCTCTGCCCTCAGCTCCTCTTGCTGGGCTGTGATCTGGTCCATCCTCTCCCTTCTCTTGGCAAACATGAGCACGCCCTTCCCGGAGCTGTCAGGCAGCATCTCCATCTTGTCTCCACTTTTCAGCTTCCTCTCAACGTCTACCAGGCCCGAGTCCCAGGCCGAGGGCCACGCTGGGCTTCCTTCGTCGTCGTCAGCTTCCGAGACGATCTCTTCATCTACCTCCGACTCGCTCGTGAACTTGACTTCCACCAGGCCGTCTCTCTCACCTTCTTCTTCAGTGTCTGCGTCGCGCTGCAGCTCCCCAGTGCCGTAACTGATCAGCGTGTACTTCTTCGCCCTCCGGCGTCGCTTCTTGAACATCAAAACCCCCTTGGAATTGGGGTTGGGGGCATTTGTGAGGAGGAGGGCAATGCTCTTACACTTGGACTTGGCTTCCTTCACTTGCTTCTCAGACAAGCTTTCGCTCCTCCGGAACCCTGGAAGAAAGACAGAGAGGATTACGGACAGGAGCAAGGTCAAGGGAACCGAAGACGCCGTCAGCCCCTGGAGGGGCCTCCTTCTCAGTTACCGGCCAGTGCTTCTCCTCTCTCGGGAAACTCCGCCTGAACCACGAGGAAGGAAAAAGGCCGGGAGGCTGGCCGGGTCACTGCTCGTTACAGAAAGGCAGCCTTGTGCCAGGGGAGGCGAATCCTCCGTGCTAATATGGGCACAAAAAAGCGCGGCAGCAAAACATTTTTTAAAAGGCCATAGAGAAAGAAACAAAAAAAATCCATAAATCAGTTACAAAAAAACCCAACAATAACCAATGTTCCAATACAATTCTTTCTGTTCTGAAGTGTGTGTGTGTGTGTGTGTGTGTGTGCGTGCACAAGTGTGTGTGGGAAGTTTGCAACACAATATTATCGAAATACTTGAGCACAACATTAGAGGAAATAGCCGGAAGTTCATTTTGTCACAGTGACCAGATCATCGCAAGCACCACAAACAATACAATACCAGAACATTAACAATAGCTAAGAAAAGAAAGAGGGAATAATTACTTACTGAGCGAAATGACAACGTCTTGGGCTTCGACACTTGCTATGATCCTGGTGCCCTAGTGGTACTGCTTGGAAAGAGACCTAATCGGGTTCTGCAGCAGAATTGTATATAAATGAAAGATTTGGCTAGTTTCCTTTACTTTGGTCAATTTAGATAGACCCACAGGAAAGAAAAAACCTAAAAATACCTGGGGAGCCTGCCCCCTCGAGGCCACAAGTGGCCCTCTAGGTCCTCAAGTGCAGCCCTTTGACCGAAAGCAGACTTCATAGAACAAATCTCAGATCCTTCCTCATAGAGAGAGGTATCAAAAATTTGGAGCCACAGAAGACCTCCGAAGTCATCTAGCCTTAATACTCTCCTTAAATAAACTAGGAAGTAGAAGTTCAGAAAAAGGAAGGGTCTTACTTAAAGTAATTCAAATAGAAGATGACAGTCACTATTTGAACCCAGGACCTTGGGTGCCAAACCCATAACTCTGCTTCACTTCTTAGCAGACTATAGTAATAACTGACATGCATTATTCTTTTTGAACCTCACAATGGCCTCATGAGGTAGGTATGGCGGTATTGTGCCAATTCTCCCATTAGGGAAAACCGAAGGGTTAAGTGACTTCCCAAAGGCTACACAGCAAATGAGAATCAAAACCAGGATTTGAATTTGGATCTTCCTACTGCCAAGGTTAGCACAATCCCTTCACACATAAAGAATGAAATTTCCTCACAGTACCCTTCCTAAATGTGTTTCAAAAGGAGGGTTCTCAAGCAAATTTCAGTATCAAAATGACCCTCATGTAACTCATAAAAAGAGCCTTGATCTACAGACTGGGATTCTAGCTTGGCTATTTATTTATTACCTCTGGGACCTTGGGCAGATCACTTAACACGTCCAGCCTCCATTTTCACAATAGGATTAGATCAGGAAATCTCCACCTGTTTGATGTCACAGACCCCTTTTGACCGTCAGGTAAAGCCGGTGGGCCCCTTCTCAGAATAATGTTTTTAAATGCATAAAATGAAATGCACAAGATTGCAAAGGAAACCAATTCTGCTATTTGATTGAATAATCAAAGAATTTTTAAACACACACACATACACACACACACACACACACAAGATCAGGGACCCTGGGTTAAGAGCTTCTAGACTAAACAAGATCTGAAGTACTTGCCAGCTTCAGGTTTCTGACCGTTTAAACCTCCATTCCTTTCCACCTCCAGAACTAGGAACACAACCTATGTCAAAATTTCATTTCTGTTGTGACTAGTTTCACAGTTATTGACAGAACTACTAATGCAACATCCACGAAGCCTATAGCATCAATTTGTTTTAAAAATGTTGGTCCCAAATAGTTGTAGTCCAATCTAATAATCATTTTATTTATTTATTTATTTAATTATTTTGACCAGATTTGTGATTTCACTGAGTCTGGTCATCAGGGCATTTCAGCACCTCCGTAACTTGAAAGTCCGGGAGAATGGCCCGAGGCACTGAATAATTAAGTAAGCTACTTAAGCGTTTTACTCCTAGTCACAGACCCAATTACGTATCAAAGGAAGTACTGGAACCTAGGCTTTTCTGATTCTAAGGGGCTCTCTAGTTACTCTATCCACTATGCCAAGATGCCTCCTGATACAAAAAAAAAGACTATGTCACATATCTACGGAAATTTTAAGTAACATTTCAAGTACTCCTTCAACTCCTGCAACGGTAAACGTTAGTTAAAAGACATTTTATAAGGCATACAAATGATTGTGATTTTAAAATTCTGTTGGAATTTGAGGAGAATGGATCTTATAACTTCCACTAGTTTTCAACATTTTAAAAAAACATAACCTACTTTTCCAAAGTTTCTTTTGTTGGATATTAGCCACTGGCATTAAAAGAAAAAAAGATTTGTCAACAGTGTCATCTCTAACTCCATTGACTCAGTTCTTTTTTAAAGATTGAGTAAATATTTGTCACAAATTAGAAACAAATTCAAGTGACTTTGAATTTCACAAAAGAGGTAAGTCTGTTTCTTACTTTTGAAAAATCAAAGGAAAACTGTACTTAGTTTTCACCAGCACTGAAAGAAACATGCCAGATAGACTTAAGAGCTTACCAGAAATAATTTTGTCATCATGACACAATGATTTTACGAAATCAAGTTGCTGAGATTCTCCAGTGTTCCCATTTTATGGAGGGACAGAAAAGCTGGGAAGGCTGAGCTCATGCAGGATTCCTGTCTCTGGTCCTCTGGAAACTGGAGCCCCAATTGCCCAGTTGTTACTGCCTTGGGTGCCAAAATTTAAAGTATGTGAACTCTTCTCTCTGACGCTCCTTTAATGCATTATAAATGGCCTGATTACATATAGATTCTTACAGCACAAGCCACAGCCGGCTCCACATGCCACTGAGGACACAGGTGGCTCTGCTAAAAATATGCCCTGGAAGGCATTAGAATTGGGTTCTGCTGCTCCCAGCATCCCTGATTCCAGACCTTTTGAAGACAGCCCTCAAATCCCTCAGCAAGATTCTTGACAGAATCCACAAAGGAAACCTCAAGAATAGTCATGAACTTTCTCCTCCCCAAACCCCTTTCACAGTGAAAGTACCTAGGCTTATCTTTCCTTTACTACCTTCCTTCCCAAGAACCCCCTCCCTTCTACTACCATGCAGCCCAGGATATCATTGTATCCCCCTTTGAGCAGCCCTACCTCCTGGGCTG
>CM053601.1:5120904-5138404 GCA_028646575.1 Pseudocheirus occidentalis
TCTCTCTCTCTCTCTCTCTCTCTCTCTCTCTCTCTCTCTCTCTCTCTCTCTCTCTCTCTCTCTCTCTGTCTCTCTCGAAATCTGGATCTGCTTTTAATATCCTTACTGTAGCCTGACTCTCAAAAATGCCTCTCAGCAATAGCTGTAGGACCAGAATCAGTGGCTTTGACCATTTAAACTCAGTTTGTCCATTTCAAATGTATTCCTGGGCTGTCTTGAAAGTGATACAGTTCATTTTTTAAAATGAAAAAACAAAAAACCCAGCTGGACAGTACTTCTCTTTGGTAAGGGATTGGAGAAGCAAGCCAGACATTCTGCACACTGCTAATTGACTCTCTTCTGTTCCGAGGGGCTGACACTGTTGGCCGCTGGTGCCTGCCTACAGGGAGAAGAAGAGGATTGCCAATGGGCAAGGAGAGAAAGTTGACGGCTTGGGAGAAATCCTCCTGAAAACCAGAGCAGAGTGGGAGAGGGAGGGAGGTGATGGGCCAGGTGGAACAGCCCCTCTTGAGGGGCCGAAGCAGGGTGCAGGAGCTACTTACGGGCATGCCGGGCTCGGTGCTTGTGGGGCCTCCGGTGATCCTTTTCTGAGTTCTGCTGATCTTCTCCCTGCTCAGTGCCTTCCGAGGAGATGGGAAAGGAGACCACAGAAGGAGGTGCTTCAGCCCGCCCTCCTTCCACTTGAAAATCACCACACCCCTTTCTTCCTGCCCAGTTGGACCCTTCTGCTTTCTCTCTGTCATAGATGATCACTTCAGCCTTGGAGAGGTGGGGGGCTCCTGCCTCTCTCCCCTGGGTAACTTGCAGCTCTCCGCCACTAGAGAGCTGAATTAGCTTGTCACTGGGCCCCTGACCAGAATCCTCTTTCCCATCACAGAAGGCAGAAGTTCCTTGGCCAAGCCCTCCCTGCAGCTGGTCAGGGTGAGGGTCAGAGGAGGGGTGGTTTTCAGCTCCTCCTGGGACAGGCCCCACCAAGGCCCCAGGGTCTTTGTGTTGGTCAGGGAAGAGAGACAACTGCAATTCCACCACGGTTCCTGGCCTGCCCCCGTCTGTCTCCTTCAAAACTATTGACTCTGGCCAGGGTCTTCTTGGGGGGTGCAGAGCTATTTGGGTGCCTGGCTGGGTCTCTCCTGAACAATCAGGGATCTTTTCACCTTTTTGGCCAGGAAATGCCCTCTGGCCCTGGGCACAGGGGGGCCAGATTTGCAGGCTGGTTCTCTCCACATGGTCCTCATGCACAAGGTGATCATGATCTTGGTTTGCAGTTTCAGGGACATGGGTCTCATTTATTCCACTGGACGGTCTGCACACAAAAGATAATTCCAGACAGTTAAATTCACGACTGTTTCTTTGAGGGGCTAGCCAAAGAATTCCTGACACTTTTATGAGGTCTGCTAAATGTAGTACAAGGTCAGTCTGGTTTTGCCTAAATGTCTACAGCAGTGACTGGGAGCAATGAGGCTGGTGGTATGTCCCCTTTCTCTCTAGCTCTTTAAGAGGTAGCATGTTGTACTGGACAAGGCAGTGTGGGTTCAAATCCTACCTCAGACACTTACTGTCAGTGTGACCCTGGGTAAGTCACTTAAACTCTCTAAACTCAGTTTCTTCATCTGTAAAATGAGTGGTTTGGACTCAATGACCTTGAAGATGCCTTCCAGGTCTGGATTGATGATCCTACAATCCTTTTCTAAGAACTTGGCTCTAAAGCAAAAGAGAAACCCTCCTCATCACTTGGATTTCCAAACTGCATCTTAATTTTATCTCCAAGAGCCAGGGGATGCCAGAACCATCTCTCAGATCCATACATTTGGCACAAGCCCACCAACCCATCTGGATGCTTCACAGTTTTTCAGTTTCCATCCAGATGTTCTATGTCACATAAACAAAACCCAGCTCTTCCCAGACAGTCCAAGAGCTCTCAGATAAAAGTGGTCCAATAGCCTTTGTGGAGATTTTCTTTTGGGATGGAATGAAATTGGAAGCACTATCTCTGACTGCAGGAAATATTTGGGCTTGGTACTGAGTACCCCTTTCCATGCTGCTGTGATTTGGGGGGTCATGGGATATTTATCATTGGAATTTGGCTGCCTCTCCCACTGAAGACAGCTGAGTGAGCAGCTCATTTACATTTTCTATTACATCTTCTCTTTGGGGGATTCCCTAGAATAAAAGCTGTTTCGACAGCTCGTGGTAAAGGGACTGAGTTTCTTACCCAAGACATTTACCTCCAAACTCAGGCCCTCTCCTTTTGGGGTTCTCACTGGATAAAGAAGTGTAGGATAAAAGTTATTGAAAACAAATGAAAACCTCCTTTCTCAAGTTCTAATTGTAAAAATAGCACCTGTATCTTCTCTTTTCCTACCTCAGTCAGTCATATAAAGAAGTATTAAGGGGAATTTATTCCAACATTGTGAGTCTATGAGCAGTGTTATATAAATGCTGTCTATGTACTTTATGAACCTTATTTCTTTTGACCTCCACAGCAACCTTGGGAGACAAGTATTATTATTATTATCCCATTATACAGATGAGGTACATGAAGCAGATAGTGATTAAGTAGGCTGGCACCTTCTCTGCCATTGGAGTCTTAGAGAGCTTCTTTGAGCCTGAGAAGTAATAGAACCTGCCCCAGTCACACAAGCAGCAGGTGGCAGAACAGGGATTTCAACACAGGTCGTTCAGACTGCTTCTTGGTAGAATAGGGGATTGCAACATTTTGTGCATATGAACCAATTAAGTGGCAACCTAATAAAGCCTATGGACCCCTTTTCAGAATAAAGTTTTTAATCGCATAAAACAATGTAGACTTAAAGGAATTCGAACCACATCAAAATATTATTATCTACATATTTTTAAAAATAAGTTCACATACTCCAAGTTAAGAACCCTTGCTCTACAGAATGATGGATAGGGCTACTGCCTCACACAAGCTCATTATTTAAAAATGCTTTATAAATGCCTATTGCAAGAAATGCAAATTAAAATAATTCTGAGGTACCACATCACACCTGTCAGATTGGCTAACGTAACAGAAAAGGATAATAACAAATACTGGAAAGGATGTGGGAAAATTGGGACATCAATGCACTGTTGGTGGAGTTGTGAACTGATCCAACCATTCTGAAGAGCAATTTGAAACTGTGCCCAATGGGCTATAAAACTGTGCACACCCTTTGATCCAGAAGTACCACTGGTAGGTTTGTATCCCGAGGAGATTTTTAAAAGGAGAAGGTCAGGACAAAAGAACATATCTGTATAAAACTATTGATAACAGCTCTTTCTATGCTGGCAAAGAGTTAATGATTGAGAAGATACCCGTCAAATAGGGAATGACTGTGGTATATGATTGTAATAAAATATTACTGCTCTATAAGAAATGATGGGCAGGGGGTGGCTAGGTGGTGCAGTGAATAGAGCACCGGCCCTGGAGTCAGGAGTACCTGAGTTCAAATCCAGCCTCAGACACTTAACACGCACACACACAAAAACTAGCCGTGTGACCTTGGGCAAGTCACTTAACCCCAACTGCCCTCCAAAAACAAACAAACAAAAAAGAAATGATGGGCAGGCTGATTTCAGAAAAACCTGGAAAGACTTAGGAACTGATACAAAGTGAATTGAGCAGAACCAGAAGAACACAGTAACAGATGTACTGTGTGATGAGCAACTGTGAAGGACTCAGCTCTTCTCAGCAATACAATGATCCAAGACAGTCCCAAAGGACTCATGATGGAAAATGCTGTCTGCCTCCAGAGAAAGAACAAATGGCGTCTGAAGGCAGGTTGAAGCAGACCTTTTTTAGGTTCTGCATTTTTTTCCCTCTTTAGGTCTGTGTCTTCTTTCACAATATGACTAACAAGGCAATATGTTTTGCAGGACTGAACATGTATAACTTATATCAAATTGTTTACCTTTTTAGGGAGGGGGGTGAGGGAAGGAAAGAGAAAATTTGGAACTCCGATTTTTAAAAACACGAATGTTAAAATTATCTTTACATGTAACTTAGGGAAATAAAATATTATTAAAAATAAATGTCTATTACATTGAATTTTAATTTGTACAGTGCCAGATATCCACTGGTTTTCTTTGTATAAGGTCTACAAATCATGCTTGGTAATACTATTGTAAAAACAGCATGTTGGGTCTCTAAGGGTACTAAGGAGAGGGCTGCACTGAGAAAAGATAAAGGTGAAATCAGCCAAAGAAAAGAAGACTCTGGGAGGCCACCCATATTTCTGATGTCTGGTTCTAGCTCATTCCATCAGATCAGATCTCTCTGGACTGAGGAACAATGTGCTGCATTTATTCTATCCCACTGTAGGCTACTGCCAGGTCAGGAGGTTTGTCATTTAGCCAGACTCAGGATGGATTCTGGATTGCATCTCTTGGGGCTATGAGACCCTTCTGCCGAGTACATGCAGATATGGTAGCTTGAATTCATAAACATTTCCTTGTAGGTTAGAATACTTGGGGACACGCCAGAGAAATGTTAACCTTCATCAGTAGCTGAGGCCAGGAGTATAGCAGGTATGCATAAAAAACCAAACTTTTAAAAAAATTTAGAGCTAGTGAGAGAAGAGAAATCCATATACTTAGGAAGTTATTTTCATTTCCATCAATGCACAAATTAATTATATAATATTTTATGCTTTTAGGTCTGGTAATTTATAAATATACTCAAAGTCTTATTGACTCATGGACCATCTTTGAAGCCTTATGTGGGCAATTGTACAGGAAAACAAGGCCTGTCTTCTAGTGAGAGTCAGTTTGGTGCAGTAGCTAGCAAAGCAGCTGACCATGGAGACAGGAAGATTTGAGTTCAAGAGCTGCCTCCAACACTTTCCAGATGTGTGACCCTGGCCAAGTCATTTCAACTCTCAGTTTTCTAGATAATTCTTTCCAACTATGATTTTCAAAGAAGGTTCTGACCTGCACTGATTGAAGGAGTTCAATCATCAAGAATAACCCTATTCCAATGAAATCCCAAGTCTAGTCCTTATCCTCTGGTGAGAGATAACATGGGTAAAGAGAACTATTTAATCCCATAAAACATCATTCAGTTCAGCCTCATTTTGATTTGACATACTAAGAGATAACCCTATCCAATGAATGGTTTCTTTAAAATAAAAAAGCAATAAACAGAATTAAGAATAACAGGTGAAAATTAAAAATAATAGGAGGAAAATGAAGCTGTTCACTGGGATCCATTCAGAGACTCACCCTACAACCTTTCACTAGCTGAAATATAAAAGTCAACATCAGCCTGAAGCTTTCAGGAATGAGTCCATTGTGATCAAAACAAGGCCTCGAAGAGAGTGTCCCAGATTACAAATGAGTTATGATGGAATTTAACTCCCTAAAGCAGTGAAGGAATTAGCCCTTCAAGAGCCTAAAAAGGAGAGAAGCAAGAAGAGAAAGCTTCTCTTCCTGAGGGAAAGAAGTGCCCAAAGATGGCCCTGCCTCTTCTCCCTGGTGATTTCAAGCAGTAATCACCAGCAGTAACCTCCTTCCCAAGTTCCTACTAACCACCAGGCACTCACTTCACTTGGGAACCTTTATAAGTACTTGGCTGGGGGAGCCAAGTTTAAACGGAACACTGATGAAAATCCTTATGCTGTGCCTCACTGTGGTGTGACTGTAAGTGCGTTCCCAAAGGCTGGGCCAAGAGAGCATCATCTTGGGCAGGTGCCACTGAGCTGGAAGGGGAATGCTAGAAGCAGATGAGGGAACTGAGGCCCAGAGACCTAGAGCTAGAAGGGGCCTCAGAGGTTATCTAGACCCCTTCATTTTACAAATGAGGAAATCTAGGTCCAGAGAAGTTAAGTAACTTTGTTCAATGATTTCTATCAAGTCCAACTCTTCATGACCCATTTGGGTTTTCTTGGCAAAGATACTGAGGCAGTTTGCCATATTCTTCTATAGCTCTTTTTACAGATGAGGAAACTGAGGCAAACAAGGTTAAATGACTTGCCCAGGGTCACACAGTTATTAAGTGTCTGAGGCCGGATTTGAACTCCAGGAAGATGAGTCTTCCCGACTCCAGGCCTGGTGCTCTATCCACTGCACCACCTAGTTGCTCTAAGCAACTTTCCAAAGGTCCCATGAATAGTGAATATAAGAGGTAGGATTTGAACCCAAGCCCTCTGACCTCAGCTAATTCATTTCTTTTTCCATTCTGCATCCATGTGGTGCTCTCATATAAGACCTTTGTGTAGAAAGGCTGAGCACACAGACTAATTATATGCTGATCATGTTTATAGCCATAGAGGGTCCGTGATCTGAAGCGGCAGAAGGGACTCCAGAGGAATAAACTGAGAGTCCTTGAAGTCCTTATAACCCCTAGAAACAACCCTGACCTTCACCCCTTTCTGTGATTTGTAGTCTGAGTTGGGCAGGACATACCTGCTGAGATGTAAGTAAAACTCACAGACCAACATCAGCTACACAGGGCAAGCAGAGTGCTTGGGCAGAGTGCTGAGTGTGGAGGGAGGAAAGCCTGGGCTTGAGTTCCATCCCTGACATTTACTAGCTGGGTGACCCTGAGTAAGTGCTGGCACCTCTCTGGGCCTCAGTTTTCTCCTCTGTAAAATCAGTTGGCCTTGGCCTCCAAGTTTCCTTCCAACTCTACATCTATGATTGCGTGATTTGGGGATCCTATGAGCCCATGGCTATTGACAGCTTATAGGTCCTGTCTAGTTGGGAGACCCACCAGATCTTCTTGGACAACATTTTCCCAGAAGCCATGGCCCTGCAGCATGGGGGTAGGAGATGGTGGAGGAGGAGAAGGTTATATCCTACAAGTAGACAGGCACATGGAAAACATTCTATAGCTCAGCAACAAAGTTCCAGAGAATTGGTCTCTCAGAGATGTTTAGGACACACTTATTGTTTAAAAGTAGAGAAAATGACCATTGTCTCTTTCTTACCAAATGGGATTATACTTTAGTTTCCCTCCATATACTCTGGGATCTAGTTACTCTGGCCTATTTGCTGTCTCTCACATATGGCATCCCATTTCCCATCACCATGCCTTTGCATCGACTGTCCCCATGTCTGGAATTATCATTCTCCTCACCATTGCCTCTTAGAATCTGAGCTTGCTTCTAAGACTCAGCTCAAGCACCACCTTCTTTAGGAGGGCTTCCCCAGTCCATAAGGCTACTAGAGACTATCCCTCCAAGGTGACCATCTGTCTACTTGTGTGTGTGTAGTTATTTACATATTGTCTCCCCCGTTAGAATGTGAACTCCTTGGGGGGGTGCTGTTCTGAATTTCTTTGTATCTCCAGTACGATGAGTATTCCCCCTCTTCCTGCAGTCATCTTCCTTCAAGAAGTTAATGAGGAAAATGGTCAAATGGGGGAAAAAATCTTTGCATCCAATTTCTCTGACAAGGAATTGATATCTAAGAGATTTCAGATAGAAATACATGTGTATGTATATATAGGACTAAGTCATTCTCCAATATATGAGTTCAAAGGGTATGAACAAACTCTTCTTAAAAGAAGAATAACAAAGTATACACATAAAAATACTCCAAGTCAATAATAATAAGAGAAATTCATATCAAAACCATCCTGAGGTTTCACTTCACATCTTATAAATTAGAAAAGTGACCCCAAACTGGTAATAATCAGTGTTGGGAGGGTTGTGGAAAGATAAGGCAGTCTCCTAGGGTAGCTAGGTAGCAAAGCAGAGAGAACACTGGGCTTGGAGTCAGAAGGACCTAAGTTCAAATTCAGCCTCAGACTCAGACGAGTCATTTAACCCACTTTGCCTTAGTTTTCTCATTTGTAAAATGAGCTGGAGAAGGAAATGGCAAGCCACTCCAGCAATCTTTGCCAAGAAAACCCTGAATGGAGTCACAAAGAGTCAGACATGACTAATTAACCAAACAGCAAAAGGCACACTAATACATTGTTGGTGGAGCTATGAAATGGTATGACTATTTTGGAAAGGAGTTTGGAATTCTACAGAGACTAAAATATCCTTGCTTTTTGAACCAGAGACTCCATTACTGAACTTATACCCCGAAGAAATCATCAATAAGAAGAAAGACCCCATGTATTCCAATATTTACAGCATCACCTTTCATGATAGCTAAGAATGAGAAACAGAGGAGATCTCCATCATTTGGGGAAGAGCTAAAGAAAGTATGGTACATGAATGTAACAGAATATTACTGTGCTGTAGGAAATAATGTATGTGACAAATACAAAGAAGCCTTGGAAGATCGATATGAACTGATGCAGAGTGATCCCAACAGAGCCAAAGAAACAACAGACACAGCGATGCAAATGAGAACATCAGTGACACACCTAAATGCCAAAAGTGAGTATAAAAAAATACTGAAGATGAAGCAGGACTTGAGTGGAGAGAGATGGAAAGCCATTCCTAACCCAGACCTTTGTGGAGGTGAGAGCTCCTCTGGTGTCAGATGGGTACATTTTTGCACTTTCCCCAGTGTATTACTTAGTTATGCTGGCTTCTTTTCTAAAAAATACTATTTGGTATATGGGGTACTATATAGGATGTGGAGAAATACCCAAGATAACTAACTGTGATGATGGAAAAATATCAATAAAACTTTATTTTAAAAAGTTAAGGAGTGAGGACATGGACCATGAGGCAATGACTAGAGAAGAAAGGATCATGACCAGACTCCTCTGAACAGAACCCTCATTACACTGTCTTCGAAGGGTGAGTGTCATCAGCTCCCCACTGAAGAGGAGGAGCTGCTTTAAAATCCCTGAAGTCAATGGTGATCTGGACGACACAGTGTGGAATTTCCCTTTCCGTAGATCTTAGTCAAAGTGCACAACTGATTACCAGCTGGTCAGCCCAAGACCAGCAGCTCTACTATGCAGGACCTCAGTCCCAGCCCTACACACCTGAAGTTCTTCAGCCGTCTCCGTGCCATTTTGAAGAAAAGAAGATACAGTGTCTCCCTGAAAATGACAGGGACACCTCAAGGAACAGAAGCCCAACTACTCAGAAACAAGTTGGGTGGACAAAGATTAAGTGGAATAGTAATTTTAAAAAATCAACAGGCAGCATGCTGTGGTAGATAGGACACTGGGCTTTGGGGTCAGAAGAGCTGGGTGTAAATCCTGATGGCCTCGGACGTGACCCCTGGTGCCTTGCCCCCCTCTCTCTGGGTCTCAGTTTCCTTGTTTGTAAGCTGAAGTGTTTGGATGGACTTCTAATGCCCTTTCTAGCTTCAGATCTCTCATTCTATGAAGGTTGGATGAGTGGGTTTGTTGTTATTAAACTACAATCTCTTTTCAGTAGAAAGAGGCCAATGGCCCATATCATCCCTTCTCCTCTCCCCACAAATAGTTGCACTGAGGAATTCACTGGACAAACAAATCAAGGGAAACACATGACTGCCAGCAGAAGTGCCGGAATCACAAGGGATCTTTCCCAATGTCCAACAGCTTTGCCATTTATAATCCTACATACAAGGAGAATTAATGTTTGGAATGAGAGCCCTGGGACACTGCAAGGAAGACCAGGAAATTGATCCTGAGTAGGCTGTACTTGGGAATCAGACAAATGAATCAAGAAAAGCTTCTCAAGGAGAGTGGGAACCAAGGTTTTACAGGGTAATATTGTGGTCATTTGAAAATCCAGCCATCAAGCACTTATCAAGTCCCTACTATGTGTTTAAACACACATACAGCTATCATTTAGATACTGATTTAAATCTCACAAAGTGCTTTACAAATATTAGCTCATCTTATTCTTGAAACAGCCCTAGGAGGTGGGTGCTATTAGTACCCCCATTATACAGGTGAGAAATAGAGGCAGACAGCAGTGAAGTGACTTGCCTAGGGTCACGCAGCTAATATGTATCTAAGGCTGGATTTGAATTCCGATCTTCCTGACCTCTTATCTACTGTACCTACCACCTAGATACCTCTATGTGTCTAGGTCTGTGCTAGGGACCAGAGAACCAAAGTCAAAAAACAAAGCTAAACAAACCCAAACTCTGTTCTCAAGAACTTTATGGTTTTGAGGGCAATCCAGGCATGGGGAAGACAACATGGACATGTATAAGTATATGAGAACAATTACAAAGTCCTTATACGCTAAATTGTCAAGGAAGGGCTGACAGTTGGGGAGATTAGGAAAGGCTTCCTGCAGAAGGTGGTTGTGGAGATGCATCTTGCAGGAGGAGAAAGAGCAGGGAGGACCTTTCAGGAATGGAAGATGTCCAGAGAAGTGGCACAGAGATGGAGTGTTTGCCCTTACCAGGGAAAAGTGGAGTGATACACACTTAGGCTAAAAACAGAGACTGAGGCAAAGATCTTAAAAACAATTTCTTTTATATTCTTGATATCTTTTTTTTTTTTTACCATTACCTACATCTTCCATTATCAGCTAGGTGGATAGCGCTGGGCCTAGAGTCAGGAAGACTCTTCCTCCTGAAATTCATATCTGGCCTCAGACACTTACTGGCTGTGTGACCCTGGGCAAGTGGCTTCACCCCATTTACCTCAGTTTCCTCATCTGTAAAATGAACTGGAGAAGGAAATGGCAAATCATTCCAGTACCTTTGCCAAGAAAACCCCAAATGGGGTCACAAAGAATCAGACATGACTGAAACAACTGAAAGCAATGAAGAGTTTCTTGAGTTGGGGAGTGACATGGTTAGGTCTGTATTTATGGAAAGTCACTTAGGCAGCAGGTAAATTCAAGAGGGAAAAAGATACGAGGTGGGGAGAACAATTAGGGACCATTACCATAGCCCAAGTGAGAGACTGAGTTGAACTAGTAGCTGTGGGAGTGGAGACAAGGGACCAGATGCCAGAGAGTGTGTAGAGGCAGGAACAATAAGGTCTGGAAACTGATGGGATATGGGTGGCATGGAAGAGAGAGGAAGCAACGAAGGTTCCTGCCAAAGTTGCAGATACAGAATACTTGAAGAAGGCTAGAAATAAGGAAGTGTCTCCTGCGAGAGAGCAGAAAGACTAGACCTGCAAAATGAGACTTCTGGGGAACGTGGCCAAGATGGAAATGTATTTGGCTTGATACACTTGTCTGTAACAGAAACTGTTTTTCTTTGTTTCATAACTGGGGTTAGGGGTGGGGAAGGAAGGGAAGAAGGATGGAAGCAGACAAAGCAGACTTTATTCACTGAAAATTTTTTAAGTTTACAAAAATATGTAAAGAGAAATTTAGGCGAAGGGAGAATTTAGTTGATAAGATAATGAGCTCTATTTTGAATATATTCAGTTTGAGATATAGCCTGGAAATCCAGTTTGAGATTTGTTTGCTCGACTATACACATTTGTTAAGAAATTGGGTTTTCTTTTCCCTTTTTTGCAAAATGAATTTCTGTTAGTTTTTTAAAATAGAGAGATGGAGGGGCTGCTAAAGACGTGCAATGTTGTGTGTACTTTGAGATCAAGTCATGAGCGTATTAGTTTTACTTTTATTGTTCCATCATTTCAGTCTTGTCCAATTCTTTGTGACCCCATTTGGGGTTTTCTTGGAAGAGACACTGGATCAGTTGGCCATTTCCTTCTCCAGCTCATTTTACAGATGAGGAAACTGAGGCAAACAATGTTAAATGACTTGCCCATGGTCACACAGCTAGTAAGTGTCTGAGGTTGGATTTGAACTCAGAAAGATGTGCCTTTCTGACTCTAGCCTGGACACTCTATCCCCTGGAGCACTTCCTAGCTGCCTCTCTGTTGGCTTACTTTGTTACCCAAGATCTCTCAGGAAGTGAAGGGGATCTCAAAATGTTTGCAATGAATACCAGAGAAGAAGGAGCTCTTCACTTAATCAGTGTTGAATGCATTGCAGTCCAATTCTACTCAAGCCCCTCCTGGATCACTGCCTTGTCATGGTGGTGGGGCTTGTGTAGCTCAATGAAATGAGCCATACCATGCAGGACAATCCCAAGTGGACAAGCCATAGTGGAGAGTCCTGACAAAAGGTGATCCTGGGAAGGAAACAGCAAACCACGCATTAAAATGAGAAGAGAATGTGTCAGAAGATGAGCCCTTGGTGTCCAATACACTACTCGGTTAGAGTGGAAGACAGCTACAAACAGCTCTAGCTCTAATTCTATCCAAAAGTGTTTATTAAGCACTACCTAATAACTAACTTATTACTAGTACCATGTGCTAGTCAGTCTACTAGATGCTGATGATGCAAACGTCAAATCCAAACTGCTTCTACAGTCAAGGGGGTTCCATTTTTAACCTGAGGCCATGGACCATCTTTCCCCCCAAGAGATCCAGAGGGAGATTTTGGGAGGTCTGTCAACTTGAATGGGAAAAAATTTACATCTTAATTTTCACTAACCTCTAATTGAAATTCAGGATTCCTTCTATTATACATGTTTTTGTAAAATTGATTTTGAGAAGGGGTTTATGGGGCTCATCAGAAGCCAAAAAGGGAGCCATGACACACCAAGTCTAAGAGAACACAGCATGCACATAGCCGTGGCAACAGCAAGAGTAGTTAGCCTTTCCAAAGCACTCTAAGGTTTCCAAAGGGTTATCTGCCATAGCACCAGGGCGAGAAGGGTAGGGTAAGGAAATGCCTTCATGGAGGAGGTGCCCCCTGGCTGCTAAGGGGCACAGGGGAGAGGGAAGCATTCCCCAAGCAGGGATACCTTCTAGGCAAAGACATGAAGAAAGTCAAATTTGGAGAATAGTGAGCTGGTCAGCTTAGGCAAAAGGTCAGCTGTGTGAAGGGGAGCAATGGGAACTATGTAGCACGGGTGGGCACTACCATTAGTGATGGGTTTTATTGAGCTGACTTTGTATGGTCCTTCAGTTCAAAATCACCCTGACCCACCTCCAGGTCATAAATGTGAGCTGGAGATGCTCTTCTTGGCCTAATCTGGCCACAGCCAAAGGTTTCCTTACCTTTTGATGAGCATTTGGAGTGAATCACTGATGCTTTCCATGAGCTTGATGACTTCTGCATAGGTGAGATCTGCACATGGGGAGCCATTGATAGAGACCACTTCATCCCCTTCACGTAGACCGGACCAGGAGGCTTTGCTCTTGCCACGGATCTGAATGGGTTTAAAAAAAGGCAATATTCAGAAACTAGTCATTGGAAAAGTGCTGCTAGAAAGAGATATGGGATAATATATCTACACAACAGTGTGGGAAAATGAGAAGAGTCGGCAATCAGCAATCATTTATCAAGTGCTTAATGTATACCAGGAACTGTGTTAAGTGCTGGCATATAAAGAAAAGCAAAAAATGACCCTGCCCTCAAGTAGCTTACATCCTAATGGGGAGGGCAACAGGCAAACAGCTGGGTAGACAGGCTACAGAAAGGGAGGTGGAAGGCAATTCGCATGGGGAGAGCATTGGCAACTGGGGAATTAAGAAAGGTCTCCTGCATAGGGTGAGGCTTGTGTTGAGAACTGGGGAAGCTCAGAGGAAAAGATGAGGGTGAGAGAACATTCCAGGAACAAGGCAGCCAGATAGGAGAGAGGGTGCTCTTTTAGGGAACAGCCAAACGGTCTGTGTAGCTGGATCATACAACATGGGGAAGAGAGTAAAGTGTAAAAAGACTAGAAAGGGGAGAAGGAACAAGCTAGGAGAACTTTAAATCTCTAACCAAACTTTTTATATTTGGCCTAGAGCAGGGGTGGGAAAGCTGTGGTCTCAAGGCCATATGTGGTCTTCTAGGTCTTTGAGTGTGGTCTTTTGACAAGTTTTACAAGTTTTACAGAACAAATCTTTTTATTAAGAGAATTCGTTCTGTGAAGCTTGATTTCAGTCAAAGGGCAGCACTTGAGGGCCTAGAGGGCCATGTGTGGCCTCAAGGCCACAGGTTCCCTAACTCTAGAGTGAAACAGGAAGTTACTGGAGCTTACTGAGCAGGCAGGTGACATGGTCAGATCTATGCTTCAGAAAGACCACTTTGGCAATTTAGGGAAGGATGGATTGGTGTGGTAGAAGACTTGAGCCATGGGAACCTCCATGGAAAGAAGGTCATTGCATTTACCCAGGTGAGAGGTGAGAGGGTATGAGTCAGGCTCAGATCTAAATAATGTACACTGAGTACTCTACAGACCTCCAATACATATCAGTGATTGGCTATTATTATTCTGCTACATTATTTGGGGGGGACCTTGAAACTTGAACCAAGGGTGGCTAGGGGCTCTCTCACCATGGACTTGTTATATCATGGCCATCAATTTTAGATGCAATTGTTTCATCCTTTGCAGTCCCCTTGACAGAGAAAACAGAATTTGAGAGTTGACTACACTGCCTTCTTTCCTTTGTCTCATTAAACCAGGTCATGTAAGCACTTTCTCTGACTGCCTCTTTCCCCCAGCATAGCTGCAGAAAAGCCTTCTATGGTCCTCAGCATTCCTCATTAGCCTCCTCTCCTTCTCAGATGTAGCACTGTGTAAAGACTATGCTAAGCCCTGCTACTTGGCCTTGTTTCCAGCTTCTATATGTGTCTTTGTAAACTTTTATTTCATTTCTAGTCCACCCACATCATCTCTACATCCATATCGCTTTTTCTCTTTGTTGGAATTGCTTCTCTTTTTGTCTTCTGAAGTCCAGCCTCAGAAGCCTTCTGAAGTCCATTCTCAGAAGCATCCCACCTTTCCTTATCAGATTTCCCCTATAGATGTCATGTCATGAGATTCCCCAGCCTTTCTCTTGATCCTTTGAAACCCTCTCTCCTACCATCCAGGCTTCAGGTTACACAATAACTAGCTTTCATCTTCTCTCATAAATTTGAAAGATGAAACAGTTGCTTCACACGAGACTCCTAATATTTCCACATGAAGGTAAGTTTCTCTTCTCTTTACCTCTTAGTGGAGTGAATTTTTATCTTGGCAATATGATAAATGATCACCTGTTCTGTTTTCAGCAGGGAGAGTTTCAGCATTTGCTGGATAACTGAAGTTCTCCGATCCCCACCCACCCCAACCCCCAGACTCATTACTGTGTCATACTTCTTTGTCAGGTCCGGGGTCTCCTCACTGACTCCTTCAACCCTGGTGGTCATTAGCATGGTTCCATAATACTTCTGGTTTTCCTTCTCCTGAGCTTTCCCAAAATGATTTAAACTCCCCTCATACAACTTTAGTATGTATAATTCTATGCCTCCCTTATCTGCTTTATTCTTTTTAACTTATATATAATCTGCCAAAGCCATTTTTCCAATCGGGGGTCCTCCCTTTGCTTGTTACCCATAAACACTTTATGCTCTGGGTTTTATTGTTCTTTCATTGATTAGATTTTATCTTCAGAGAATTATTGACTGTATAGAGGTCCTTTTCTTGCTCCCTTCTTTTTATCTTAAGAAGCTTTTGTAGAAATGTGTCAGATTCCTGGTTTGGTCTTGCTTTTGTCAGCCTTCGTGAGTGCAGCCCCTCATCGCCCAAGGGCCCATCATTGCTGTATGTTAAGCTATGATCGCCGAAGACCAAATGTTCCCGACATCGGCTCTTTAGCCAGCTGTTCCCTTCCAAAATTGCCCTTTCTCTTCTACAGTTCTTGCTTCTGGTTGACCACATTGTTGTCTCAGATTGTGAGAGTCTTGCCCAGGATTTAGGAATATGCTTTCTATTTTCTTTCTGGCCGCGTTGTTTGTTCCTGAGTGGTTCACTGGGACTAGATAAGAGCCATCGGTTTGGATAAATCTGGGGAGTCTGGGGAGTGTGGCGAGGGGCTTCTCACCTTCTGGACATGTGCCCTGGGGCCCCAGCAGACCTTTGCCCCTCTTTGGTTCAGTAGCATGACTCAAAAGCAGCAGCTTTTTTTAAAGTTTGGTGCTAACATTTTTGAGTGTTCCCCTAATTTATGTAAATTAATGAAAATTCTATACGTGTCCTGCTGTTTAATGATTGTGAAATTATTAAATATACCCAATATAGTAATGCTGAGATGAGACAAAGATGAGGTTAATGATATTTTAAAATCATTTTTGGCTTGCTAACAGTATAAACATTTGTATTCTCTGGATTTTTTTAAACAATCAATATGGTTCTAGTGCAGGATGTATTGACATAATTAAGAGGAGAGATTAAAAAAAAGTCACACCGGAGTTCTAAAGATGGCTTCAACTATTCCCCCCCCCAAAAAAAACCATATATATAATTTATACAATGAGACTTGTGAGAAGTAAAGCAGCAGTTCTCAGTTCTCAAACCCCCTTTACACTCTTAAAAATTCTTGAAGTCCCTCCAGTTAGCTTTTGTTTCTGTGGCTCACATTTGTGAATGTTTACCATATTAGGAATGAAACCTCTTTTCCTACTGTTATTATTTTATATATCATCCTATCTTAAGAGCAGCTAGGTGGCTCAGTAGATAGAATGCTGGGCCTGGAGTCAGGAAGACTCAAGTTCAAATCCAGACTCAGACACTTACTAGCTGTGTGACACTGGGCAAGTCACTTGACCTCTGTGTGCTTCAGTTTCCTCATCTGCAAAATGGGGATAATAATAGCACCTACCTCCCAGAGTTGTTATGAGAATCAAACGAGATGATATTTATAAAGGTCCTAGCACAGTACAAGGCACATAGGGGGTACTAAAAAATCTCAGCCACAGTGATGGTAAAAAAAAGTTTTTGACATCATGGTTTTCCTTGAAGGGTCTCAGGGACCTGTTGGTGACTCCAGACTATGCTTAGGGATCTGTCCTATTACCTGATACCACCTTGAGTCAGAATAGTGATCAAAAGGCAAAAGAAAAGTAAAGAAAAAGAAAACATAGAAAGGGGAATAACAACAACATCTTTGGGAACTGAGCTGCCCTGGGCCAATATAGGGTTTGGGTGGAAGGACCAGAAATCCCAGTCAGGACAGGACTCAGCGGCCAGAGAGGCACATGAGGAGGCAGGTGATCTTTATATTGTTAACAATCATATTTTTAGTGAGAATGTAATGGAATATGCTTCATTATTTTGAAAAATCTCAGTTTAACCTTTTGGGATGGAACAATTCCAAGGTTACTTCTAAGTTCAATGTAGAGAAAGCAAATGAGATCTATTATGGTAGTAAGGGTCGGCCAACCCAGCTTTTGTGAAGGTGGGTCTCCGTGATGTCAAACAGAATGAAGACTTTCAAACTATTTTGAAATGTAGAGACTTTCTTTGAAGGCATCAAAGCCTCTGAGGGGCTGGATCTTTGCCCAGAGTCCTTGGCTGTCACCCAGTCCTTCTGTATCACAGCGTCCTATCTTGTGATGACAGGAGTCCAGTCTCCTTCTGAGGCCCAGCATGAAGATGAGGATTAGGTGCACAGAAACATAGAGGGAGTCATTCCTGTCCTGTGAATTAGTTCTTATTTCATTCCTCCTGAATAACAAGAAAGGCTTTTCCACCAGAGCCTGAAGGACGTGATCTAGAGTTCCCCTAATGCACACCTTAAAACCCTCTATTTATAGACAACAATATAGCATTTCAATGCCACTTTACTTATGTTATCTCATTGGAGATTCACAACAACCAGGTGAGGTAGGTGCTAATATTTTCTCTGTCTTACAGTGCCTGAGAG
>CM053601.1:5143404-5162045 GCA_028646575.1 Pseudocheirus occidentalis
TTGTACACTTATATAGGTATTTATTGCTCTCCCCCACCCCCAAGTTAGAATGTAAGCTCTGTGAGGGGAATTGTTTTGTTAACTGTTGTTGCCTCTCCAGCACCTAGTGAAGTGCTTGCCCATAGTGGGTGCTTGTCAATTGGTTAGACCATTCTACATTTACTACAGTTACTATAAAAAAAGTTGGTTGTCAGAAACCTAAACTGAGATTTTAATGTGTCACCTCATCAGCCATTAGGTCAGGGTTGAAAGATAGTGCTGACTCTGAGGGTCGGCACCCTTGGAATCTGGGAAGAGATTGGCAGTGAGACTTGTCAGATTTCTAACCATCTGACACACTATTTCATACTTACCCTCAGGACTCCATTCAGTTGAATTACTAATGGGATAATGTCTCAAGACTTGCTTAGAATATCTTTATCCAGATTTAGACAACAACTCATAATGCAAATGGGTATGTATTCTGAACTTTTCGAATTACAACGGGTGTGTCAGTCTACTCTCCCTGTGGCCCCACTCACCCTCTCTGAAGCTCTCAGGACCAAAGTATCCCTCCCTGGCCACCACTTCCCTGCATATGGTTTTTCCACTCACTAGAATATAAATTCCTTGTGGGTAGGGGCTATTGGGGGTTTTGTATTTATATCCCATTGCATAGTACAGTGCTTAGTACAGAGTGAATTTTTAATAAGTGCTTTCTCATTCATACATATGGGAAAATCTTTCTCTATATAGGAATGTGTGACTTGTATATAGACTTCAGACTTAATGAGATTTCTTGGGCTTTGGATGCATTGAGTTTAATGTAACCACTGCATGCTACTAGCAATGACTACCTACAATGCCAATGTCCTCTAAGGGTTTCCATGATGTCCCTCTTCATTCTGTTGGGAAACTTCCAGGCTCTCAGTATGTCAAGTCTTAGGTCATCCTTTCAAGGTATGCCTCCATACCTTGAATTACTTCAGAGACCTGGGGGGCCATCCATAGACAGCAAGGCTGAAGCTTTTCCAGAGGTTCAGACCAATACAAGAACAGTTCTGATGAGCCAGAGGGAGGCACTTGATAGGCAAGATCAAGGCTTTTTTGGGGAACCAAGATGATAATGAAAGCCAGTGGAAATAGTGATAATGGAAGGAGAGGGAAGAAGATACCTAGAATAAATTTTGGGATGATATTTTTCTAACTTCAAAAAAAATACTAAAAAGCCAAGTATTGACCAAAATACTACAAATCTATTAACTCTTTCTAAGACTATGTCTTATACATCTCCCAGTGTTTTGTATATAATAGCCATTCTATAAATATTGGCTGAAAAAAAGAAGAAAAACAGACAAATGAAATCTAGATGCAGTGGCATGGTGGGAGGTTCTAGTTTCTGCCTCTAACTCACCAGGTAACTTGGAGAAAGTATGGGCCCATTTCCTCATCTTGTAAAACGGGCCAGGGGTGGGGGGTACGGAGGGTGTTTATCTCTAAGTTCCCTTCCACCTCTACTGCTGTGCATCCCCTCTACACCCACTTTGAACCATTTCTAGGTCAAATGTTCTTACAGATCCTAGATTGAGAGCTGGGATGGGTCATCTTCAGGATTATCTGGCCTGATGCCATTGTTTAACAGTTGCATTAGCTAGGGCCTAGAGAGAAGCAACTTATCCAAGATGGCACAGGAAGCAAGTGGTGGGGTCTTCTGACTCCAAACCCAGCACTTTCTCTGCTGCCAAGGCCTATTTCTATTTCCCAAGTGAGCAGGGTTTCCTTGGGACTCTGGAAGAATGACAAGGTCATGTGAGGTAGGTGAAGGATTCTTGGTTGATGTGCAATAGATCACTTGTCTCCATAGCATGCTGGCTGTCCCTAGGCCCCGAGGTGTGTTCCCCAAAGAGGGCTGCACACACACTTTGGGTGAAGGAGGAAGCAGCTGCACTTGTCATTCAGCTCCTCACCCCAAAAGGCCTCTGGCCCTGTGCAAGTTAATATCCCAACATGTTTAGCAAACTTAAAAAGAAACCAAGCCCCACACCCCACAAGGGCATCCTGGATCCTAATCTGCACAGACATGTCAGCAGCTGACTCTCCCCAGCCATCAACTTGTCTCTGTTCCACTAAAGCCCTGCAATTCCTCCCTTGTTTTTCACCTAAATGTGCTCTGAGTGACTTATCAAGATCATTCCTACAGGTCTGGGTTATTGGAGAAGGCTCTGCTAATGGAAGCAGCCCTAGATCAAGTGCCCCTTTGTGTCCAGCCACGGAGCTCATGGGTGCCTTTCCCTGGTCCTTGCTTTGTTCTCTTTATTTCGGATTTAAGAGTGTTCTGGACTGGGTGGGTTGTCCTTGGTGGCAACAATCCCTGGATTCAAATCCTGCTACTGACAGAACCTAGGAAGGCTGTACTAACAGACACTTCATCCTTCTCCTAACTGCTAAGTTAAGAAAATCATGAAGAGTATGGAGAGAATGAACCCAGGCCCAGGCACTTAGTCCTGGAGTAATGGAACAAAATGCACTCCTTTCGTCCTTGAAAGAGGTCATCTTAAGACAATGATTGGCCATATTCATGGGAAGTCAAATTATAGAATTCATCCTCTCCATTGAGTTTGGAGTGAGAGGTCTTGGATTCAAATTCTGGCTTTACCTCTTTCTCTTGGTGGGACCCTGGGCTCAGTTTCTTCATTTGTAGAATGAATAGGCTGACTGTGATGCCTGCTGAGGTCTCTTCCAAATATAAATCCGTGTTTCAATGAGGATCATGAGTTGAAACTACAAGGAGGTTCAGGGGGAATCCAGATAAATACAAATCAATGGTATGGAACAGAGATCTCCGTTGGGTAATCACAGGGATCTAGGGATTCAGAAATATGTTTGCTCATTTTTTGAGGCTGACATCATGGAAGACAACCATCCATGAGTCTGACCCAGTATGACATTTCTCATGCTCTTGTGTCCTTGCCATGTCTGACATTTGGATGATCCAGGGCTATTTGGTGGAAGATATGTATATTCTGAGAACTATTGAGTGTCCTGGGGTAGAGCAAAGGGTAAGCATTGACTTTCTGAGGCCTGCCCACCACACCTGAGGATATCTTCCATGATGATAAGTAGCCCCAGGGTACCTGGAAAGTCACATCCCAGAACCCCTTTGACTGGCTTTCAAAAACTGCTTGCCCTTCCCCCCACCTGCTAAAGTCTATCCCATAAGTTCCCAGAGTCAGGGACTGTGACACCCCCATATTTAAAGACAGCTCAGATGCTTTGCAGCATGGAATAGTGTGATCATATTTGACCCCAAACATTCCACATCCATATTGGTTGCTTGACATGTAGACAACAAAATGTTTTATGGGAAAGATGTTTTCAGCTAAATAATAATGTCACTTAGCATGTGTTTATGTCAAGTAGGCACAGCCTTACTCCTTGACTCAACTGTAGAGGAGGGTATTGTTAGCCCTGGCATAGTATCCCATGATGCAGATGATGAGGCCTCCATAGAAAGCCTCCCCCAAGGTCTCATTGTGATCCAAGGATCCTGGGTCTGGAAATGGAGTGTTCGTCAGAGCTGTCCCACCCCGCTGCCTCACTGAAAGAGGAATACACTGAGGTTCACAGACTCTAAATTACTTCCCTGGTCCACACAGATGGCAAGTGTCAGATGCAAGATTCAGGTTTTCCTGACTCTCAGTCCAGTTATTCATGTGCCTCTTTGTTTTATGAAGGTTCTAATAAGTCAGGAAGGCTTTAGATGGAAATACCTGACATTAAAGACAGCTAGGTGGGACAATGGATAGAGCACTGAGGCTGGAGCCAGTAAGACAAGAAGCCTACTTTCATAGTCTGGGTGCAAGGTGATGAGAGTCTGCACCAGTGTGGTATTCTAGAGATGTTACAAAGGCAAAATTGATAGGACTTGGCAAGAGACCAAATATGGAAGATGGGTGTGTGTGTGTGTGTGTGTGTGTGTGTGTGTGTGTGTGTGTGTGTGTGTGTGTGTGAAAGAGAATGGGGCTGATACTTCGGTTGCAAGTCTGGCAAACTGAGAGGATCATGGCACCTTCAACAGTAATAGAAGCTTGGAAGGAGGGGTGGGCTTGGTGGAAAATGTTACAAGTTCATCTTCGGGCATGTCAAGTTTAAGATGTCTACAGGACTGTATGCAGTTCAAGATACTGAATAGTCAGAGAAATGTGAAGCTGGAGAAGGGCTTTTAAGAAGATTTAAGAATCATTAACATAGGCGTAACAATTTAATCCAAGGGAGCTGATGAGATCACCAATCAAAATAGCATAAAAAAAAGAGAGGGCTCAGGAAAGTTCTATGGGATACCCATGATTAGCAGGTTTGACCTAGACAAGAACCTAGGAACAGAGATTAAGAAGGAGTCAAATAGATAGGAGGAGAAGGAGGAAAGAGAAACGGACTGAAAGCTAGAGGAGGAGAGTATCAAGGAAAAGAGGTTGAGCAAAAGCACCAAAGGTCACAAAGAGATGAACAAAGATGAAGACTGAACAAAGAACTCTGGATTTTGAAATGAAGGGATCATCAGTAACTATGGGGAGAGCAGCTTGAGTCAGAAGAAAATTAACAAGAGAGTGAGAGGAGAGGAAGAAGAGGCACCTGTTGTGGGCAGCCTTTTCAAGGAATCTGTGCACAAAGGCAGGAGACATCTGGGGTGACTGGGGAGAGGGATGGAGGTTCTTCTGAGGTTGGGGGAGACACGAGCATGTGTTGTAGGCCTGGAGCCTAGGGAAGGAGCCAGTAGACTTGTACAAGACATGTATAAGAATAGGGATGATAGAGAGGGCATTAATATAATTATAGCTTTATAAATGACAAAATAACAGGTTACACTGGGAACATTTATGTACAAAAGAGTGATGACAAGGAGCAGACAAAATTGGAAAAGATTAGTTGATATTTATATGGCAAGTAATTTTCATAATTGATGATGAGGCTACCGCATTTGGACACTTGAAGGAAGATGGAAAGAGCACCTTGACCAGACTTTCATTACGACAGCCCATACAACATTACAGGCCTCTTTGATCAAAGTAGGAGAAGGGAAGAGTCAAGTTTTGCCAAATAACCTCAGGCAGCAGACCACATCTGGACAATTGCACAATTTACTGAAAGATGCACAGAACAAAGGAGTTCACTGGGTCTGTCTTTTGTTAACTGAAAATAAGTTATTCAGTAGAGCAATACCATCTCAAAGACTTTCCTATACTAACATATCTCCCACAGATATGTTAAAATAAAGAGATTCCTTAAAAGATGCCATATCAATAACTTTGACCACTTTCTTGCTATGAATATCAAGCAAGGCATAAAACAGGGAGACGTCTCCTGGAAAAAGGTATTTGCAGTGTTGTGGAAGACTCTACAAAATCCAAATGGATGAAGAATTCCAACAGACAATGGAGTCCTACACATGCCCCTGTTTGCAGACAAGTATGCCTACATCTTCCAAGTCACTCCACATTCCATCTAGCCATTCCCCAAAGCCATCTTGCCATCTACCCCGCTGCTGCTATGTTTCTTGTTACCACTCTGCCTCCTAATATTACAGCCTCCACTTCTGGAACACTTAGCCCACTCAACTCTGGAATTCCTACCCTGGGACTATATTGTTTTAATTAATGAGTCACTGCCAACTCACCTAAGCCACTGTGTCAAGTTGATCCCAGACCATGCCACACTTCACGTTCTATCCCACTATCCACCTGGTCCATCCTACGATGTTTCCTGTCACCACTTGTGAAACACACCCTAGACTCTCTTGTTCTGAGCACAGCATTTAAGTCAACATTCATACTGCTTCTTGAAACGGTGACAGATGACTTTCCTCATGGTTCAACTCATCCCACTGGCTGCCCAGACCAACATTCTGTCCTGGCTCCCCCTTCCCTATTTGTGATATTCCTCTCCTCCCTCCAGGAGAATGTATACTCCTGGGGCTCAGAAGTTACTTAATTTGTATCCCTAGCATTTAGCATGGATCCTGAGGCATCATAAATGTTTAATAAATGCTTTTTCATTCATTCATTCACAGCATGAAAAATTTCATGGTTTCTTAAATGAGACCATAATCACCCAAAAGATTTAGGTCGAACTCTCCAAGAGGGTAAATCAAGTGGATAAAGAATGTCTATGGTCCTCTTAATAAAAGAATTTGTTCTGTAAAATTTGAATTTGGTCAAAAAGCTGCACTTAAGGATCTAGTAGGCCACATGTGACCTCAAGGCTGCAAGTTCCCCATCCTGGTCCAGGCTGTTATATATACAGTTGGATTGACCATCCATTGAACTGGCCCATCGGTGTATTATCTTGCACAGACATTGAAGCTGAGTACCACACTAGTCCCATAATTGAATGAAGAAAAAGAGAGGGGGGTGCATCCTATTTGGAAAATTTCCAATGTAATCAGCGACCTTAAGCTTACGTCTGAAACGAAAGCTCATTTTTAACAGCATTATTTTCCAGGTGTTGCTTGGAATCCCTACTCTCCAAAGAATCAAAATTGTACTTCACCCAAGAGGTAACAGTGAAATGCAAGGTGGGTATCAAGTGACCAATTTGGCATAAGAAATATCATCTAAGAGATGTAGGAGCAGAAAAATAGGTGAACTAGTCATTCACAGGCAATGAGGGGTGTCATATGGATAATTAGTGTGCTGTGTCAGTGCCCTGATAATCTAAAGAAATTTAAAGGAAGGTTTCCAGAACATTGGTTGGATCCCATTTGGAGGATTCATGGTAGAACATAGACAAGAGCCAGTGTGAAAATAGAAGCCATGAATGGGCTGTGACCTGCCCTGGCAAAGGGAGATTCCATATTAATGAGATTATGAATGAATGGTTGAATGAATGGGTGGATGGATGGATGGATGGATGGATGGATGGATAGATGAAAAGCAGGCACTATGATAAGTCTGGGGATAGAAGTACTGAAGGGGAAAGTCCCAAAGTCCCTGCTCTGAAGGAGCTTACATTTTAATGGGAAAGGCAATATATATGGGAGCTGGAGTCAGCAAACATGAAGAGAGAAGGTGAGAAAGGTACACTGATACATCAGATGAAGCTCCAAATGTAAATCAACACAGTAGCGTGGGTGCTGATCACCCTGTGAGTGGTGGTGCTTGGCTTTCTCAGTCATCTGCACTTTCATTCATTCCTTCATAACCATATGTGTCCAGACCACAGGTTTCCATTTATCTTGATTTGCATTTAAAGGATTTGTCAAGGTTTTGGAAAACTACCGTTCCTTTTTCATTTGCAATATTGAGTCTGCAGGAAAGAACAGCCTCTAGTTGGAAAAATCCAGTAGACAGTCAATGATGTAAGGGTGGAATTTATGAGAAAGAATAGTGTGGATAGATCTGGGAGTCATCTGTACAGAGGGGAGAAATGAACCTAAGCGAGAAAGACCTGAGTTCAAATCCCGCCACTGTCATTTGTTGGCTAGGTAACCATGGGCAAGTCACTTAATTTCTATGGAGCTTTAGTTCCTTCATTGGCCAAAGGGGGATGATAATAGCATTCATTTCAAAAGGCCCTTGTGAGTCTCCAGTGATATCATGTATATAAACTTGAGAGTACTATATGAAGGTCAGTCATTATCATAATTTTCTTTACAATGAGATTAAACCAGACATTCACTAGGGTCACTTCCAGATGGGAATTCTTTAGTCCTATGTCTTGCCTTCTTCTCTACTTCCCCCAAACATGCCCAGGTCTCTCCCAAACTAAATGAATGAATGGATGGATGAATGAATGAATGAATGCGCAAATAAATAAACAAAACAAAATTTGTTACAAATGCATATATTCAAGCAAAACAAATTCTTTCATTGACCACGAAGGAGCTCGCATCCCAACCAGATGTGCAGCAGGCATCTTAAACTTAACACGTCCAAAACAGGACTCATTGTTTCCCCAAGCTCTTCCCTCCTCCCAGTTATCCTAGGCCTGTTGAGAGTCCTCCCGACTTTCCGGGCCTCCAGGCTCCCAGCTCCGGCAGACTGCTCAATGCTCCCACCAAATCCATGTGGTCAAATCTATTCTGCCTTCCCGAAGCTCTCCTTATGCCCTCTTTCCTGCACCCCTCACGCCCAGCACGCGAGTTCAGAAGCATCGCCTCCCCCCAATTGTAGCAGTAGCCTTCTCACTGCCTCCAGACCTCCCCAGAGCCACCCAGTCCTTCTTTCACAGGCTTCCAAATTTTTATTCTGAAAGCAAAGCTCCAGCGGCTCTCTGGCGACTGGAGGATCAAATTCAGTGAAAGTCCTTCCCAGTCTGTCTCCAGCCGACCTCACCAGGCTTCTTATCCTACATTACTCCCCTTCATGCTCGCTAGTTCCCAGCCAACCTGGCTTACTGGCCACTCCTCACATCCCAAAATCGCTACTGTGCCCGTGCACTAACTGTTCCCTGTGCCTGAAATGCCGTCCGTCTTCGCTTCTGTCTCCTAGAATCTCTCCTAGCTCCCTTTAAAGTTCAGGTTCAAAGGCACCTCCCCCAGAAGGCTCTCCGTGATCCCCCCAGCCTCCCCAGGAGGCTCTCCGCGGTCCCCCCAGCCTCCCCTAGGACTCTCCGCCATCCCCCCAGCCTCCAGTGTTCCCCAAATGATTTGTATTTTGCTCATAGATATTTTGCATTTGCTTGCACGTGTTCATATATCCCCTGAAATAATGCATATTGCTCGAGGGCGAGGACTGGTTTCATCTCTGTCTAGCACCTGGCACAGCTCCTCATACACATTAGTGCTTAATAGATGGTGCTTGTTGTCGGTGTTGTTCAGTCGTTCAAACCGTGTCTGCCTCTTCGTAACCTCGTTTGAGGTTTTCTTGACACAGACCCGGGACTGCTTTGCCATTTCCTTCCCCAGCTCACTTTACAGATGAGGACACTGAAGCAAACAGGATGAAGTGACTTGCCCAGGATCACATAGCTAGTACCTGCCAGAGCCCAGATTTGAGCTTACTAATTACTTGATTTATTGGTCCTAAGTACTATTATCCCCATTTTACAGTTGGAAAAACTGACGTTTAGGCATATCATAGGATTTGCTGAAGGTCACATAGCCAGGTTTTCTGCCAGTCTAGTGCCAAGACAACATTTCTTAAAGGCATAATGCCTCACCCAGAGGAGGTATTTAATAAATGTTTATTTCTCTTTCCTCCCTTGCTGGGAAACCATACTACTTATCTGGCTGTGGGATGTGAGGGAAAAGAGAAAAAAGGGTGACCTAGCACTACACATACAAATTTTAATATTTTGAAAAATATTTTTAAATTTACAAAACGAGATAGTTATGGATCTCTAAGACATCCTAATTGTTGGCTTATAGAGCAAGTGAGTGACTCCAGTTGGAAAGCTTTCCCATCCTCATGAGAAGCTAGGCTGTCATAGGTTATAACATGACCTTTTGTGAAATGTAGTGTATCAGTCACTGGAGCAGAGGTTCTCAAGCCAGGATCTGTGTGCCTGAAAGAGTTTTTAATATTGTAACTATTTCAATATAATTTACTGCCATTGTGAACCTGATTATTTTATTTTTTGCATATAAAACATGCTTCTGAGAAAGGGCTGATATTTACTTGACCACCAAAAGGCTCCATGATGCAAAAGGGCTAAGGATCCTTTCCCCATCCCTGCTACTGAAATAATAAGCCGCCATCAGATTTAGGGCAATTATTATAATAGTGGAAAGTTATAGGAAGAATTCTAAGCCAACGAACCAGCCACCTGAGAGGTCCTGAAGGAAGTCACTGACCAAAGAGACAACAGACAGATTTGTTTCAGGTAGTAAATGGTGAGTGGTCATCCTATCTTCTGGTCACCACCCACTTTGTCTTGGCCACAGGATGATGCATTTACGTCACCACCAGCTGAACCACTGGTGAAGCAACAGCTCTCTGTGTAATATAATCACCTCGTGGGATGTAATAGAATATTCACTGAATGTTCCCATCTGATTTATGGCTATCTAAGACAATTTGGGGGCTGCTCTATTTTGCAAAGGCTAGGTTTTCCAGCGGCTAGGGTTCTGGAGCTGGAGTCAGAGACTGGGTTTAAGTTCCACCTTTGACATTCATTGATTATGTGACTCTTGGCCAAGTCATTTTCTCTCTAAGGGGAAAATGGGGGAAATAATCAGTTTATCAAGAGGCAGCATGCTTAGTAGGTACAGAACTAGCTTTGAAATCGTAAAGTCATGGGTGCAACACTTACTGGCTGTGTGACTCTAGGCAAATCACTTAACCTCTTCCTGATTTAGCCAGCTCTTTAAGACTCTAAGTGACAGAGGCAGCTTGGTACAGTGGGGAATGTATTCAGAGGACCTACATTCAAATCCCAGCCTAGCCATGCACTAACTGTGTAAACTTGGGCAAGTCACTAGCTTTCTGTGACTCAGTTTCCTTACTTGTAAAATAAGAGGATTGTACTAGATACCCTTAAAGACTTCTTCGAGATTTGAGTCTATTGTCCTGTGAGCCTAAATGTTAGAGTTTCCAATATGCACTGGCACAAGAAATTTCTGAGTGCTTCCTAGTAATAAACTATGAAGTATTTATTTCTACATCATGAAATCACAGATCCAGATAAGAAACAACAACAACAACAACAACATACCAAACTTGCCAGGCTTCTCTGGAGATCAATAAGATCTTGCATGTAAAATATTTGACAAATCTTAAAGCAGGGGCCAGCTCCAACTCATCCAGGAGCTGATAGTTAAATTTCGAGTGTGAGCATTTATACCTCAGAAATCAACAAACTCTAAACCAGGGCTTGATTTATTCTTTTGTTGATTGTTTAAACTTAAGAAAGTAATGGAGAGAATGCTGTTATTGCAGATTAAATCTCAACGTGTGTCGCATGCACAGTTTTTTCCTTAGAGAGCCAGTTGTTAAATCCCCCCAGTCTTTAAACATTATATAACAACTATTGGGTCACAGAATAATGGATTTAATGCTGGAAGGGGCCTTAGAAATGACTGAGTCCAAATACCCCATTTTACAGATAAGGAAACTGACTTTCCCAGAGGCAAAGTGGCTAAATCTCCGGTATTCAGTAGCAGGATCAGAATTCAAACCCAGATCTGCCTCTGAACTGAGTCCTCTGTACCACTTCTTCTTAGGGGAAGCCTTTACAAATATTTCTTTCCATGAATAAGAATTTGACACTTTCATTTTAGAGCGTCTTGGTAATAAGGAAAGGCCAGGTGGAATCATGGCGACCCAATTCCCAGTGTACTTGGCCACTTTCTAGGTCCTTAGAGAGGTCCTACTCCTAAGTGGGGGAAAAAGTAGAAATTGCCCCCTAGATCCTGGGCAGGTGTCCAGTTGAGAGGGTTGTCTCTATCTGATGGGAAACCATAGCCCCAAATAATTTGCTGTGAATCCCTCCCTTCTAGCCAATGGAAACACTGGTTTCTAGGTCCCATCCTGAGGGGAATAGTTTCTGGTCCATAAACAAACAGGAGAATAAAGGTTTTTTTGGATGAAGCATCTGAGTGTAAAACGTTCTAGAAGGCCTTTGTAGATAAAGTACTGAGCTGAGCTGGAATTCCACCAGGGCCTTTCAGTGGGGAGGAAGCCAGCTCTAATAGAAAGAACACTGGCTTTGGAGCCAAAGGGTCTGACCTTCAGTTGTGGCTTCATTATTTGTTACCTGTGTGCCCTGGCCAAGTCATTCCACCCCCCTGGGCCCTCAGTTTCTTTATATGTAACAGAAAGACCATCTCAGGGGATATGATCTGGTACTATCTCCATCTGCTTTATGGCTGTCCCAGAAGGCACATTGGTCCTCTCCAGATGAAGTCTCCTCTGTGTGATGTCTCCTTCATCAGAATGCATGCTTTATGAGAGTGAAGGACTCTAGCTTCTCTATCTCCAGTACTTAATATTTTGCATACAGTAAGCACTTCATAAATGCTTGTTCATCCATCCATCCACCCATCCATCCATCCATCTCTCCATCCTTCCATCCATCCATCTATCCATCCATCCATCCATCCATCCACCCATCCATCCATCCCTCCATCCATCCATCCATCCATCCATCCATCCAGGACAAATAGCCCATCTGTCCCGATAGCCCAGACTTTGCTCACACTGAAAGTATGCTCTGCCCCTGGCTCTCCTTCCACCATGGGCTGGTACTTCCTACCTTCATTTTAAAGAAAGCATCCACATGGGCTGCAGCTTCATTCTTCTCCTGGTTCCAGTCCTGACTCTGTCTTTATCCACCATGCCCCTATACAGGTTCATTATTCCTCCCCCAAACAGCCTTTTACATGTTGTCTTCCCCTATTAGAATGGAAACACCTTGAGGACAGGGTCTGTGTTCCTGCCTATGTTTATATCTCCAGCATTTAGGGCAGAATGTGGCACAAAATAAGCATTATTAACTTGATTTTATTTATATTAGCTCTAAGGTGGAAACATAGAAATATTCATGGGGTTAATTTTCATATATGTGTATGTATGTACATATGTATGGACATGTAGGTGGCTCTGGATAGACGCTAGGTCTGGAGTCAGGAAGACTCATCCTCCTGGGTTTGAATCCAGCCTCAGATACTTACTATCTCTGTGACCCTGGGCAAGTCACTTAATCCTGTTTGCCTCTATTTCCTCATTTGTAAAAAAGAGCTAGAGAAGGAAACAACAAACTTCTCCAGTATCTTTGCTGAGAAAACCGTAAATGGGGTCACAGAGAGTTGGACATGACTGGAAAATGACCAACATGTATGTATGTGTGCATGTAAATGGATGTGGAAGAGCTTTGAGTGAAGAAAAAGGAACAAGTTGCATTCTCCTTCTCCCCCTCACCAGGTCTTCTTTCTCTCTAAGGGGTGCAATGGACAGAGTCATGGGAGTCAAATCTAGCCTCAGGCACTTACTAGATGTCTGGCCCCAGGCAAGTCATTTAACCTCTGTCTGGTTTGCTGTCCTCAAGTGTGAAATGCGGATCTTGATGCCTACTTCCCAGGGTTCCTATGAGGATCAACAAAGATCATTTAGGTGAAGTGCTTAGCACAGTGCCTGGCACATAGTGGGGTGCTTATTAAGTACTCCATCCCTTCTCTCTCTCTTCATGGAGGAAAGAGGGATAACCAAGGCAAGAATAAATCAAAGAGGGAGAAAAAACAAGAGCTGAATTTACTCCTCCTCCCCCTTCCCCCCCCCCCGGGAAGCAGGAGGATGAAAATGAGTCCTTCAAAGGAGAACTGGAACAGAATTTGGCCTTCTATCTCCCAGCCTCCAATTCTGGATTCCAAAGTTAAGCTTGGGTGCCAGGGAATGATTTTTAGGATTTCTGAGTTTATAAATTTGTCTGAGTGGGTGTAGGAGACAGGGCACTGGGGTTAGAGGCAGGAATATCTGAGCTCAAACCTCACCTTAGCTTTATGACCCTGGGCAGGTCACTCAGTCTCTCTGTTCCTCAGTTTCCTCATATGAAAAATGAGGAAATCCTCTTAAGGCCCTGCCATTTCTAAATCTCGAATCCTGTGGTTTAGGAGAGAAAAGGAATCCTTGGGATCCTTGGATCTAGCCCTAGAAGGCAGCACAACATCCGTGCCCTTCATCGGACAGAGGGAACCAGAGGCCCTGGGAGAAGCTCCCAGAGTGGGGAAGCAGGCCAGCTGGAGCCAAGCTGGGATCTTTCAGTTCTTGGGGAGTATGACAGGTGAAGTGACTACAGCATTCTGCTTCTGTCTGTTTCTCCATCTTGGCTTCCTCATTCTCCCTCCCCCACCCTAGTTCTGATGAAAGTCAAACCCTGGCAGCCCAGGAAAAGATGAGGTCAAGTTTCCAAATGTGGCCATGGCCTGTAAGCAGGAGAGATCATTGCCCTCCCCCACACAGGCCAGAGTCTGCTAGGTACTAAGAAGGAGACTTAGGAACAGCCTCCGATCTGGGTGCTCGGCCCATTTTGCCTTAATGCAATAGGAGAGTGGCTAGCTAGACCCTCGTGCCTTGAGGTGGGGGTGGGAGGGAAGGGTCCTGAGCAGACTTCCTCAGCTGGGGCTGCCTGGGCAGAGGGAAGATGCAGCTGGACTGATGGTACTTCAGAAGTGGAAAGCACTACAGGGCCAAGCTAAGGGGGTCTTGAGAGATTCGATACAGTGAAGCCTGCTTAGAGAAAAGGAAAGAATTTGTCTGGGGCCTAGATTTGGAGTCTGGAGGTTGAATTCCAATCCAATGAGCAGTAGCTCTGAAAAGAGTAATTCAAGAGCAATGGTTCTGAAATCAGAGGATCTGGGTTCAAATCCTGTCTCCAGACCTTCCTATCCATGTGACTGTGGGCACATCATTTCACCGCCTTTGTCTTTGTTTTGCTCTTTGGTAAAATGAGAAGGTTGAACTAGATCCCTTGGCTTGAAATACTGAAGCAGTGGCAGCAAAGGAAGGATCCCTTGGATATCTACAGGCTGGCTTCCCTCACCCCAATCCAGCTTTCTTTCCTTCTTCTCCTGGACCTGTACTAGATCCCCCTGCACAAGTCAGGGCTTCAGGCTCCTTATCGTCACACTGAGCTTGCTAGCTGGCCTGGCTTAAGCTGGGTGGTTTCATGAAGTGAGTATGGGAGAAGGACCACCTCACTTAGATACATCCTTCCCCTTCCTAACCTTTCTTATTAAGTACCTCTTTGCTTTCTTATGAATGTCTCCCTTTTGGATTCTAGTTTTGTTCCGAAGAGTTTTCCCATAAAAATGTCCCTACACTTTCTTTTCCTTCCTTCTCTTTTCTCAGACCTGCTTCTGATGGCCATTTATTAAAGGAAACTGCCAAGGATGGCCCTTCTCAGAACTGGCCACTCCTTGTGCATTAGAATCATCATGTGAGTTTTAAGTCCTGGAATCACAGCTTATTGGAAGAAGTATCCTGAGCTGTCCATTTTCTGGGGGAATCATTCTTTATTATTGAACTGGATATTTGGGGATAAAAAGCGATCTCTTCTGGAGGAAAGTCTTAGCTACTTATGAGGGAGCCTATTCATGTCTAATGATGGGGGCAGGTATTTTATTCTTAGAAGAATATTGACAACTATTTGAGTAATAGTTAATAAGAATCTTTAATGCAACCTTCTCAGATTGGCATTTGAGGCCTCTCACAGGCTGGTTCCAGCTGATTTTTCTAGATTGATTTTACCTTTCTCCTCTTGGTCTGTTCTATCTATAACTATTCCAGTCAAACTCACCTAAGTGGTGTTCCCCTGAACTTGGCCATTCCATTACTTTTACCTTAGGCATCTAGGTGGTACAGTGGATAAAGTACTGGGCCTGGGGTCAGAAGGACCTGAGTTAAAATCTGACCTGTGTCACCCTGGTCAAGTCACTTAACTTTGTTTGCCTCAGTTTCCTGATATGAAAAAAGAAACGGCAAACCACTCCAGTATCTTTGTCAAGAAAACCCCAAATGAGTTTATGAGGACTCAGCCACAACAAAAATGCCCTTTGCACAGACGGTCACATGCCCAGGGTTCCCTCCCTCTTTGTCTCTGCTCTTTAGACTACATAGCTTTTTTCAGGGCCCAGCTGAGGTTGCCATCTCCTCCCAGATGTTTTTCCTAATACTCCTAATTATTGATAAGCTCTCCCACCTCAAATTAGGCACTTAGCTGCCAAACTGTGATATCTTCCCACAATAAACTGTAAATGCCTTGAGGAAAGAAACTCTTTTAAAACTTTTACTTTGCTTTAATTGGCTTCATGAATGGAGAGCCAGCTTTGGGATCAGCAATATTTGGTTTGAGGCCGGCTTCTGACACATATGCATATTAGCCATATGGCCCAAGGACCATCTCAGTGACCTAGCATCTCTCCTAAGAGTTTGATTTGGAGCAGAGAAAGCGCCATCCAGCACCGAGAGAGGGACAGTTCCTGTGCCAGTGAAAGCTCAGGTCCTAGGCTACATCTATGTAACCCCTTTGTCAACTATGTATCTCATTCAAGGAGACTGTTTCTATGTCTTTAAGAATGCAGGGATTGATACTGCATCTTCAGGAGCCCAGGAAGAACTCCCGGGGTGAAAGACAAGCTTTGTGTTGACAGCTGGAAGAATCTTGAGAAGGAAATGGATGTAGAGCATCTCTCTCTTTGGAGGCAGGGAGAAGGGGTGTGTGCATGCATGCATGCGTGTGTGTGTGTGAGTGTGTGCGTGTGAGTGGGTGTGTGAGAGTGTGTGAGTATGTGTATATGTGTGTGAGTGTGTGTGTGGGTGTGTGAGTGGGTGTGTGTGAGTGTGTGGGTGTATGTGTGTACGTGTGTGTGATCCTCAGGAATATATGAATAATTCACACTATGTGCACCTTTGCCTATGGAGACAGGGAGAGAGTGAATGTTTTCACCATAATCCATGAATATCTATCAAGAATATAAGAGAGAGAGGTGGAGTAGTGAGTGGAGCATCGACCCTGGAGTCAGGAGGACCTGAGTTCAAATGTGACCTCAGACACTTAACACTTACTGGCTGTGTGACTTTGGGCAAGTCATTTAAATCCAATTGCCCTGCCCTCCCCCTCCAAAAAAAAAGACAAAAAAAAACCAAAATGAGAGACAGAGATGGAGAGACAGAGAAGGAAGGGGGAGGGAGAGACAGACAGAAAGGAGAGAGGGAGAGAGAGAGAGAAAGAGAGAGAGACAGAGAGAGACAGAGAGACAGAGAGATGGAGACAGAGAGAGACAGAGAGGGAGGGAGGAAGGGAGGGAAGAAGGGAAGGAGAGAGGAGAGAGAGACACAGAGAGACAGAGAGAGAGAGAGAGAGAGAGAGAGAGAGAGAGAGAGAGAGAGAGAGAGAGAGAGAAACTGTTTTGTTTCTGAGAATTATCTTCTGTGCTACATTTAAAGAAAATGCTATGGAGAGAAGTTTTTAACAAGAAACTTATAAAGAACTCAAGAAAGGCTGAAAGACCCAGTCAGTGCTGAGGGGAAGGCACAGAGATAAAGAACTAATCCTAAGGAGAAACATTAAGAAGTTGTTAAAGAGACTTTAAACCTGGAGTGAGCTGGATGTTTGAGGACAGAGTTTCTAGGTAAGTGAAGAGGAGTCAAGTCCTGGTGTTTTGAGAGTTTGTGAGTGACTTTGGTGATGACTCTGGTCCCAGACAAAATACTATCAACTATTGCATATACATATGTTTCTTATTGCTCATTTTTAATCAATTATATAATAGGCTTTACATTTATTTAAACATGGGTAAGTGACAATAATTACTAGAGAGAAAGGAGGTTTTTCTAGCTCACTGAAGAATTAAGATTTAAGTAACTGAATTGAGAGCTTGAACTGATTCATTAATTAATCCTACTACTAATGGCTAATATTTCTATAGGATTTACCATGTGCCAGGCACTGCACTAAGTGCTTTACAATTACAACAATGAGAAGAGATTGTACATTTATAAGTGAGAAGTTATTTGACAGATCACTAAATCACCAGAAAGCTCAGGGTTAATAAATTAAATATATAGCAATGAATCAAAAGGCAGACTAGGGTCGAGTGACCCATCATGAGTGACATGAGACTACAGACCCTGGGTTCTACATTATTGTAAGACAATATACAGTTATTTCTCACATATAATCTAAATGCCAAGTGATTGATGGTGCTGACAACTGAGAACAGTAACACGTATGTTACTGTTTGTTTAGTTTGTTGAATACACACACATACATGTACATATGTACACAGATACACATACACATAACGTATGGTGTGTCTTTTAAAACTGATATTGACATGTTGAATACATGTTGCATTTAGGAAATAGAGAGTGAAGTTCCCCCAATAGACCTAGACTAGAAAAATGGAAACATTATAAGAATACAGGAAACAAATGCTGAAGACTTGTTATATTGTGAGATAATTCAGAGTAAAATCAAATATGGAACATCCACTTGGCATTTTGAGTTGCCCAAACTATTAGTTCATATGAAAATGTCAGATACTTTTAACAATAGGAAATAATAATTAGAAACTGATTTACAACTATGAAAAAGAAAATAAAACAGAATTTAAAACAATTGATTTATACATTCCCTTATGAAAAAGGTAGAATTGGTTAAGGAAGTAGAGGCTGTAGGCAAAGAAGAGTCTGACATTGAGTGGGGGTTTGTAATGGTAATCAATTTGTTTGATATTTAGGGCTAAGTGGATAGGATACTTGGGGCTGAGTAGATCATATATTTAGGGCTAAGTAGATCAGATATTTAGGGCTAAGTATAGAACTCTGTCCATTGGTGAGAAGGTGTGAACAGCCCTGTTGACTTGGGAGAAGGCCAGTGCTTATAAGCAGGAGAATTTTGGAGAGATAGACAGATTTTGGAGTTGGCTTCTCAATGAAGGAGGATTCGTGGAGACTGAAGTCAGCTGAGAGGGAGAGAGAGAGTGTGTTCCTCTCCCAGTATCTGAAAGCTGACTGAAGACATGAACAGGATGGGACTTTGTTTGCTGGTGGCCTGGCTGATCCTTGAGTTCCAGGCAAGAGAAATCCTGAAGGGTTTGAGGTGTGCTGAACCCGGTGAACTTCAGTGTGTGCCAGGAATTGCCTTGAGGATTGGACAAGGACCCAGCAACTGTTCATCTCTGAGGACTGGACGAGAGCCTGGAAACTTTCAGCTCCTGAATCTAGGTG
>CM053601.1:5162545-5165045 GCA_028646575.1 Pseudocheirus occidentalis
ATACCTGCAACTAGGAATTAAGATATACAGGGGCTGGGATAGGGAGACCCTCCCTGCCCTACCAGAAAGTAAAAGAGCAGAGCAGGGGAGGGGCTTTACTGTGGGATTGCTGTTTTAGGTTTGGGACAGGGGCAAGATGGGGAGAAAATTTGTAATTCAAAAATGTAAGGAAAATGAATGATGTAAACAAGAAAACAAATTTTAAAAATATTTTTTAAAAAAGCGAAGAGAAGAAGAATTCAAATATACCAACATCATGAAGACAAACAGCTTTAAAATTCTTAAGAATTGTGATCACCTCAATGACCAACTACAATTCCAGAAGTCTGAGGACAAAACATACTATCTACTTAGTGACAGAGAGGTGATAGACTCAGGTGCAGATTAAGACTTTTTCAAACTTTTTTTAGAGGCAGCTAGATGGATCAGTGGATAACTTACTGGGCCTAAAGCCAGGAAGACCTGAGTTCAAATCCGACCTCACTAGCTTTGTGACTCTGGGCAAATTACTGAACCTCTGTGTGCCTTAATTTACTGGAGATGGAAATCAAACCACTTTATATTATCTTTGTCAAGAAGAAACCCCAGTCTGGATACACGGTCCAAGAGCTGGACCCAACTGAGCAACATACAACAACAATCAGAATTTATTTTTTTTTGATTTTGCATATTTGTCATGTGTTTTTAAATTTTCCAATGGGTTAGGGGAGGGACAATGAAAAAAAATTTATATATATTTTGTACAAAAAAAAAGAATGATTGAAAAGCAAAAAAAAAAGAGGCAAGAGAAAACTTACAATGGAAGGGAAGAACAGGAAGGTGAAAGGGAACAAGCCAACCTTACTCTCACTGAATTTGGCTTAAGGAGGGAATAACATACACATTCAATTGGGTATCTTACCCTACAGGAAAATAGGAAGGAAGGAGATAAGAGGGGGAATGATAGAAGGGAGGGCAGATTGGAGGAGAGGGTAGTTAGAAGCAAACACTTTTGAAAAGTGACAGGGTCAAAGGAGAAAACAGAATAAGTGGCAAGGTGGTATAGGATGGAGGGAAATATATTTAGTCCTTCACAATATAACTACTATGGAAATGTTTCACTTAACTACACACGTACAACCTATATTGAATTGTTCATCTTCCCCGTGGGGGAGGGGGAGGAGGGAAGAAGGGAAAGAATCTAGAACTCGGTTTTAAAAACAAATGTTTTAAAAATTTGTTTTTTACATGCAACTGAGAAATAAGATATACAAGCACTGGGGTATAGAAATCCATCTTGCCCTACTAGAAAGTTGGAGGGCAGTGATGGGGGAGGGAATAAGAAAGAACAAATTAGGGGAAGGGGTATTCAGTAGGCTCACTATTTTGGGGTGTGGGTAGGGGAAAGACAGGGAGAAAATTTTCTAACTCAAAATGTTGTGGAAATAAATGTTGAAAACTAAATATAAATAAATTGAAAAAAATAGAAAAACAGGAAGAAATCATTTTAGTTGATAATACATTGAACACTTTTTTTTACATGATATGCAGTTTCCCCCACCCATGGATACCTCATCTCTACAAAGAAATGAGAGGAGTTATCTTCTTATATTTCTTCTTGGGGACCAAGATTATTCTGTGTAATATTACAACATGTACATTTGATTGTTTTATTGTGGCTTTGAGCAAATCCCTTCCCCTCTCCATCAATCTGCTTACATTTATTAAGCGCCTGGAGTCCATCTCCAGTCGTCCTGATCTATATCTGGCCACTGGACCCAGATGGCTCTGGAGAAAAGAGTGAGGCTGGTGACTTTGCACAGTCCTACCTGACTTAAATCCAAATCACTTGCAAGTCATGGCATCATCTTCCTGATGTCGTGGTTCTCTTCAAGAGCAAATGACAAACATTAACAACATTAAGCACCTGCTATATTGCAGGTACTGTATTATGCTTCAGTATACAATAAAAGGTGAAAGAGCCCCTTCACTCAAGGAGCTCACAATCTAATGAGTCTCTGTCCTCAGTATCCCTCCATATAATGAAAAGATTGAGCCACATTATCTGTAAAGTCTTCTCCACCTCTAGATCTATGATCCTAATCCTCCAAGCTTATATTCTATTAATATTAAGGTTGTCTTTTGGGTCTTCTGTATTTTAGATAGAGACTGGAACCATGCCTGTGGTGTTACTGATTTTATAGAGGCAATTCCCAGGTGAGCACTGCCACGTCACTCACCTCTCATACTTTAGAACACATTTGGAAATACGGCATTAGGGCAATAGGAAGGGAAAATGTAGCTACATAGCTTATACCATTGCTTTTCTTACCACTCCCTCATCTTAAAAATTTTCCCTGAGTTATTTAAAAAGTTTATCTATTCTAGAGGATGCTTAAAATGAAAGTCTTGGCAGTGTTAAGAACAATTCCACCCCACTGCCCTGCATTGCCTACATTTTCCACCAGAGGTCACCAGTGTTGCATTTTTCAAATTTTGATTAATTCTCGACCTAATCACA
>CM053601.1:5170045-5184729 GCA_028646575.1 Pseudocheirus occidentalis
TGTAACTGAAATTCTGAATCCTACAGGAGAAAACCAATTCAACTTTGATAAAACTAAATGGAGCTAGAAATCTTGTACATGCTTTTAATTCATTAATTAATTTGGCCTAATAACCAAATAGTTTCATTGATTTGTACTCCTCTGAACTGATAAGATGTCTCACTTTTTTTTAACAAATTGATTATTTATTTTAAACATTCTCTTTTTAAATTTTGAGTTCCAAATTCTCTTCCCTCCCTCTCAACCCTCTCCCATCCACTGAGAAGCAAAATTATATCAGCTGTGTATGTAAAATCATGTAAAAGATATTTCCATATTAGCCATATTGCAAAAGAAAAAGAAAGTAAAAATACCATAATTCACTTTGTACTCAGAGTTCTTCAAGGCTCTTTCTGAAGGTGTGTAGCATCTTTTCGTCGTAAGTCATTTGGAATTGTCTTGGATCTCTTAAATTTATTGTTGTTTATTGTTCAGTCATTCAGTTGTGGCCAACTCTTTGTGACCCCATGGACCCCAGCATGAGGCCCCTCTATCTCTTTCACTATCTCTCTAAGTCTGTCCAAGCTGATGTGCATTATTTCCATGACACTAACTATCCATCTCATCCTCTGCTGTCCTCTTTTCCTTTTGCCTTCAATCTTTCCCAACATCAGGGCTTTTTCCAATGAGTCCCATTTTCTTTCTCATTATGTGACCAAAGTGTTTAAGATTCAGCTTCAGTTTTTGACCTTCCAATGAAAAGTCTGAATTAATTTATTTGTCAACTGATTTGATTTCCTTGTGGTCCAAGGGACTCTCAAAAGTCTTCTCCAGCACCATAATTATGAAGCAATGGTTGTGCAGCACTCAGCTTTCCCTACAGTCCAGTTTTCACAGTCATGCATTGCTACCAGAAATCTGTAGCTTAGACTATACAGACCTTTGCTGGCAAGGATTGTATTGATAGAGTAGCTGAGTCTTTCATAGTTGATCATCATTGTAACATTGCTGTTATTGCACACAATAATCTCTCAGTTTTTTTTCACTTCCTTTGTATTGGTTCATACCAAGTTTTTTCAGAAAGTATACCCCTCATCATTTCTTATAGCGCAATAGTATTCCATCACAATCATATGCCACCTCTTCTTCAGCCATTCCCCAATTAGTGGACATCCCTTCAATTTCCAATTCTTTGCTACCACAAATATAAATGTTTTCATACATAGAGGTCCTTTTCCTTTTTTTTTGGTCTCTTTGGGGTAACAAAAATTGTAGTGATTTTGCTGAGTCAAAGGGTCTGCACAATTTTATAGCCCTTTGGGCATAGTTCCCAATTGCTCTCCAGAACGGTTGGACTAGTTCACAATTTCACCAACTTTCTTAGTGTGCCTATTTTTCAACATTCCCTCATTCCCTCCAGCATTTGTCATTTCATACAGTGTGAGGTGATACCTCAGAGCTGTTTTCATTTCTCTCATAAATAGAGATTTAGTACATTTTTTCCATATGACTACAAATAGCTTTGATTTCTTCTTCTGAAAACTATCAATTAGAAAATGACTCTTATTTTTATGAAGTTGACTCAGTTCCTTTTGTATTTGAGAAATAAGGTCTTTATCAAATAAACTTTCTGTACAAATTTTTGGTATTATTTCATTGTCTATGGCATCTTTTAGCAAAATGAAATTTCCATGATTATCTCTTTTAATTGGGTCTGTTTTTGCTTTTGCTTTGTCTGAAATCATGATTGCTACCTCTGCCTTTTTTACTTGAACTGGAACATAATAGATTCTGCTCCAACCCTCTTTTTTTTTACTTGTTTATTTACTTTTAGTTTACAAGATTCAGTTACAGAATCACTTGAGTTTCAGATTTTCTCCCTTCCTTCTCCCCTCTCCCCGTGGTGGTGTACCATCATGTATGGAATCTGCAAATGCTTTCACATTGTACAATAGTCTGGTTGTGTAGAAGCATTGTAACCAATGGAGAGAATAATGGGGAAAAAAAGGAAAGAAACAAAACCAGACATGGAAAAGAACAATAGCATGTGTTGCTTCAGTCTCCATTTAAACTCTGGTCTTTCTAGATCTTTCTCTGAGTGTAGATATCTCCTTCCATCCTGAGACTTGTAGAGCTGTCTTTTAACTGTGCGTTGTTGAGAGGAGTCCAGTTTATGGAGGTTGGTTGTCACACATATGATGTATCTGTGACTGTGTACAAATTTTTCCGGGTTCTACTCTTCTCACTTAGCATCAGTTTGTATAAGCCTCTCCAGTTAATTATGAAGTCCGTCTCCTTCCCATTTCATATAGCACAATACTATTCCATTACATTCATATACCATAACTTGTTCAGCCATTCCCCAGTTGATGGGCATCCCCTAAGTTTTCAGGTTTTTTGCCACCACAAAGAGAGCTGCAATAAATATTTTGTACATATGGGTCCTTTTCCCACTTATATGATCTCTTTGGGATACAACCCCAAAAGTGGTAGTACTGGGTCAAAGGGTATCCAATTATTTATAGCCCTTTTGGTATAGTTCCAAATTGCTCTCCAGAATGATTGTATCAGTTCACAACTCCATCAACAATGCATTAGAGTTCCAATTTTCCACATCCTCTCCAGCATTTGTCATTTTCCTGTTTTATCATCTTAGCCAATCTAGCTGGTTTTTAAACCTGTGTGAGTTCCTGTCTCTTATAAGCAACAAATTATCAAATTCTGGTTTCTGATCCATTCTGCTACCTGCTTCTGTTTTATGGGCGAACTCATCTTATTCACATTCCCAATTCTTACTCCATCTTATTTTGTTCTGGTTAGCTTTCTTTTTATCCTGTCCCTCCTCAAAAGTCTGTTTTGCTCCTGACTGCTGCCTCCCTTAATCCACCCTTCCTTTAATCATCTTCCTTCACCCTATCATTTTTATCCCCTTCCCTTTCTGTTTCCCTATTAGGCAAGATAGAGTTCTATGCTCGACTCTGTGTGTGTGTGTGTGTGTGTGTGTATTCTTCCCTCTTTGAACCAATTCTGATGAAAGTAAGGTTCAAACATTGCTACCACCCCCCATTTCCCCTTCTACTATAAAAGCTCTTCCTTGTGTGCCTTTTTTAAGTAAGAAAAATTTCCCCATTCTACTTCTCCCTTTCCCCTTCCCCCAGTACATTCTTCTTTCTTACCTTTTACTTTATTGGGCGGGGGGGGGGGGGGGAAGATCATCCCAACATAATCAACTCATACTTATTTTCTCTGCCTATATAGACTAATAACCTAATAGTGATAAAGTTCTTAGAAGTCACATTATCATCTTCCCACATAGGAATGTAAAAATTAAAGTTTTTTTGAGTCCCTTATGATTATTCTTTCATCTTTACCTTTTTATGTTTCTCTTGAGTCTTAAGTTTAAATATTGGATTTTTTATTCACCTCTGGTCTTTTCATCAGGAAAACTTGAAAGTCTTGTGTTTCATTGAATGTTCCCTTTTTCCCCAGAAAAAACATATTTAGTTTGTTTTGGGTAAGGTTTTCTTGTTTGTAAGTCTAGCTCCTTTGTCCTCTAGAATATCTTATTCCAAGTCCTCCACTCTTTTAACATGGAAACTCTTAAATGTTGTGTGAACCTGACCATGGCTCTATTTGAATGTGGCAATATTTGAATGCCTTCTTTCTGGCTGCTTGCAATATTTCTTCCTTGACCTGGAAGTTCTGGGACTTAGCTAGAACCTTCCTTGGAATTTTCATTTGGGGACCTCTTTCAGAAGGTAGATTCTTTCCATTTCTATTTTATCTTTTAGATCTAAGACATCTGTGCAATTGTCTTTGATAATCTCTTGAAAGATGGTATCTGGGCCCTTTTTTTTTTATCATGGCTTTCAGGTAGTCCAATAATTCTTAAATTATCTCTCCTCACTCTATTCCCCAGGTCAATTGCTTTTCTGATAAGATATTTCACATTACCTTCTATTTTTTTCAGTCTTTTGACTTTGTCTTATTGTTTCTTCATGTCTCATGTAATCATATCTTCCACTTGCCCCATTCTAATTTTTAAGTAATTATTTTCTTTAGAGAACTTTTGTACCTTTTTTCCCTTTTGGCCAATTCTACTTTTAAATATTTTATTTCTTTAGTGAATTTTTATGCCTCTTGTACTATTAGGCTAGTTCTGTTTTGTAAGGTGTTATTTTCTTCAATATTTTTGTGCCTCTTTTTACCAAACTATTAATTGTCTTTTTGTAATTTTCTTGCATTACTCTAATTTCTTTTCCCAATTTTTCTTCTCTGTCATTCTTATCTCTTTCTTTAATATTTCCAAGGATTCTTGTTGGGCTTTGGTCCAATGAAGATTTTTCTTTGAAGCTTTGCTAGTACTTGTTTTTACATTGTTTTCTTCTGAATTTTGCTTTTGTTTTCCCTGTTATCATAATAGCATTTAATGGTCAAGTTCTTTTTTATTGTTATTGTTTGCTTATTTTTCCAGGCTATTTTTTTATATCCATTCTTTTTTTCTTTCTTCTTTTTTCTTTTTTTGCAGGGAGGAAGTCAGGGCAATTGGGGTTAAGTGATTTGCCCAAGGTCACATGGCTAGTAAGTTTTAAGTGTCTGAGGCTGGCTTTGAACTCAGGTCCTCCTGATTCCAGGGCCAGTGCTCTATTCACCAGCCTTTTTTTTAACTTTGAACTTCATGTTAAAGTTGGGTTCTGTTTACTTGAAAGTGAGGAGGCACTATCCTAAGTTTTAGACTTTTTCACATTTCTATTTTCAAAGCTAATTCTGGACATTTGCAAGTTTTTGGTGCTTCCAAGGTGGCAAGATCAGTGAGATTTGTGGTCACTGCTCTCCTGGTCTACAATGTGGTATTTAGCCTGAGTCATTCTAACTACAAGCATTAGTATTCCTTTTCATTCTGGAACTGTGACCAGGGCCCCTGCTCTCCTGGGGTCACAAACACTAGCATTCTTCTTTGCCTTGGAATTATGACCAGGGCCCCTCCTTCCCTGTGACCAACCACAAGTGCTCCTCTCTGCCCTAGAACTGTTACCCAGATCTACATATGTCAATTGAGTACTCAGTCAGCACCAACTGCACCAAGTGCCTACAAAGGGTCCCCTGAAATCACTTTCTAACCATTTGTTCAATTCCCTTACCATCTCTGAGCTGAGAGTTCCTGAAGCTGCTGCTGCTGCTGCTGCTGCTGCTGTCACAACCACCTCCAAGGTCCAGTGTTGGTACTATCACCACATGTACTCCACATTGGCTCCCACCCCAGGATCACAGACCTTTCCAGCTGACCTTCTAAGTTGTCTTAGGTTGGAAAAATGTCTCACCTCAACCTTTTGTTGATTTTATCATTCCAACATTTATTTGAGGAGTTATTTTAAATTGTTTGGAGGGGAATGTTGGAAATGATGAATGAGTTTAGCTGGGTTTTTTCTTATATTCTACCATCTTGGCTCTGCCCAGAATACCTCATTTTCAAGCCAAGGCAAAAAAATGTTTGTTTTGTTTTGTTTTTCAACTAGTAAGCAAGTCTTAAATGCAATAGAATTATATAAAGTCATTGGTTGATCTAGTAGACATGGAGAGTTCCTGTTCATGTCAAGTTGCTGCCTATACAAAGAATGCCAAAAACTTGGCAGGAAAGATAGCAGAGAATCTGGCACATTCCTTGAGTCCAATCACAGGAAAATCTTATTATAACCCCTATTTGAGCTTAGGTACAATCCTACTTCCTTTGCCATCAAAGGACCTTTATGGTCTCTGTCTAGACACTTGGTATAGTCTGGGTTCAGTCCTGGAGAACCTGACCTCCCTCAAATTATGTTGGTCTCCCTGTTCTTGTACTCTGAGCCCCCATCCCACCCCATGCACACCTCAGTGCCCCAGAAAGGATTTTACTTGTAGCTTAGACTTTGGCTCATATCAAGTGTGACCCAAAATGGGGCTACAGAAAGACATTCAATATCCAGTGTGAATTAGAGAATGTGTAATTTTTCCTCTGAGCAAAAGAAATGCTAACAGAAAATACTCAGAATTCACAGACAGAGTGATTTAAACAAGATTCAGTACTTTAACTTAAAGCTACTATTATAGTCTGCTGGGAGGATGATGCGGAAACCTCATAAAAAATAGAAGAGTTTATAGGACTGCTAATTAGACATTTCACATTTTACCTCTTTTCTAAGCTATTCAAACTACTCCCAGTATGTCTGTTGGTAAAAATGACAGCCGGTCCTCTGGTCAGTGGTCATCATCTCTTAAAGTTCTAGAGTATTTGTCAAGGATTCCCTCTCTGCTGCCATTCAGCATAGATCTAATGCAGTGGTTCTCAGCCTTTAATACTCGTATGTGGGCATATCTGCATGTGGGTGGACCCGCCTGGAGACAGATAAAGGAGCAGTGTCTCGGTTCCTAAGACCATCAGAAATATGTTTTCTGATGGTCTTAGGCGACCCCTGTGAAAGGGTCATTCGACCCCCAAAGGGGGCATGACCCACAGGTTGAGAACCACTGATCCAATGGGACCTCTGGACCTCATAAGGTTGCCTCCAAGCCTGGACACATCCATCTGGGGAGAAGTGTAATTTGACTAAGATCAAGAAAGAATAAATGCAAAAGATGCAGCCTAAACCCAGGCTCAGGACATATGCATTAGATGTTCTATTGCATGGCCACACAGGGAGGGGAGTGGCTGACAATAAGGTAACTTGACCCTTTCACCCACTTTCCTCTTAGGAAACATTTCAAAACAGTCTTGATATAATTCCCAACTAGAAAGGCAAAGAGAAACTAAGGTGATTATTGCGCCCTGAGTTATCAGCGCTTCCAACTTCACAAAGATTTTGGGATGAAAGAATATGAACTCTTTAGTCACAAATTACACATGACCAGAAGCAGGCTCTGAAATTCCCACATGGTTAACTGTGATGGTAACAATGATCATGCCCTGTGTGATCATCCCTATATGCCAAAGCAAGCTTGCTACATAGATGTGTACATTTTGCCTCTCCTGATAGAATATAAGCTGCTTGAGGGCAGGCACTGTTTAGCTTCTGTCTTTTTATCCTCAAAACCTAGCCTAAAACATAGTAGGCCTTTTAACTTTATAAACTTCATAACTTTATAAACTTTATAAAGACATGTTAAATTGAGAAGTAATTGATTGGTCACTAGGTCATGTTATGGATTGGACTTGGAGTAAGGAAGACCAAGTTTAAAATTCCTCCAAATTGTACCAATAGAAAAAGTACAGAGGATCCATGGAATGTCATAAAGAAATATAGAAATATACAATTGTTCATAAGCTGCCATCAGGATATGAACTCATGGCTGCCAGTAGGACAGCAACTTGACCTTTAGGAGGAAATCCTATATCCTCTTGACTCTTATGTAGTTCTTCAAAGATTCTTCTGACCATGTAGACAGAGATCCTTTGGAGTTGCTGGACATTCAACCTTCTTCCAACCAGGTCTACACTGTTGGGATCACCCAATGTAATAATAAAGTTGGTTAAGGCCCCTTCTATCTTTTACCCCTTTGCATGGCTTTAATCCAGTTACTGTTGCTAATCCATATTCCAGTGATGACACATGGGAAAATATTCTCAAGAGGCAGTCCCCATCCCTTCAAATATCCAAATTCTTAAACCTGAGGATTATTCTCAAGACAGCTCTCAAAGCTTGAAAAAAAAACTTGAAAGCTCAAGAAATCTCCCCTCTCTACTAGAAAGCTAGATTCTAGGATTTCATTGCATAGGGCATATCAATTCCCTTTTCTTTAAACAGCATATTAAGGTTTGGTAACATTTCCCTCGCAGATAATATTGACAAGCTCATAGGTGTGTTTGCCACAGGCTTCTGTAGGAACTCAATATGTCACTGCTGCCATGGCTGTTGACATCATGGACTGGGAAAGTCCACTAGGGGTTACTGTCCTCTTGGGCATAGTGACTAGAATGCTGTAGGTAAGCACCTGTATTTGCCAAGTTTTTCTGACCCTTGACAGCTATTAACAATTCCTGTAGAAAGTTGATTGTGTACAATCTTCCTACTCCTCTCCTCCACTCCCAGCCCCCAACCCATGTCTGCTATAGCTTCTCCTCTGAGCAAAAAAAAGTGAAGAAAAGAACCTCTGACCTGAGTCAGTTGATGGCCTGATTACCCCCCCTTTCTCCTTAATTTGTTATTATGATTAGCTCCTAATCTCTTTCTACTTGGAAATGATTCTAATGATTAGAGTTAATCCTGACATCAAGCCTAATTAAGACTTCTTCCCCCTGACTTCAGCCCTAAATCTGCCAGTTTGCAATTTCCAAATGTTACCAGAATCTCAAGCCCATTTGCATAGTACTCTCCTCAATGTGAGAAATTGACAACTCTTCTGTATCTCAGACCTAAAAGTTACTTCTTTTGGAATAATATTTAGGGCGCTGATAGATGTGATTCTAGTCCAGTGCCCTTTTCTGAGGAGAACAGAGTGGTCAGTCTCTGTCTCCATCCTTTGCCCCCACCAACAGCAGGAATCAAAGTTTCCACTGGAGAAGGATTAGTGGAGCAAACTATAGATTTATCATCTATTCAGGTCTCCCCATGAGCCACAGCTCGACAGACCCATGTAGACACATATACCTTACAAAAACACTGTTCCCAGTTCTTTCCAACTCAGAGCCAAGCAAGAAAGTCTAATCTCTTGTCCACTGAGAGCTCTTCAAATACTTGGAAACATGTCCTGTCCCTCCTAAGTTTTTTTTCTTCTCCAGGATAAACTTCTTCATTCCTTTGGCCATGAACTCAAGACCCTTCCTTATACTGGTTGCTCTTCTCAAAATGATCTCTAGCTTACTAATGTTCCTTTCAAAACAGTTCCCAGAATCAAAAAAGTGCTTCAGATGTGTTTTGGCCAGGACAGAGGGCAGGAAAGCTGCCATCTCCTTTCCACAAGTCCTGTTTGTCCTAATGCAGGACACCCATACTCTCCTCCCCAGGATGACTCTTGTCCATCACCGCCATGTTAGTTATCCTACTCTGGTTTATAAGATTGTGGAATTTGTGTGGGAAGGACCATAAGGACTTTCACATCCAACCTCCTCATTTTGAATGAGGTAACTGACTTGTCCAACGTCATAGAGCTGAGATTCAAACCCAGGTCCTCTTGTCTCCAAAGACAGAGCTCTTACCATTACAACATGTGACTGCTGTTAACCTTATGTGAACTCCAAGGCTAGCGTCCCTTGCTTTTGCTAAGAAATCAGCCAAACAACTTTTCTGGTTGCACATGTATTGAATGATATCCTCACATTACTTCTGTGTAATTCTGTATAGACCACTCATATAACTGACCCATCAGTTTCTCTATCCCTGAGAATTTCTACCCATGGACAATGATAGATAACTTATTGTAGTGCTTCTTGTAGTGCTCTAAGGTTTACTACGTGATTTCCATCTACCATCTCATCACAACCCTATGAAGCAGGTGCTATCACTATCCCAATTTAATGTTGGGGAAACTGAGGCTGAGAGGGGTTTAGTGACTTGACCAGAGTAACAGAACTAATAAGTATCTAAAGTGAGATTCAGACTCATATCTTCTTGACTCTAGACCTCTATCCACTGAGCAACTTGACTGAGGTAAGTCAACAACTGGACAGGAGAGGGAGAGCAGCCAGGAGGACAGATGGCCTTTGGGACACTAGGAAGAGCTTGTAATGACCCCAAGCTTCCCTCTGAAGCAAAGGCTCATCTTTTTAACCCTAATATTTTTCTAGTGTTAAAACAGTATGACTGCAGGTTATGACATAACGTTATCTGAAGAACACATGTTGGGAGTCACCCAAAGGACCATGGAGAGATACATGGTGGGTATGAGTAGGCTGTAACACAGGCCCAGTGAAGGTTCCTGTCTTGTCCAAGTAGAAGAGACCTGATACCATAAGTTTTAAACCATAAAAAGTCTGTCACTAGTTCTGACCTACAGAAGGAAGTCGGTGCAGCAGCAGGGCATGATGGAACCCTTCACAGGACCCAAGGTACAAACCCAGCTCTGCTGCTGCCTGCTCATGTGTCCTTGTCTAATAAATTTAACCTCTCAGGACCTTGACTTTCCCTTTTACAAATGAGAGATTGAGCTAAATGACTTTTAAGGTCTCTTCTTATTTCTAAATCCTTTGGTTTTAGAGGTGGCCGCTAAGTGGTACCATGGAGAGAGCACTGGGCCTGGAGTTAAGAAGACCTGAGTTCAAATTTGACTTCAGATACTTATTAGCTGTGTGACTCTGGGCAAATCATTTAACCTCTCTTTGGTTCAGTTTCTTCAACTGTAAAAGGGGGATAAAAGTAGCCCTGATGTAACAAGGTTGTTGTGAGGATCAGATGAGACATTTGTAAAGCTTTCCACTTGGTGCCTGGCATACAGTAGGTGTTTAATAAATGCTGGTTTCCTTCCTACCATATCAATGCCTTCTTACAGAGGGGAAACTAACTAGTATTGGGTTTCAATTATAATTATTGCTTATTGCATATTTACACTGTAAATTCAACCCCATTTTGTGATGCTCCTTTGATAAGTAAAAGGTGTTTTTTCTTTTATTATTCATTAGAATTTGTTGTAATCTAGTGCCTCCCCTCAGGGTTATTGTGAGATAAAATGAGATGATATCTGTAAAGTACAAAGTGCCTACAAATAGTAGGTACTTAATAAATGTTCTTAAAATTTCAATTGAAAAATTAATAGTATTTGCTTCCATGCTAAAAGTGAATAGTTTTCTTTGAGGTATAACTTTTTGTTCCTGCAAAAAGGCAATAGGGAGCTATGGAAAACTTTTGAGCAAGAGAGTTACAGGGTCAGTCCTACATTGTCGCTGAATTTGGCAGCTGTGGGGATGACGCACAACAGACTAGGCTGGTCAGAAATGAAGAGCCAGTTAAGAGTTTATTGCAATCATCCAATTGAGAGGAGATCAAGGAGAAGCTAGGCCTGAATGAGAAACATAAACTGTTAGCTCTTAAAGTTCATATCATCCAAATGTCTTATTTTCTAAATGAGCAAACTACGGCCCCAAGAGGTGACACTATCTCCAAGGTCACATAGGAACTAGTGGCAGAAGCAGCCCTGGTAGCCTGGTCTCCATGACTCCTCAGTGCTCTCTCTGCTCCACCAATCTGCTTCTCTCTCTTCCCTGTCCCCACCCTTCCATTATCCCTTCTCCTCTGTTCTACACTACCCCCCAACTCCCTTCCCTACAACCCCCAGTTAGAGTTTATTTTTAAAAGACAGAGGTTAAATATTACAGGATGTTAATTCCTCAATCCATATACAAACACCTTTTCTTTTGGCCTGCCTCTATGGATTTTTGGTATCTGGTATATATTACACTGTGAGACAGGCTTGGAAAGGGAAATGTGCAGCCTGGAAAAGGGCACTGAGTGTGAGGTGATCTTATTACAGTGAACCTAGTTTAATATGGTCACTGAGAGCCTAGGAAAGAATTTTCGACAGACTTAGGAATGAGTTCAGGTATATTCCAAGAGCTGACACTGGACTGGCTGTGGAAAAAACCATCCTCGTGGAGGTTATGCTTAAGAAAGATGAGTTTGGTGGAATCAATCCTGAGGGAAGTGCTGATGAGACCGACAGCGCTCCATGGGGGTGGGCAGCATTTGAAAAGCTAAAGATCGTAGGAGAAAGAAAAGGATGAAGCCAGAATAGAGAAAAGCTTCAGACACACTCAGCAGAGGAGATGGAGAAATATTCAGCGAAGCATCCATTTCTGGGGCACAAGGGGGGAAGGAGTTAAGTTCCCCTACTGTCCCTGCAGCACAGTGGATAATCGTAGGTAATCACAAAAGTCGCGGCATTATTATCTTAACAAAGCATTAACAACAGGTGATTTCTTAATGAAATATGAATTCTTCTCTCTGAGTCAGAAAGAAGCAGTGCCTATGGGTTAGCCATTATGGGCTATGCCTGCAGTTGACTGTTAAAAGACAAAATTCGGTCAGTTTGAAGCAGTACTAGCAAGAGCCAGCAATGGAGAAAGAATTCAGTCCCTGAAAGGGGATCAAACTTCAGTTGGAGGGAGAAGGAACTTTTACACCCCATTGACTATGAAATAGATCCAGTAGAGGAGATAGGCAAAAGGAGATACCCTCCAGCACTTAGAGATTCAATTTAAGAACATTTAATCCACATACTCCAAGCAGACCTGGGTACAGAGGAGCAACAGCTCAGGGTCAGAACCATCCTCAAAGAGCATAACCTCTGGCAGCAGTGAAGAGAGCAGATGATGGAGCCAGGAGAAAGCTAGGCCTGGCAAAGAAGAGCTGGGCTAGAGAAATGACTTGCCAAATGCAGACAGGTCTTGGAAGGCTGACTGTTCTGAAGCTGGGAGCTACCTCATGTGTTCCCTGCATATGGACCTCACTGTCTAAGTCTGTGCCTGCTCTCTCCATGGACTTCTTAGGAAGTGGTGAGGGAGCTCTCCCCAGGTTGAAGAGTGGACTGTTTGGTGGCTACTGTTTTGACTATGTTGTTGTTGTTGTTATCATTCAGTTGTTTTCAGTCATGTCTGACTCTCCGTGACCCCATTTTAGGTTTTCTTAGCAGAAATATTGTAGTGGTTGGCCACGTCCTTCTCCAGCTCATTTTACAGATGAGGAAACTGAGGCAAACAGGGTAAGGTGACTTGCCCAGGATCACACAGCTAAATTGTCTAAGTTCAGATTTAAACTCAAGAAGATAAGTCTTCCTGACTCTTCTATCCACTCTGTTATCTATCTTTTACTGTATCATCTTAGTAAATATCTTTGCCAAGAGCTAATTGTGTCTTTTGGCTGACTGTAAATGGAAAGTGTGCCAGTGAGGGGCTTGTGAGCTACAGTTTTACAAGTGGATACCTATAATGCATCTCTAAAGCTAGAACAGTCCTTCTCAGGACTTACATAACATATTTATAACATAATTTAATGCATTTCTAACATAAATTCAGAAATAATATAGCACAGCCCACACAAGTCATGTTCTCCCCCCAAGGTATTTTATGTCTGTGGAGAAGAGTGGGCATACATTTACAAAACCCTGGTAGTGAAGCTCATGAATGAGGAAAACTATGAATCTGAATTGCAAGACTTTATATATTATTGGTCTGTTCAAAAACATCCACATCATACACAGCAGCTCTCTGCTAGCTGTTTTTCTGGTCCTCCCAATTTAACTGCTGGAAAAGTGCTCTTCTCTTTTACTCTCAAGCTGTTGAAGCACTGATGATCTCTACTAATTCATATTCACCTTTGAGAGGGCCCTGAGAAAGTGTAACACTGCTGTTATGGACTAGAACTTTTAGTCATAACCCTCAACTGACTGCTTGTGGTGGGGGACTCAGAATGCTCCTTGATCTCCACTGTCACTTCTACTCTACCACCATCACTCAGTATCCATTCTCCTTTGAGGCCAATGGAATTAAAATTTATCCCCTAATCCAGTCCCTGATGATCCATATTCACCCTTATGACATTCTCCTGTCTTCCTCAATGAGTTCCATATCTAGCTCACAATCTTTTTTCATTACAACTCTTGTCCTTACACTAGGAGACCTCAACATACATATTGATGTTCCTTCCAATACCCTCCCCTCCCCGTTTCTCCATCTACTCAATTCTCATGATGTTAAGGTTTCTCATGAATTGAAAATTCTCAATGCCCAATTCTCTACTCTCCCTCAGCTACAGTCATACCTTCGATCTTGCCATCACTCACAAGTGTTCCCTCCTGGTAGGTTTCTGCACACAGCTCTATTAATAGTGGCTTGTCTTCCACATGATTGGGTTCATACCTTCCTGCATGGGTATTTTTTTCCTTGCTTTGATTGGCTCAAATCAGAGACTCCTGGCATTCACCTTTCCCTTATGAGGTAAAAATGCATCAATTCTCCTTTCCAGTTCATTATAAAAATCAGCTTATCATCTTCAAAAAGTTATTAAGATTTTGTGACTTTTATAGAGCATTTTTATATGACTATAGATAGCTTTAATTTTTTCATCTGAAAACTGCCTGTTCATATCCTTTGACAATTTATCAATTGGGGAATGATTTTTATTCTTATAAATTTGACTTAGTTCTCTATATATTTGAGAAATGAGACCTTTATTAGAAACACTGGCTATAAATATTGTTTCCTAACTTTCTGTTTTCCTTTCGATCTTGGTTGCATTGGTTTTGTTTGTGCAAAACCTTTTCAATTTAATGTAATCAAATTTATACATTTTGCATTTTACAATACTCTCAATCTTTTGTTTGGTCACAAAGTCTTCCATTCTCCATAGATCTTACAGGTAAAGTATTCCTTGCTCTATTAATTTGTTTATGATATCACCCTATATGTCTAAATCATGTACCCGCTTCAATCTTATCTTATAGGGTATGGGAAGTTGGTCTATTCCTAGTTTCTGTCATACAGTTTTCCAGTTTTCCCAACAGTTTTTGTCAAATGGTGAGTTCTTACACCAGAAGCTGGAGGATGTTGTGAACTATAACCTCTGAAGTCCCTTACATTTGCGTGTATTAGTTATTTTTTTTTGCTTTCTTTTTTTTTTACACTTTTAATTTTAATTTATTTTCTTGGTTACATCATTCATTTACACAAGGTTTTGAGTTACAAATTTTCTCCCCTTTTTGCCCCTACCCCCCAGCCCAGAACATTGATCCCACTGTAAGACCCC
>CM053601.1:5185229-5224781 GCA_028646575.1 Pseudocheirus occidentalis
TGAAGGAATCACCTTTGTCCTTGAACAGTAGAGGTATATACATGAGTCTCTTTGGATGTTACTTTTTTCTAACCTGATTCATCCACAGTCACAGAGTCCTCTGAGCTGTCCCCACCCTACCCCAATCAATTCTTTTGCCTCAGATGAAAATAATTCCTAGTAAAAGCTCTGCCCTGATGAGCCTCACTCCCGTTTTATCAACAAGGAAAAATCATCAAAATCAGATTTGTGGACAGAGCTAGAAATGCAATCAGTGGGAAACTGGGGGAGAAGTTTTCTCTTTGGAGCTCAGTTTCCCCTTCTGTAAACTGAGTGGGCTGGATGGAACGATCCCTAGGACCCCTTTCAGTGTGAAATTCATGATAATTGTCTTCCTTTCTTTCTTCCTTCCCTCCCCAGGCACCATCTCTTGTCCCCCTGGTCTATAGCTTGCCACTCTTCCAGATGCCTCTGGAGGACACTGGGAGGTGAATGTCTTTGCACAGCCCTCTTTACTTAACAAATTCACTGGTAAATCATGGCATCATCTTCCTGATATCAAGGTCTTCTTCCAGAACAAATGAGGAACAGCAACCCAACCCACCTTCCCTCTGTCCTTCTTCCCCAGCCTCCCTCCCTTCTTTGCCTCCTTCCTGCCTCCTTTCTGACGACATTCTCTTACCAGACTCTATTAACACCTGTTTCTAAAGAGCTGATGGAACTGGGTAAATTACTGGCACCGTCTTGGAGTCAGGAAGGGTTGGGTCTAGCAGGAGCCCTGAAAATAAACACCTAGGCAGTGAAATCTACCCTCCTGAAGAAATAGGCAGGAATTATAAAGATCAAAGCTTGTCATCACCCCTAGGAGCAAACATTGGAGAGCCTAGAAAACCCATTAAAATGATTAGTGTGAGGAGGCCGGGGACCACAGAGATTCCCAGAAAGTCTCTCGACAGCCATCTGGTCCCCTGGCTCAGGATGGGATTTCTTGCTAAAAAACCAAACTCTTACCAGAATGGTTTAGGTTTCTCTTTTCTGACCATTGTCTTAGTGCCACCGGATGCCATGTTTTTAAACATCATCTTCCTTCTTGATCAGAGATTCAAGACTGAATTCAGAGGAGCATTTATACTTATTCTTATCTTTGAACCAATTTGTACAATGATATGGTTGTCTAAAGTTCAAGGTTTCACTGAGCTACATCAAGACAAAGCATTGGGGTGGTGCCTTCTTCTAGCACCCCTCCCAAAATGATCTCCTGAAACTTCACTCATTTGCAACACAGGAGAAAAACAGACTCTGAAGTTTCATTTATTTCTGGAATTATTGCCTGTTTGGAGAACATGCTATAAGTGTGTGCACACATGTGTATGTGGTGTCTGAGTGGTGTGTGTGTGTGGTGTGTGTGTCTGTGAGTGTGTGTGTGTGGTGTGTGTGAGTGTTGTGTTTGGAGTGTGGTGTATATGTGTGTGTGGTGTGTGTGTGAGTCTGTGTGTGTATGGTGTGTGAGTCTGTGAGTCTGTGTATGTGTGGAGTATGTGTGTTTATGTCTGAGTGTGAACTGCTCTCTGGATCCTCTTCCTCCTTCTCCACAGCCTCCACTCCTCAGTGAGACCAGTAATGTCCAAGGATGATTGGCATCACCTTTTCGGGTTGCCTGGGGTAGATGTTCTGAGACTTGGGAGAAACTAGAGTGTTTCATTATTGGCCTTGGAGCCAAGATGGTCTGGACTGCAGTCCTGCCTCAGACACTTACTAGCTCTGTCAACCTAAGCAATGACCTAACCTCTTCAGGCCTCAGTTTCCTCCTCTGTAAAAGGGGTGTATTGGTATAAGTTCCTGTCACCTCTGCATCTGTACTCCTGTGCTCCATTGAGGCAAGTGTTTGAGGGAAGAAGGACACTGCTATCTTTAGTCAGCACACGTGAAGGCAATGTTGGTGACAGGGGTCTCTAGTAGATGGAAGCTGATGGAGGAGATGAATGCCTCCTCATCACACTTGTGTGAAGCTGTGGTCAAGCAAGGTTAGACCCAAAGGAACAACTTGAAGGGGATCTTGGTCTGATACTGAATCACATCTGCTGTGATGGAGGGAAGCTCATGCCTCTAGGAGCCCACTAGAACTATTGTTCTTGATTATACCCTCTGATGCTCCATGCCTCACTGGCAGGCTCCCAGGGGATGGTTATTTTGGGGAGACACCAGGTAATGGGAAGAATGGGTGGTTAGAGTCTATGCTGTGTAGCACTGGGCCAGAGCTCACAGTGATTTTCCAAATAAAATTCTAAGTAGGAAAAAACCAAGCCACATCTCTAAGACCCAGGTTCTTTATCTGTTAAACAAGGGGTTTGGACAAGGTAGCCCATGCAGCTCAAAATCTATGATCTTATGGCCTCAGGCCAGTCACTTAACTACTCAGTCTGATTTTCCTCTTCTGTAGAATAAGGGGCTTGGACTAAATGACCTCCGAATTTCCTCCAGTCCTAAAGAGGAAGACCCTCTTTGGGTCACAAAATAGTGTCTTGTATAAAAGGGATATTTTTCTACCTCCAGCTGTGGCCAACCAAGGTTAGAACAATGATGTGTTTTACAGTATAAATCTGGGAAACTTGGAAAGAAACCTGCCATTGGCCTTTCCACCTCCTCTGTCCCTCCCCATGGTAAATAACCTGTAAAACAAGTTTTTATCATCCAAGGATTGTACAATCAGCAGTCAAGGAAAAGGCAAGGATCCTTTTATTTACTAAAAGTCATTTGCTCTCATGATTTTCTACTGGCTGGTGACCTGGGCTTTATTGTGCCAGCATTTCAGTGCCTCATTTGTCAAATCAGGGGGTTGAACTTGATGATCTTTTCCCCTTCTAGATCTAGAATCCTGTGATCTCAGTCTTCATGTATTCACAACCAGGAGCTCAAACTCATGAAGGATGAATTTGTTGAGACCCTGAAAGAAGAAAAATCCTTATTCTTCTGGCTTCCAGCTTCAAGAGAGAAGACACAAGGTTTTCGATTCTCTCTAGGGAGGGATTCCTAAAGGGGAAGAAAGACTGTGGGAAGAAGCCAACATATAGAGAGGCTCAGGAATGGTGTTATGGTCAAATGAAATAGCGAGTATCAACAGAGTGACCACAGAGTCCAATCAAAGTTTAAGGAGCTTTAATAGAAATTAGTTTAGCCAGCTGGTGACTGACTCTTATAGCCAATTAGAAAGAAATAGAGAGCAGCAGCCTGATCCAGAAATACAGACCCTTTTATACCATATAGTCCCATTGTTTGGAGGTGCAAGTAAGTTGCTGAGGCAAGGGAGTTTGTGATTACAGGGCATAATGACAGAACATGAAGAAGAATGAACAACAGGAACATCTTTAGATAGGGGATTGGTATGGGGCATGATGACCTGAGCACTTAAGAGAAGAAAAATGAATACCTAGATTCGTTCCCACACCCCAGCCTGGCTCATAGGCAGGTTCATTGTCTTCTAACTTGCTGATTTCTAATTTCACAAAGTATCACTTAACTATTTCCTGGCTACTTCATTCTTAAGTCCATGAAGTTTCTACTTAACTAGTTCCTGCCCACTTCAATGGAGCATGGAGCAATCAGTGTCCATCAATGAGGAATATTATACAAATGAACTTGAGTCCCTGGATACACAGAATTAGGCAGTTTCCTTTTTCTGAATGTATGTGCTTTTGTTTATGGTTTTTACACCACTTCCACCAACCAGAAATGTTCATCAAGTGTCTGCTATGTGCCTAGTACAGTGCCAAACCCTGGGGATACAGAGACAACATTGAACCATCAATGCTGCCAAGGAGTGTACATTCTTCTGGACCAGTGTGGGTGGCAGATATGTCAAGTATTCCAATAATTATGATACAAGGTGGAAAATGATGGAGGAGGAGGGAGATCCAGACCCAGTGCACTAGGAATATTTGAGGGGGAACAACTTGCTCTCAATTGGGAGGGTCTGGGAAAGCTTCATAGAAGAGGCAGCCCTTGAGCTAAGTTTTGAATATTCATTTAAAGATCCTGGAGGATTGAAGTGAGAAGGGAGTACATCTGATGACTCATGCAAATGCACAGAGGAAGTCTGTGGAACAACCAGCAATCTCATTTGGCTGGAATATTAAATATGCGAAGAAAGTGTTTAATATGAAATAAGGTTGGAAAAGTAGACTGCAGCCATGTGATGGAGAGCATCAATTAGTAGGCCAGTTTGTATTTTTATCTTTAGGTCAATATGAGGCAGCATGATGGAGTGGAGAGAGCTGGTCTCAATGTTGGTCAGTCAGCATTCAGTCAACAAGTATTGATCATGTGCCAGACACTGTTGTAAGCACTGGGGATCCAAAGCAAAGCAAACGCTGTCCCTCACTTCAAGGAGCTCCCATGCTCACAGGGGAGATCAGTACGATCCGGGCCAAGGTCTTGCCTCTTACACACCCAGGCTGTGTGAGCCTGGGCAAGTCTCCTTAATCTCCCAGAGTTCTAGGCAGCTCCAAGAGAATGAAATGACCTGTATGTGACGGAGCAAGTCGGATGCTGGATTGGGGAAAAGTGGGTATAAGAGAGGGGGATGGCCTTTGTTTCCCAGAAACCTTGACTCACAAAGTAGTGAGAAAAGGGCGCCTGGTTCTCTCTTCTTGCTTCTTTTTCTGTGACTGTTAGAGTTCGGTTCAGATATTCTGTCTGGGGGGAAATCTAGAGAGCCTGGAAATTTCTGACCTACTCCACCATCTCCCAGAATGACTAATTCAGGGATTCTTTATGGACTCTTCTGTGCCCTTCACCTTATCTCCTTTCTCTGCCTTCTGGGCTGTGAATGGGAAGCTATCTTCCCTGCCCCTCCCTGCCTGGAGCACCTTTAGGGCCATAAAATCATTATCAGTTTAGAACTGGAGGAATCTGGTCCATGTCTTCATTTATAGAGGAAAGTAGGTTAGTTGAAATAACTTTCATAGGTTCACACAGCTAATCTTTGGCAGAGAAAGAATTTGAACTCCTCCTTCTGACTATAAAAACCAGTGTTCTTTCCCTGGAGAGGCTTATACAAATTGAAGCTAAATGAGAAGAGCAGAACCAGGAAAAATTTGCACACAATCACAGACACATCGTATGTGTGACAACCAGCCATGATAAACTGGACTCTTCTCAGTAATGCAAGGTTATAAGACAACCCTGCATGTCTCAGGATGGAAGGAGATGTCTGCATTCAGAGAAAGATCTAGAAAGACCAGAGTTTAAATGGAGACTGAAGCAATCTACATGCTCTCTTTCTTTTTCATGTTTGGTTTTGTTTCTTCTTTCCCATTGTTCACTCCATTGGTTACAAGCCTTCAATACAACCAGAACATTGCCCAGTGTGATATAGTATTTGCAGATCCCATACATGATTGCATGCCACCATGGGGGAGGGGGGCAAAGGTAGAGGAGAAAATTTGAAACTCAGGGGATTGTGGAACTGAATCTTGTAAATGAAAAGTAAATAAACAAGTCAATGAAAAAAAAAGAACAATGACAATAGCCTTTTCACAGCCTGACCCATCATCCATGTTGCAGTAATTGGAGGGATGGGGGCAAACAACAAAGTAGGAGATTGCTAGTACCAACCTGACCAAACCAGCCTCTTGATTGTGGATGGCCAGAGCTGAACAGAGCAGGCTAGAGATAGGAGAGTCAGGAATCAAACTGAAGTTTAATTTCAAAACAAAGGAAATGGCTTGCAAGCAAGGACGGATGGGGGACCTTAGGCAGTGTGGGGAGATCTCAATACTTATACCACTGGCTGCACAGTCAACTATAGCCCTGACTATGAGAGGGAACAACAATAATGCAACAAGTTTGATTCATAGCAGGGCTTCATGACCAGAACTTGTCTGAGTTCAGAGAATACCTGATGCTATCAAAACAATATAACTTTGCCAGAGGGAGAGATCATCTAGAGGGTAAATGCAAAGGATTGTTGTTATGCCAAGCTCAGGGTACAGCTTGCTTGCTGGGCCTTAGCTCTGAAAAAAAAGGATGTCTCCTAATATCTTTACATCTTCCCCTTTTGACCAAAGGGAGGGGGTGTGAAAGGAGAGGTAACTATAAGCCAAGATGTCATGAGGGGTCAGTACCTTGAGGAAACCTCTATGTGTTGAGGAAGTATGTCCCAGGTATCCTTGGTAGCTATTGTTTGCTTTCAAGCAGAAAAAAGAGGGAGGCCAAGAATGTAGAGGGAAGAAATGCCAATGTACTCTTACATCAGGTTTGATGGTTGGGCACACAACCCAAGAGAAGAGACCAGGAGCTCCCCCTGTCCCCCAAACCTAGGACAGAAGACTCAGTCCTTATCTAGAATCTTGGGACAGCAGCTTCATCTGAATGTCAGCTACTTTGGGGTGCATACTAGATGAACATTAAGGTCCCCAGGGGGTTCTGCTATTCACTTAGGAGCAGGGGCCCTCTTCAGATGATCCAGGAGTCCACACCCACAAGTTCAGCGTTGTGAGAGTAGCTAGAAGGACCTGGTAGGGGCCCTTACAAGACATATGGGTTGACAATTGTGAGGAAATTTGCATCAGTCTTTTACTCTGAGTTTCAGGTCAGCATAACATAGGTCCTTAGTTAAGAATCTGTAAACAACACATAGAGATGATCCAGTTTCCTGGACTCACAGGGCTATCAAACAATGCAATAAAGCATTTTCCCATAATTATATAATTAGATTAAATCAGGTACAGATCAAAGTACTTAGAAGTCTCACAATGGACTAGCTCTGAGAAGGGAGATATACATGTCACCAAGGTAACCAAGAAAACATAAACATAACTAAAATCAAGTTTTCTTATATTCTAGTGACTCATTCTCAATATCCATTTAACCAGCACCTTCTGAGTCCCAGATGTCTCATGTAGTCATCTGGTCCCTTAGATATGTTTTCTTGGACAATACGCTGTTGTCCAGGGAATAAGAGCAAGCCAAGATCTGGGTTCAGGACAAATTTAGGTGTGAATTTATTAATTAAGCACGTGACTATGGGAGTCTATTCACTCAAATGAGTAGTGAATTTCTAGGGGGCACAGACTTGATTTTATAGGCCCAAACCACAAAAACCACAATCAGGGAAGGGAGATAGCAGAAGCCATGACGTACAGAAACAAAAAAAACCAGCCATGGGTCAGATCTATAGCTCAGGGCTAATTTGGGAATATGGTGCAAGGATATAAGGGTGCAACCTTCCTGTGACATGGGGGTCCCTCCTAAAACAGGGTGGAGGGCACAGGGTGGAGGGCCGTAGTCAGAGCTTTCCAGAGCAGAGTGTAGGGTCATGGGGTAAAAGTGACTGGAATTCCCCAGAACAGGCTAGGGTCATGTTATGAGCGAAGATGGTGGGGTCCCTGCTTGGTCAGCAGGACAGGACAGGGTGGTCTCTAGATAAGATCCTTGCACCATAATGAACCTTTTACACCATAATAATTCAAGGAGAATATATAAAATGCTGATTATAGAAGGAGGGGTCAGGGAACTATGCCTTGAGCAATATGTCCAGATATGCCTTAAAGCTGTTCCAAACTATCACAGGATATAGGACAGAGACAGAGACAAAGACAGAATTATAAAAGGGTGCTTAATGGTGGGCCACAAATTAGGTGGTGTGCAGTGATCTGGGATTTGGGTCTCTGTATTACAATGCTTATTCTCAGGACAGATCTAAAAGGGGCTCTGCTTCTCTGGTTCCAGATTTAGAGGTTCCTAGATAATTCTGCTAGTAACATCATTTAAATTTGATTCATCAATTCTGTTAATTCAGAGAATTTCAGTTCATATACTATTTATTGTTTCTGTCCTTACCTAAGTCCTGTACCTGATATGAGAATATTTTTAAAAATCCCTGTAATCAACACCCAAAACAATAGTAAATTACAGTTCCATGAATTTTCACCTCAAAATAGCAAAATTTCACTAACCAGAATTTAGTATTTAAATATCCTTTCTGCTGTCTTTAGAAACAACAATAATGACACAATGAACGTCAGATGATATCAATTGTATTTCCAAATTATCACATACGAAAATTATTGATTTTATTACCTTTGATATTTTATAGCCACTTTAGAATTATCAGGTATGGAACAATTATTCAATTAAAGAAAAAAGTAATAATATAGCACTTAGCATATGCTTGTCATTGTGTTAAGCACTTTACAATCATATTATTTGGATCTTCAGAATAATGTTAGGAGGCAGGTACCATTATTACTTTTCTCTTTACAGATCAGGAAATTGGGGCAAACAGAGATAAGATAGCTTGCTTAAGATTACACAGCTAATAAATTTCTGCAAATGAAATGCAACTTAAGTTTCTCTACATTTTCCAGCATTTTTTCAACACCTGCATTTGAGAATCTTATCTGGGATGAGAGCAGTTAATAGAATGAGAGAGAGAGAGAGAGAGAGAGAGAGAGAGAGAGAGAGAGAGAGAGAGAGAAAGAGTGAGAAAGAGAGAGAGAGAGAGTGATAAGGAGCAAACTTTTACTTACTTTTTTCTTTCTTCATCCTGGAATTACTTCCAAATTACTTGCTTTCCTTCATTGTTCTAGAACAATGAGGCTATTAATCTTGCCATTTACTTTTAAAGCTTTTACAAGATCTAATTCTTATTTTTCATTAACAAAATTCTACAGAGTGGTACCCCAAAACTTACTAAGAAATTTCAGAAGGGAGTGATTTCCTGGAATTATCCCAAAGTCTCAAGAGTTCTCCATTGTAGTCTTAAACATCATAAATCTTCAAACCTCCAAAATATGTTAAGATGTTTTTAGCAGTTCCACAAATTTTAATTATCTGACTATTTCTTTTCTTTTTAAATTTCAGCATAATCAAAGCTGAAATGACAGAAAAAAATTTCATGCACGTGTTTTTTTTTTCTTTTTCTTATAACCTAATCTCCCAGGGAAAGCCTAAAGTGGGAGTTAGTCCTGCTTACTGGGACAATTGCTTCAAGTATGAAAGTTTGTTAATCTTTCCTGATGTTCTAAACTCTTTGGCTACAACTCTTACAAGTTTTTCTGACTAGCTGCACATTAAATCTTTCAGGGTAACAGAATCTAGCTCACAACACAAACATGACACATTTTACATTTTACAAAGACATAGACAGAGACAAAATGACAATACAGTTACAATCAAACATAGAATGTTTTAACAAAGTATGCAATTGAAATTCTAGTTTTATAGAGGTACAGTTACCAACGTATGCAGTTTAAAAACAGCAGAGGCTATCCATTTTGCATTTTATAATGCTCACCAACTCTTCTTTGGTCATAAAGTCTTCCCTACTCCATAAATCTGACAGGTAAACTATTCCTTACTTCCCTATATTATTTATAGTATCAGCCTTTATACCTAGATTGTGCACCCATTTAGACTTGACTTTGGTATTATGGCGTTAGGTGATGGTCTATGCCCAGCTTCTTCCATTCTATATTCCATTTTCCCCAGCATTTTTGGTCAAATAGTGAATTCTTAACCCAGAAACAGGGGTCTTTGGGCTTATCAAATAGTATGTTACCATAGTCGTTGACTACTGAGTCTTTTGTACCCAGTCTATTCCATTGATCCACTACTCTATTCCTTAGCCAGTACCAGGCAGTTTTGAGGACTGCTGCTTTATAAGAGAGATTAAAATCTGGTACAGCTAGGCCACCTTCCCTAACATTTCTTTTCTCACCCCTAACACTTTCTTAATGCAAGACAGTCAACAAAACTATACATCGAACCCTGATTTGTAGTTTGTTCATTTCTGGGGTGCACACCCTAAGAATTTAACAGTAGGCTCTTGGTCTGACCTGGCTTCAGCCCCCTTGAAATTATAGCCAGGCAGACCAGGATTCATAATGAAAACAGACACCAAACCCTTTCCCATCTTGCCTTACCCTGCATCAAGCATTAACTTGGGTGGGGGGTTACTGCAAACAGAAAACTCTTCAGAGATAATGGGTTGGCCCAGTGCCTCCCCTTTGCCCTTCTTAGCCCACACCCCAGAAGGTTCAGTTTGCCTTTTTCCAACTGCTGCCAACACATTTTTTCCTGCAAGGGACTGACCTCCTGGGGTGGGAAGGGTGGGAAAGATTCTTATAAAAGTTGATGGCTCTTGTACCTGCCAGTGCCCTTCCTGTAAGAAAGAGAAACAAAGAGAGAAACAAACCACCCATGAGACAGAGCTTACCGTTCTGCTAGAAGATTCCAAAATGCAATCTAAATTAACTCTAATCCTCAGTTTATCCAACCATTTATTCACATTTAAGCAGGACCTCAGGGTCTCTTACATGGACTATTTAGACAATAAGCTTCCACCTGGCCTCCTGGCTGGAGTCTAGGTCACCCTTCTCATCCATCCTCCTATTTGGAGTCATCCCCTGCTCCCCTTGACAAAGCTGCCAAATTGACATTCCTAAAACACAAATGTGTTATTGTTCAGTTGTGTCCAACTTTATGAAGATTTCATGTGGGGTTTTCTTGGCAAAAATTCTGAAGTGGTTTGTCATTTATTTTATAGATGAGGAAACTGAGGTAAACAGGGTTAAGTGACTTGGCCATGGTCACACAGCCAGTAAGTATCTGAGGCCAGATTTGAACTCAGGTCTTCCTGGCTCCAGGCCTGGCACTCTGTGCCACGGTCCTGTTTTTCCCCTACTCAAAACTATTCTTCAGCTCTGTGTTGACTCTGGGAGAAAAATCATCATCAGCTTTTCACTTAAAGTCCTCTGCAGAGGTCAGTTAAGAATCATGAGACTCAAAAACATTCCAAATCATCAGAAAATTAGCAGCTTAGATAAAAAATAGACAAACTTACTCAAATGAGGCTTTGAGAGAGAAAGGATGCTGAAAAAATATACTATTATGGAACTAACAACACTCAGTAATTCAATGGAGCAGTAAGAGGAAATATGAGAACAGCCAAAAGATTGAAAAAATGAAATGGACAAGAGAGATATTGACTACAGAAAAAAAACAAATGACCTGGAAAACAAGATGAGCAGAGACAGTTTAGGAAGCATTAAATTTCTTGGAAACCAAGGTCAAACCCCAAACCTGGAAGTCATAAAAGAAAATCACCTGGATCTATTGGAAAAAAAAGGACAACATGGGAAAAAGAAGGAATGAGCAGGTTACCACTTGCATGAAAATCCAAAGTCAGAATAACCCAGGAATGTCATAATCCAAATCCAGAATTTTGAGGCCAAAGGAAAAAAAAGAAGCAACATAAGTAGTCATAAAGACAAAATTCAGGGATTAGGGAGTAAACTTCACACAAAGGTTTAAGGGCAAATATCTCATCCACCCACTTTGCTCCACTCTGATACCTGCCAGTTACAACATGTTCAGTCATTCAGCTGCATCCAAATCTGTGACCCAGTGGACCAACTGGGCATGGGGTATTCCTGGAAAAGATAATGGAGTGGTCTACCATTTTCTTCTCCAGTACAGTAACGTACCGAGAAACAGAATAAATGGATGAACAATCAAAAGTAACTTTTTCTGTACAAATAAAGATAATCCTACTGAGGAAAAAGTCATCTTTAATAGAATGAAGAGCTTTCAAGAATTTTTGATAAAAAGATTAGAACTGTGTAGTCTTTGGGGCACAACTCAGGAGATAAGAGAAATCTAGAAAGGGATATATATCTGGAAGTGGCTAAGTAATAACCACGTGCTTACATCCTAATGGAGAAAGAGACAAGTATTGCTTCAGGATCCCAGTGTTTTAGGGATTATACTGTTGTTTTGAAGAGAGCCAATGACATCATGGGGTGGTGTCTTGACTCTTGTGTGAATTAGATTTAAGTGAGGCAGAGCTGTACTAAATCATCAGTCTCACTCTCTCTTCTAGAGTCATCAAAGTCTCATGGCAAGACAAAAGTCAGGATAACTGGTGATGACTTGGGATGCAGTGAATGAAGTTGGTGTCTTAGATGTCTGATCAAATGCTAAGAGCTCTACAGCACCTACATTAATCACCTTCATGGCTACTGGAACAAATCGTGGTCATCCACGCAGTCCCCCTGGAGCAAGTCTTCACCCACTTGGGACACATACCGCTCTAACTCATCGATGGGCTTGTGGCCTGTTGGTTACCTTCAGCCTGGTTTAGCCTGTCTGCCAAGATGTTCTTACTGCGTTGTGGCTACTGTACACGCTGTAGCTTCTTGGTGTAGCTTCTTGGAGCCACAGGGGAGACTTGGGTGAATTAGGTGGACTCTGAAGGTGGATGAGCAGTCCTGAAAAGAGCTTAGCGAGCACCAGAGGGGCTAGTCCTTCCTGAACACCCCATACAAAGTGTCAAGAAAGATAGATTCATATAGATTCAACATAAAGGTCAGCATAACATACCATGTTAAAAAAGAAAACAGGATAAATCAAAAGGTTATAGTAATAGATGCAGCCAAATATTTTGACAAAAATACAATACCTATTTATGTTCCTAACATTGAAAAGCAAAAGAGTAAATGTACCTTTCTTTAATATGATAAACTGAAAGTATCTGAAACAAAACACTAATATTATCTGTGAGACAGAAAGACGCTACAAATGTTTCCAATAAGATCAGGGATAAAGCAAGGAGGGCCATCATGACCTCTAATGTTTAATATAGTCCCAGAAATGCCAACTATTGCAATAACACAAGATAAAGAAATTGAGGGAATAAACACAGGCAAAGAAGGAACAGCGTTACTATTTTTTTTGCATATGCTAGGATAATTTACTTAGGGGACACATCAGAAGAGACAGAAAAAGAAAGCCTATTCAACTGCAGTGTCTAATGTATCTGAGAATTCACCTACCAAGACACCTTCACAACTTCAAAATGCTCTTTCTAGAAATAATGGAAGGCAAATAATTGGTCAAATATTAATGGCTTACGCTGTTATGTAATAAAAGGACAACAATGCTGAAACTGATTTATAGATTTAGCGCTATAACAAACTACATTCAGGTATGGTAATACATACCTATAATCTTTGCTCCTGGGGAAGGCTGAAGCTTGAGCTCAGGAGTCCTGAACTAAATTATATAGGGCTAAATTATAGAATTAATACAACTTATTATAATCATTAATATATGATCATATATATAACACATAGTTACATCATATAATTAATAATATTATTTTATTTTATGTGATTTATTTTAGAATCTTCAGTTTCCTGCAAGCCTCTGCTCAAATACCTCCTTTGCCATGAAGTCTTGGATCCCCCAGCAGCTAATGCCTTGTCCCCAAATTCCCCTGTTTCTATTGTGCATGCCGCTGTATGTATTTGTTCTTCTGTCCTCACTGGATTATGCAACTAAGATTAGTTTCAGTTCCCCATACCTCCCCACCTCCCCCTTCTTCCCTCTCCTTTCCTTTGCAGCTGTGTTCACCTTCTCTGTATGTACAGACATTCTCTTATACATACATCCTTATTGATATGTTGTGCCGTCCAACAGAATGTGAAGTTCTTAGGGTAAGGGCTATTTTTTACTTGCTTTGTACTCCCAGCACTTCATAGGATGCCCAGCCAAGTACTTAATAAATGTTTATTGACTGGCTGACTGTTGTCTTGGTGTCCCCAGGACCTAGGACAGTGCTTTGCTCATAATAGGAACTGAATTAATGCTTGTTGATTGACTGCTCAAGGAATTGCAGATGTGCTGGAAAAAAGCTTTGCTTCATTTGTGAAATCCCCAGGTAAATATGACTGAACACAGCCTAAAAGAGCAAGGACAGGAGGTTTGGAGAGGCTCTCCGGGCCTCTGTTTTCTCATCTGTAAAACAAAGGCCTTGAATTAGGGGATTTCTAAGGACCCTTCTAGCTCTAAACCCTAAGATCTGGATTGATTTCTCATACTCTGTTTTGGTTGAATTTTTCTGTTGACTTCGCTTTCATTTGAACCTCTTCTATGTGTTCCCACACTTTGCTTAGTCATTTGCATTTCACAGACACCCACTTTGGTTCCAGGTTTTGGCTACCGTGAGTAGCATGGCTGTTACTGTTTGGGCATGTGTGGCCTATTCTATTTTTGGTCTGCTTGAAGTATATGTTCTGGGTCAAAGAGTATGACCAATTTAGCAAGTTTTCTTAAATAACTCCAAATAGCTTTTTGGGGAAATTCGCATCTTCAACAACAGGGCTTTGTATGTATCTTCTCAAGGCCATAACGGCAATGACTACTTTGAGCATTTATCATCTTTACTAATCTGACAGAAGAGGTAAAGCTCTAAAGTTGGATTCATTTGCGTTCCTTAATGATTTTAGATCACTTTTACACGTGGTTTTGGATAGTTTTCCCTCCCTCCCTCCCTCCCTTCAACAAATCATCTGTTGTCTCTTCATCCTAACTACTGGTTCCATTTTCAAATATATCTTGGATGTCAGAGATATTTGTTGCAAAAGTTTTTTTGTTTTCTTTTAGCAACAAATATGTATTTGTGCAACTGGCAAGAAGGCAAACTGTCATACCCGATCAAGGCTCTCGCCCCCTCTAGTGGGCAATCTTAGCTCTTTAGCAGTGATATTTCTATTTTTTTTTTTTTTAATGAGGAAGCCCATTGTGAATTTATAAAGTGGAATGAGAGGCCAGAAAAAGACCCTGAAGACTGTAGGATGCCAAGATTTTGAACTGAATGAGGCATCAGAGGTCACCTAAATCCATCTCTGTGCTTTACACACTCCAGAGTACTTACTAAGGATATCCATGAGGAAGGTGAGATTCGCACTTGGGTCTTCTGAATCCAAGAGCAGGACTCTTTGCAGTGCACTACGGCCTCTTCACAACCTTGGCCTTGGTTCAGTCTGTGAGAGCAGCACAGCTAAGATCCAAGTTCCCAACCTGAATTCTACCCTTTGGTAGAATTAGTTGCATTCAAATGTGTGGTTCTTGAGGTTTTATGTGAAGGTCCTGATCCAATCACCTAAGACACTCAGAGTGTCAGTTTCCTAATCTGTTGAATGGGTATAATGTTTGCAAGACCTACTTCGCAGGGGTGTTGAGTGGACAGGGCTTTTTAATCCTTAAAGTACTCAAGGGAAGTGAAGGGTCATTGCTGTTTCCTGTGGCATCGTTGAGTCAGAGGCTATTCATTGAAGTCAGCCAAGCTGGCCAACCCTAGTTTCCGAAATGTATTCCAAGTATATTTAATTCAAGTGTCCTTTTTGATCGTCCTAATATGAATGGACTCTGATATCATGCATGTGCACACATGTGTGGGTATGTTGGGACATGTTTTGTGTTAAAATCCATGGGTAGAGATTGGGGTGACAAGGACTGATTCCATCTGAAAGTGGAAACATTCATCAAAGGCATGAAAATCACTACATTTTCAACTTGTTATCAAGGAAGACTGTTCAATTGGGAGATACGAGGCCTTGGAAGGCAGGAAGAACTGACCTTGAATTTCGACTCAGACTCCTAACTGTGTGATGGATCCTAGGCAATTCCCCTAAGCTCTCTTAGCCTCATTCTCCCCCTATAAAACAGGTGACCTTCCAGGGTTGTTGTGTGGATCGACTGAGAAAGTCTCAAATAGTCCACGTGTCACAGTAGCCTCCATAACTACTAGTCATTGCTCAAATGTGTGCAAGCTTCTTGTTCTCTTGGTCTTCTGTGAAGTGGGTTCTTGGGAATAGAATATGATTCATGGGTTCCTTCTAGCTTGAAAATCTAGAATCCTTACTGAAAATAATGTCAGTGCCCCAGCCCTCCTCTGAGGGTGATAAATCTATTTACCCTCCTGGCTGCCAAGTCACTTCCAGGGGTCATAATGATCACACAGAAGTGAAACTGTAATTGTTCCTCATCCTTCTTTATTTTTCATAGAATGAAAACTAGTACAAAGAATACAATGAGGAGGTGAGTGACAAGTGAACAGTCCAGACTCCTGTGGAAAACTCCCCTCGGTGTTTTTCTTTCACCGGCTCGTTGGAGGACAGTCTAACCCGACTGGTCCTTACAATTAGGTCTGTCATGTAAGAAGATTGTCTGAAACAGGGAGTGGGGAATGACAGAGGGGCATGGGAAGAAGACATTGACATTCAAAACCTTTCAAACCACTTGAAAGTTAAACATAATATACACAGGACCCTCCCATCCCCATCCTAGTACAAAAATAGTGTCCAGAAACTATATATTTGTTCCAATACTTTGAAAAAGCATAATAATACAAAGAAATACTAACAGTGGCTAGTGATGGTTCTTTGTGATTTTAAAAAATTAAACTATTATGTCATTTATTTTTAAAAAGTATTTACACTTTCAGCTACATTCATTAAAACACGTATACACAGGCTTTTGGTAAGTGGAGGGAGGGGGAAGGTGAGCCCAAGGCTTTCTTGCTTTCTCTCTATGGCAGAGTAAAAGGATTCTGCGAAGGTGCTTACTTAATACAAGCCAAATATTTAACATCCTGGGACAGTGATTTTGATTTCCAAGTATCTCAACTTTATCTCATCATTATCCTTAAGGGCCACAATCTAGTTTGTATAGGGGAAAAACCCCAACCCAGACTCTGCATAGTGGGGTGTTGGACAGACTTCCCTGACTTAGCTGCCTTTGACCCCAGAGGATGGTGGGGATGATGACTCAGTGTCCCATTTCTAGCCTTGTCCTGAGTTTTATATCAAGAAAGGCTCATAAAACCTCATAGCACGCCCTTAGTAAATGCCTGGGAGTAGTGGTGGGGGAACAGAGAGAACATTTTCTGTCCCAGATTCCATTGAAAGTCATGAAAGTTAGGAACCGAGAAGTCTCCCAAAAAGTCCTTTGTCCACCAGAAAGTGCTCATGCCCCAGTAGCCATTCAGAACATTTGGTCAGTTGCAGAAGTGGGCAGCCGTCCCATCGCTTTAGTTTCCTACATCAGTCATCCAGGAAAAAAAAAAAACCCAACCCAACCACAACATTGCTGGCAAATATTACAGTAGTTCATATATCAAGAGCTAGCAGGGGTGGGTGGTGGGTGTGGGAGGGGGGTGGTGGGGGTAGGGCATAATAAAGGTGGAGACATCAAATCTGGTAAAAAGCATGAGCTGTGAACAAAGAGATATCCAAGCCCTCCAGCTCCTGCATTACACTTCAAGGGAGCAGTGGAGCAGATGGTGTGGAGTTAGGGTAATTTCCTACTCTCTATCTCCCCCACCCCTCACCCTTGCTCAGGATATAATATTTTCTGTACTTGCCTTTGGCTCACTTCAAAGGGGAGATCATGGTGGTAACCACATCATCGTTAACCTTAAGAGTTTTTAAAAGTCTCATCCTTAACAGATATCTACAAGTGAAGTATGGGAAAGGTGTTCACACCTTTGCAAAGAACATAAGAAAGGTCGCATTAGACCAGCGTCCTGGATCCAGTTTCTGACTTCTGACTCGGCACTCTTGAGGGAGAATGTGACAGCTGCCCACCATGCATGCTGCTGTCTTCAAAGACATCAAGAGTCTAGCTTTCCAAGCACCCCTACTTCTATTTACAGATTTCCCTAGTTCCCTCAGGCACAGAGAGATTCAGTGATCTATACAAATCCCCACAAGAAGGAAAACACCAAATCTATGAAAATACTAAAATTCTTTGAAAAATCCAGACCATTTTGCCAGACAGAAATGGCATGTTACTCTCAGCTTTTTCATTTGTTAGTCTTGCTACCACATAGCAGAAACATTTAGAATGTGTGTACCTAATTTCACTTTTAGGAAAAACATGGAGGTCAAGACTCTGTAGAAGGGGCAAGAGAAAACCTGAACAAGAATTGTAGGGTTGAGAAGGTGGGAGAAGGGTGGTCCACAGGGGTAGCAGAAGCACACACACTGATGAAATCATAGAGCTTTAAGTACGCTCAAAGTAGGAAAAAACAAAAAAGAACTTTTGTTGTCTACACTGGGAAGAGAATAAGAACTGGGCATTGATATTAGCAGCTGGAATTCTGCTGATTTGCGCTCACTTCTCAGAGATTGCATGAGTCTGCCAATGGATCTTGTTCAAGGCGTCAACTTAGCTAAGATCAACAATGATAAACAAGTTGAGCTCTGCTTCAGGGTTTGGCTTGTCTGCACTGAGGAAATCAGAGCTCCTTAATGTAACAAAGAGCATGGCTGTGGAGTCAATAAGGCCTGGATCAGAATTCTGCCTCAGACACATACTAGCTGTGTGACCCCGGGCAAGTCACTTCAACTTTCTGGGTCTTAGTTTCCTTATCTGTAAAGTAAGGTGTTGGACTGAATCATCTCTGAGGTCCATCTCTTCCAGCTCTAATTCTAGGATGCTAAATAGCCCAGTCAGACGGTCCTGATTTTGAACAACAGTAAAGCTTGTTACCTGCAAAATTTCTAAGCACACAAATTACTTCAGTGGAAAGGAGTGAGGTGAGCACTTTCAAGTTCTGCAAGAATCATGGTGTCCAATAGAAAAATATCAACTAGTAAGAGCATCTCCTAACTTCAGGGCCTCAAAAGGGGTAAAATGGCATAGACAGCATCCAAATACAAGCTAAACTTATCTTCGTGCCACCAATAATTACCTGTCTACAAGGCATCCTCTCAAAAATCATTTTTGTTTAGAAAACCAGTGGAGAATGCCAATAACTCAAGTTCTGGATGTGGGTGTGGGTGCAGAGCCTGAAGGCTGTCCTCATACAGGGTATACAACATGGCTTTTTTCTGAGGTCATGTGATCCTCGGAGGGATATCAGACGTCATCTAGCCCAACTCCTTCATTTTATAGAAGAGGAAACAGGTCCAGAATGCAAGGTCACATGGAAATAAAGTGTCAGAGATGCACTTCTGGAGAGATGAGCCAGCAGACCTAGGTAACTAACTCTGAGCGGCAATGAGAGCAAGTTGAATAATGATAAGTTCTGTCGTTAAGGGGCAAGGGTCACAATTCTTATCTCTACAAAATGCCATAAAGATCAGACAAAACCCGACTGTCCTCCAGCCACAGCAAGCACATTGGTGAGTAGCTGGAAGCTTACTGGGATGTTGGATCCTGGACAGAGAGCCCATCAGGATTATTGAGGGGGAACCTAAGGAAACATTAACTTGTGCCAACATCATAAGAGTTCTGTACCCACACATCACTTATACATAAGATCATAGTACCCAAAGCATTTCAAAAATTAAGTTCCATCTTGAACTTAATGTAAATGCCTATGTGAAATAACCAGGAGAGGTGTTTGTAGGAAATGGTCTTCTTGTACTTTGTCATTATGACGGTGATGTGGCAAGGTGGGCTGCCAAGGGCCAGATGTGAAGTTAGGAAGAGGCCTGTCTCTGACATGTACTGGCTGTGTGACTCTAGACAAGTCACCTGACTGTGAAGTACTCCCAGGCAACTGCCTAAGAGTGTAAGTTATAGGTGAATTAGCAATCTACCTTGGGAGAGGGAGGATCTATACTGGAAATTCTCTACATGGAAGGACTGGACTAGAAAAAAAAACCAACCCAGTTCTCCTGAGACTTTCTGACTAAGGAGGGATGGGAACTGTGAACAAACACATTGAAATGGTTGGTTGGGAAGCTCTAGGACTCCTCCTCTCCTTCATTCTGCATGTCTGCTTTCCCAAGGCACTTGAGCTCATTCTGAGGGGCTCGAGGGCACACTTAGGGGATGGGAACTGCCTCTGTTCCCACCGGGGAAGTTTATTTATACATGTGAAGTACTGTGGGAGAAAGATGGCAGACAAGTCATATGGTCTGAAGAAGTATGGAGAACTAGGTCGTTTCTGGGGGCAGGGCTGGGCCTGGCCAATCCGCGCTCCGGAAGCGATTCCTCCATGTCCACTGATTACAGTGACTGAAGCAACTTGCTTCCGTATGGCCCAGGGTTCTATTCATGGCTAGGGGACTCAAATGGCTTGTTCTGCTATATTCCTTTGATCCCCAATAGCATCACGATATGGGCAGCAAAGAGATCAGGATAGCCTTTCAGTACTTATCAAAGTGCAAGGAATACTGTGTTCTCCTAGCTGCATTAATGAGGAAAGCCCTCTTTTAAAGCAACCTCGTGGGACTCTTTTCTATGTGAAAAGGGAAGGAATGGTTACCTTCCTACCTTACCTGTGACTGCCCTTCACTCAGGCAATGTTGGATTCCTGTTACCTTGAATTCACGTTCATTTTAAGACTTACATTATTGAGATTTAATTTTTTGTGATATAAGCTGTAAGAATATTTTTAAAGAGGAAAAGGTGCCTAGTAGAAGTCCCTAGTGGAAGGAGGGGATTTCCTAAAGTTTATTCAAAGATTCCTCCTCTTTCAGACATCTACAATGCAACCTTTCTCATAAAAAACCCAACTTGCTGTGTGACCCTGGGCAAGTCATCTGTTCCACACCTTGATATCCTTATATGTAAAATGAAAGGTTGGCTGTACCAAATGCCCTCTATGGGCCCTGGATCTTTGGACTCAGGTTCGAATTCCTCTTCTGATGCTTACTACCTGTGTGACCTTGGGAAAATCACTTACTTGGCTTCCTTGGGCCCCACTTACCTTATCTGTAAAATAGGAGGGTTGGCTCCTGAGGTCCCTTCATTCTCTACAGCTATGGCCCTATGGATGTAGGCCCAAATTTTGCCTCTGATGTGTTCTCCTTGTGGCACCCTGGACAAATCACTTAGCTTTGGGGGCCTGTGAGTGCAGAGGGCTACATTAGATGACCTCAGAGATGCCATCCAGCTCCAAGACTATGATCATAACACATACCTTCTGTGCTGACCCTCACTCTAAATGACACGGTATGTCACAGTCTTCCCAATAGTCTAGAATTCGGAAAGTTGTTGAGTCAAGACACGCTTGTGATCTGCAAAGGCGTTGGTGGTAAACGTGCTTCCCACATCCCTCTAGCCCAGTCTGTCCAAAGTCAGGCCTGAACAACAGCCTTCTCTCCTCTGGATTCTCAAACTCCGAGGAACGGGCTGTTGATCCTGGCTCCCCTAGGAAGAGGGAGAAGCTGCCAAGCATTCTTGAAGAATTGGTCATTCAGCCACAGCAAAAACAACCAGGAACCCAGATGGCCAAGCCCAGGGCCAGAGGCTTCCCAGAGCCTCCCCAGACCTCCCTCTGCAGAGCCGAAGCATCAAGACCAGCTTTCTGCCAACTGTGCCTCTGGTGGGCAAAGTGGCCACCTCACATCAGTGGTATAAAGACATTTCCAGACGATATACACCAGTCCCCTAAAAACACATCACACCGTGCCCTTCAAAGTTGTGCAAAAATAAAGCCAAACATTAAAAAAAATACAGCAGTGGCAAAATATATACCCAACTCATACAGTGTCTATGAAAACCATGTATCACAAAACAGGACATCTTCTGTGTAAACGGAAACTCTGCGTGCTCAGTCTGGGGAAGGCCTCTCAGTTCAGCTTGGGCTGGCCGCTCTCCCCATTAATCAGGTTCTGCTCCTGCTGCTCTGCCAGGGCCTGCCATTTCTGCCTGTTCTTTCTACAGCCATCTAGCAGAGGGAAGCAGGCCTCTGAGACGTGGACCAGGGCCTGAGGAGAGAAGGACACATAAGAAGACTGGAAGGAGTCGGCCAGAGAAGAAAGTCCTCATCCCCAAGTCTTGAGTCAAGGGCTGCAGCCCTGACCCAGTGATTTTGGAACAGGACTCCTGATGGGCTCATCAGAAGTTATATGGACACATGCGGATGCTGGCAAGCTTGGTGACAGCCTGGGAAGCAGCCTGCATTGTGGATGGGAAACTGGACTTTGAGTCAGGAAGACCCAACATGCTGCCTCAGAGGCCGCATAGCTGTGAGACCACGGACAAGTAATTTAACCTCTCCTGGTCTGCCAAGTGAGAGTACTTGAGGTTCTCTAAAGGTTCTCCCAGCTACAAATGTATGATTCTAGGACAAAAAGACTTCTCTATTGACAAAAACATGAAGAATCTCTCTCTGTCTCTGTCTCTGTCTCTTTCTTTCTCTCTCTCTCTCTCTCTCTCACACACACACACACACACACACACACACAGACACACACACACACACACACACATCTAGGTTCTGCTCTGATGCCTCCTGGCACTGGAGTTCAACCCAGAACAAACTTGAGCAGATCCTGCTGAGCTAAAAGGTTTCAAGGGGGTGGGGGGAATTGACCACGGGTCTCCCTGAGAACGAGCAGGGTTAGGCTCTGGGAGGCTCATCATCTAGCTGGTCCCAGGGAGGCCCCAGGGAAAAAGGAGCCTGCAGTTCCAGGATGGGGGACATTCAGGTACCTCTGGGCCAGCACCGCTTGACCTGGAGGTAGAGAAAGCGCTTGGGGCCTAGGAGGAAGACTGAACTCAGGTATTCCTTAAGTCTAGGTCCAATATCCTCTCCATTATGTCTCCTAGCTGCCCCAGGTTAATAAGCGGGCTAAGAGCCTCTCTCCTAGGGGCAGCATTATTAATGTGAGGATAGGGTGTCCTAGTGGAGAGAGTGCTGGGTTTGGAGTCAGAAGATGTGGTTTTGAATCCTGCTTCCTACATCTGCTGGTATGGTGAGCCAGGGGGAATCACCTAACCTTTCTAGGCCTCTGTTTTCATATCTGTAAGATGGGTAGCCAACACTGTAGCACTGACCTCACAGGGGTTGACATGGGAGGCTCAAATGAGATTATATGTGTATGTATGCATATATACACACAGGTATACATTTGTCAGGCATAATAACAATAATCATATCAACAATGGCTAGCTACATTGTAACACTGGTATAAAAATACTGTATACCACACACACTACACAACAGCACATCCTCACTCTAATGTGATATTTAATGACAATGGCAGCATGACGAGAGCCGCCCCGCTTCCCCACGCGTACCTCATAGAGCTGCAAGCACACAGCGTCTATGAACCCGACTTGCATGCTTGGGATTTTGTTCTTCTTTTCTCTGTTCATCAGGTCCTGTAAACAAACCAAGACAAATCTGCCTTTACTTAAAGGACATTATGAAAAAGGGGAGCACGGAAGTTGAGCGGGTGAGCGGAGGATGGCCAGCCCTGACTGTGTAAGGAATCGAGCTCTGGATTTTGTTTCTGTCTGATCCCATCAAGAACTAATCCTGTTTTGTACCTGACAAATAGGGTGGTCCAGGAACACCAGGAAAGATGAAAAAAAGGAAAGCATTTATTAAGCACTTGCTGTGTGCTAAGTGTTGAAGGTACAAATGCACAAAGCAAGACTGGTGTATATCATCTGGAAATGTCTGTATACCGCTGATGTGAGGTGGCCACTTTGCCCTACCTTCAAGCTACTTACATTCCAACGGCGGAGAAAATGATGATGCCAATTGGGTTCTCTTAAGTCTAATTCCAAAGGGCACAGATCAAGTCCAATGGACTTGTCCAAACACTGTCCCAACAAGTCCCAACACTAGGACCCTATAACCCAACGGAGGCCACCCTACTTACTGTGGGCTCGATGTTCAACTCCTTTCTTTCTCTGTCTCCTTGGTCAAAAAATTCTGCAGCTACCAGCTCTGCTATCTGAAACAGAGACCAGGGATCCCAAAGACACTTATTGGGCTAGAATTTGTTTTCAAGAGTCATTCAACATTCAGTCCATATGAGTTTACCCATTGCAATGGTAAAATGCAAACTAAGCAATAAAATGACAGTTAAATATCAAGTGAAGCCATGTGGCCTAGGGGATAGAGTGCTGGATTTGGAGCGAGGGATGCCCTAGTTCAAATCCTGTCTCAGGTATCACATAGCTATGGGACCTTGAACAAGTCAGTTAACCACTCTGTGACTCAGTTTCCTCATCTGTGACATGAGAATGATAATAGTGCCTACCAGGCTTGCTGTGAGGACAAAGTGAGAGAATCTATAGAAGGAGGTCTATAAGGGTTAGCTATGCATATGCCTGTTCTCATCAAAGCAGCCACAACAGTACGGGACTGAGCTTCCCCCACCAATCAGAAGGGTGAGGAGCCACACCAAGCCCGTGAGACCAGCAAGACACAGGCTTCTTTGCTTTCATAGGCCGTACAGTGATCAGCCAGAGTGGGAACATGACCTTGAGTCTCGACAGAGAATGTAAACTACCTTAAGTAACTGTAAACAGCAAAAAAAAAGCCCCAACTATCCCATGGGAAAACTCACATGTTCCCTGGGGCCATCCTGCCCCTCAGCCTTCTTCATTCTGTTTCTATATAGTACCTGGCCTGGCCTGGCCTTGGTGTGGGATCCATGATGTTACTTTGTCCTGCAGTTACCCAGGATGGCTGGTCTCTTTGTGAGTAAACTCCCCCAATCAACCTAATTAACCCTAATAAAACCTGTAAATAACCAAGCTGGTATGAGGCCCTCTTTCTTTGTTATCTCAGTGTCTACTACCTGATGATTGGCATAATCAGGGTAGAACAAAACTGCCCCCTCACATTGGGCATAGTTGGCAAGAGAGTCGACCCCCTTACATAGGCTCTCCATGGAATTCAGCATTAGTTGGCACAGGAATTTTAAGATAGGAAATCTGGTACATGCCAACTACTTTTCATAAATGCCATTAAAAATAGCCAGTCAGGTCTTCCACAAAGACCTCAGCCAGCTCTGAAACAGAACACATTGTTAGGACGACTGTCTAATCCATCATGTTCGTACAAATCTGTGACATACCTGCTGTTGAACAGGCCACGGCTTGGTTATGGCGGAGAGATCACAGGCTGTCATCAGCATTGCTCTAGAGAGGTGGGAAGACAAAGAAATCCCAGAGTTCTTTAGGTTACTCTTCGAAGAAGGCGGTGCTCACTAAAGCCTTCCTGTGACCCCTCATCTTGGCATGGAGAAGACCCTGCTGGCCAGGAGCAGGTCCTCATCATGCTGGAAAGACCTGGAGTCAGAGTCAGGAGACCTGCAACTGCTTGCTACCTGAGGGACTCTGGGCAAGTCCTAACTTAGGAAGATGCTAGCTGGTCCTCAGCTGTAGGACTAAATGGCCTCGGACGTCCCTTAAGCTTTAGAGCTAGGATTCTATGATTTCAATTGCCAGCCCTACATGGACTTTCATTTGATGACCCAGCTAGTCAAAGTTAGGGATGCTCATGGCTGGGTTGGCCACAGTGAAATGAATTTTTCAACCCAAGCAACCAAGTCTTTGAAGGACTCTGGTCTTTACCCATGGAAGGCGACACCCTCACAGTATGCCTTTCTCTACTTCAATTCCTTGCAAATTTATGATTTCTTCATGTAGGCATGTCCTTCATGGATGGACACAGTCTCATGAACTCCTAGGCATTAAGACAGTAATGACCTGGGAGCCTGTGGTGAAGCCTCTTTAAACTTCACTGGGGCGGTGCTTACATAGTATGCATGGGCTTCTTACTGGATCCAATGGGACCTATCAGGTAAAGCTTTTGAGAACCCAAGGTGCCTCTATATCATGATGAAGCATTGGAAGGATTTAGGGGAAGGAAGCAGACCTATTACAGACCAGGGTTTAGTCTAGCAGGTGCTTAGCAAACATTTTACTGACTGACAGTTACAAATATCAAGAGAATTACACCTGAGAGGGAGAGCAGAGGGTAGTGGTTAAAGTACTGCTCTTGAAGTTAAGAACTGGTTCAAATCTTGCGTCAGGCACGAGATGTGGATGTCATAGCCAAACAGGAAAGGTCCTCTTCAATTGGATCAAAAGTCAGGCCCTCATTCCTTGCCCTTTCCTTCTCTCCCTGAAACAATAGTTGTAAATGGCCAGGTAGCACAATGGATAGCACGCTGACCTTGGAGTCAGACAGACCTGAATGTGGATCCTGCCATGTGATACCAGGTGAGTCAATGACTCCCTCTGGGCCTTTCTTTACTCATCTATAAAAAGAGGGGGCTGGGCTCAAAGGTCTCCAAAGATCCTTCCAGCTCTAGTTCTAGGACCACACTATTCAAATGCAGTCAACAAGAATTCAGACTTGAGTAACAGCAAATTTTATATAGCGCTTGAGTTTGCAAAGCATTGTACAAATGCTAGAGTGAAGAAAATCTTTGATATCACAACCCTGGCAGCAGGGAGAGTAAAGCCTATTTGGCCTTTTTCTTTCTTTTGGTTAATAGTCTGGCTCAGGGCTTATGTGCTGAGGAACGAAAACACTTTTTGGTTCTAAACTAAAATTGAGTGCCGGCTTCTTTAGACTCTCAGCTCTAGAGCAATGAAGCCATTCTGATTATTAGCGAGTATTTGATCATCAGACAATGGTTCCTGGAAGACAGATGTCTCACTTCTCACGTGAGGTCTGTCTGGCTCTTGGCTGCATTCACCATTCTCCAGGAACTGTTATCTTCAAAGCTCCCAAGGAGCCCCTCATGGCCAGATCTGATGGGCTCTCCTCAATCTGTAGCACCTCATACAGTGGACTTCCCTCTCCTCCTGGATGCCCTCCCTTCTTCAGGTTGTTGTAAGACCTCGTGTTTGGGGTCTATTGCTGTTTGACAGTTTTGGTGGCTCATCATCCATACCACAAGACCCTCCTCAGGCAACCCACTTCACTTCCCTTATACCCACTCTCCCATAATGTCTCTGTCCCTGTCTGTCTCTTTATATTATATATGTACATTATATATATAGACATACTATATATTGTGAATTATATTGTAAATGTATACATACACATACATATGCACACACATAATGTAGACCATGTACTATAACACAAATGTATTATACATATATATGTATGGAGAGAGGAGGTATATTGTCCATAATAAAGAAGCGACTTTGAAATTTGGAAAAGTAGCGCCTTGGGCCTGTCTGCCCTAAAGTTCTGTTGTAGATGAACTGAAATCCTCTTTTCTGCCTCTTTGTATCTGACATTTGAGACTGGAATTTTCAGTATTTATAATATATGATGTACAAGTACATGTGTAATATCTTGTACATACATTTTTGACATGTTGGTTACCTTGTTAGACTTCGAGTTCCTTTAGGTGTGAAATATCAGTGTTTATAACATATTATGTACATGTAGACACACATGTGTCTTTTTTCTTTTTTGCATGCCGTCTGCCTTGTTAGAATTCAAGCTCCTTTGGGGCACAGACTGTATTTTGGCCTTTCTCTGTATCTCCATGCTTAGCACAGTGCCTACCATAAAGTAAACGGTTATGCTTTTGACTGATTGACTGACTTTCCAGTCTCCCAGGTTTGCAGTCTCAGCAAATCTCAGGCTTGAAGAATTCTGGCAGGTCAAACAGTCCCACCTCCCAACTGCTATAAATACAGCATGCTTTGGGGAAGCTCTAATTATTAGGGTGTTTTATTGTATGGAAAATTGAAACCCATCCCTCTGCCTCTTTGTAGCTGGAATTTTAGATGGGAATTTTCGGCAATTCCTTTCATAAAGAGGAGGAGACTGGACAGACAGACAGGCCCAGGGCACCCCTTCTCCACATCTAAAGGCACTTCTAAAATGACAAGTCAGTGTGTTGATGGGAACTCTTAAAGCCCTCTCACAGACCCCTTGGTTGCAGCTTTTGAATTCTGACCAGACTGGAGGGCTGGAGCTATTGAGCTGTACTCGGCATCATTTCAACATGACCACAGCAGACCCTAATTGTTGGGGCAAGCTCATACCTTCGAGAATGCTACAGTGACTTACAAAAATATCTCTTTGTGTTGGGGATCTTCAAAGTTGAATTGTTTCTTTCTTATAAGTTCAAAAAATTCTCCCCTTCTCCTACAAAATAAAAGAACACATTTAACTGGTTATGACAATTTCCCAGCCTATACTCCTCTTTATTTAGAAAGATTTATTTAATAAAATAAAATGTAATAAAATAAAGAAAATTAATAAAATAAATTAAAAAAATTTAATAATATGAGGAAAACTGGTCATTGAAATCTCATATTCTTGAAGCCAGTTGCAATTAATTTAACATTAAGTGCGCATCTAAAGTTAGAGAAATGACTGGAGATAGGAAAACATAAATATTTTAAAGGAGACTCTTTCCCAAGGAGGAGTACCTTCATTGTGTCATAGGCTCATGTATGAGAGCAGGACAGGATCTGAGGTCCCCTAAACACATGCAGGGCTCTCTGAAGCCATCTAAGAGAGCATCTCCAGACCTTGTCATACACCTGGGTTTACAGGACCAGAGATCTGGAACCAGAAAGAGGCTGCCCAGTCCACACCCCTCCCTTTACAGATGAGGAACCTGAAACCCAAGGTCAGGCAGACAGTTGGCGTCAAGAGGCAGAATTCGATTTCAGGTCCTCTGATGCTATGGTTCCTCTACCCTTGCGGTCCTGGTGTTAAAATAACATATAAGACCCTGAAATGGGTAACTTTTGGCATTAATGTCTTATCGCCACCTAAGAAAAGCACACATTTAATTTGTATGCCTAAATGCCAGGATTTCACAAGCATGAATGCAGAAGGTAGAAAACAGACTAGAAAGAATGAGAAGTCTGCAGTCAGAGGCCCTGGGTGCGAATCTTGAATTGGTTGCTTACTGCCTGTGTGACTAGGCCTCAGTTCCCAATCATTTGTAAAAAACGAAAGGATTAGGTGAAGTCACCTCTGATGTTCAATTTTTTTTTTTTTTTTTTTGCTTTTTGGAGGGCAGTTGGGGTTAAGTGACTTGCCCAAGGTCACACGGCTAGTTTTTTGTGTTAAGTGTCTGAGGCTGGATTTGAACCGGTGTTCTATTCACTGCGCCACCTAGCCGCCCCTGATGTTCATTTTCTTAGGATCTGTAAGGTGTCTTTCTGCTCTGAGTCCTATGAGCCGAGGAGAGAAGTGGTTTTTGAGGCAGTTTTATGGAGAGGGCGTGGTTTTATTGTTAAGTTGTTACTTACATAAAACAATGAAAAAAAATTTATATGATATTTCTCAGTAAACCAAAATATCCAATTAACCAGAAGACCCCATTGTCCAGTGTTTTAGATAAAAAGGAAAGTTTCCTGAGTAATCAAAGATATGTTCCAGGCCCTACAGTTGGCAGCTGCTTTTTGGTATGAGATGGCGGACAGCTGCCATAAAGCAGTGTCTTGATTCACAAAAGATAAAAGATGGGACCTGGGATTTCATTGGCATAGGAAATCCCACAGCAGGCTGATCCCTTCTCTGTGGCCTGAGCCTTAGAGCCCTGTCCAGAGTACTGGGAGGGAAAGGGATACTCCGAGTCACACAGCCAGTAGGTGCCAGGGGTCAGATTTGAATACAGCTCTCCCTGCTCTCAAAACCTGCTCTCTATCCAGTACACGAAGCTTCCTTTTTTATAAGAAATACCAGAATAAAGCACTCTTATTTCCTAAAGAAGCAAGTGCTAAGAGAATGGGTTGCATTCCCTGTAACGGGCTGCTAGGGAGAGCTTCAGTGGAATAGAAGACTGGGCTTGGAGTCAGGAAGACTTATGAGTTCAAATCCTGCCTCAACACTTCCTACCTGTGTGACCTTGTCCTTTCACCCTGTTTGCCTCAGTTTCCTCATCTGTAAAATGAGCTGGGGAAGGAAATGGGCAACCTCTCCAGCGCCCAAATAGAGTCATGACAAGTTGGACACCACTGAACAAGGACTGAGCCGCAACAAATACACGGTATAAATTGGAAAGCCCCTCGAGTTTGTGACCCTCTCCCCTTCCCAAAGGCAGACAGAGAATTCTGGATCGCCAGTCTGTCACCGTCATCAGAGATGAGTGTGAGGGGGACAGACAAAGCGATGCCTCATCATAGCCCCTCATTCTTTCCAGCAGCTTCCACTGTTTTCCCTTCTCGATATTGCCCAGGGCTCATGACCAGAAGCCACTGTTTTCCCTTCCCGATATTGCCCAGGGCTCATGACCAGAAGCCACTGTTTTCCAGATGGTTTTGAGAGAGGGTTTCAGTAAATAGCAAGATCATCAGATTCTGAGAAAGACACCTTGAGCCTAAGCAGGTCCCTGATTCCAAACCTGGGGCTTTCTCTATTGAATGCAAAAGTGAGAAACTGATTGTTGACTTTATACTTAGGCCTGGATGTGTAATACCAATGGGGATGGGGACTGTCTTTGGGATTAGATCTGTGATTCCTGGGTTTAAGGAAATCCCAGGAAGGATGCGTCCTCTACCGACGCAGGCAGCCTCTCTATAACTTGTAGTCTCGGGGAGCCGTTTGAGAGCATTGACTCACTCGCTCACTTGCCCATGTTTGTACTTGCCAAGTAGAGGCCAGAGGCAGAACTTGAATCCAGTTCTCTCCACGGCATGGTGCCACGCTGCCTCTCGTAATGGATAAATATCCAAAACACACAAGCACTGCACTGTCACTTTTATTCTTAAATAAAGCCAAAGAAAGAAGCTTTATCGTTTGCCTTCATTAGGCCGTTCCACATGCTGTTAAACACCTCTCCTAAGATCCCTGTTTTGTTCTGAAAGTCCCCAAGATGAGGCTGTAAACCGTGCTGCCCAATCCCAGACGCGCCCAAGGGAACGCCGTCAGTCCCGGTAGCGTGTGCGCACTTACTCGATGTACAACGCCAAGTCAGTGGCCAAAATGGCCTGCTTGATCATTTTCAGCGCGGACTTGTACTCTTCGATGGACAGACCACTGAGAATCTGGTTGCCCTTGACAAAGAGAAACACAGGGTTAAGATTTGATCTGGAGTCATAGTGAAGGAACATTAGTAACTGTCAGGCAGTCAGCTGCCTAGCGTTTATTATCTTCTATGTGACAGAATGGAAAGGGAAAGGAGAACGTGTGGGGACAAAGCCGTACCCCAAAGGCTCCAGTCTTAGCCCCGGAGAACTGATTACTTCCCCATCAACAGCAACCTCCCCTGGGGCCATTTCCCCACCAGTGGCCCTGGGGCCATTTTGAAAGGAAGGCTCCATAGTGGAGTGGCAGGGCTCCTTCACATCGGTGCTCTGCCTCCGGAGCCTTTCTCTGACCTCTGTGTGTGCTCTGGCCCTGGGACCTCCAGCGGCCTCTCATTTGTTGCCACTTTAAGTGAGGGCAAGGAAAAGCCGTCAAATCTGCCCTCGCTCTGGAGACTCTGGAAGGCCTTTCCCAGCTGCAAGACGTGGGTTTTTTCAGGATACATTCTGCCAACGCCACATGGCTCTTACTGTATGTACCTGCCATGGGCGTGTTGGCTGATGAGTGTGAGCTTTCTGAGAGCAGGAGCTGCTTTCCTTCCTTTTCTTTATATCTGTAACATGGCACAGTACTTGGCACACAGAGCGTGTTTAGTATATGTTTGCTGAGTCATGGACAGGATTTAAAACAGGAGATAATTCAAATAATTTCTCTATTTCTATTGTTTACACTTAAGAGCTTAGGGCACAGGGACGTCTTAATCCCGAAAACTGAAATGTGCAGTGAGGCCCGAAGTGTGAGGGAAGGACTTGGGGAGGAGGAGGGGTCCCGCTTGGGTTGGGGAAGCACCTACGACTCCAACAGGGACAGTGCTCTGAGATCCGGGGTTCAGGGTTAAAAGAGGCCACTGACATGCTCCACCTGTGGCATGGGCCTCTTGGGAGCCTCCTGGAGGCAGGGCAGTGAATTACCCTGAGTACTTGGGGCTGCGTCGGCAGTGAGTGTGTTCTGTGGGTCTTAGCTGGTCAGAAAGCGTAGCAGCCCTCTGTACAGGCTTGATAGCCTACTGTCCACCAATTCTTGCCCATGAACTGGCCAAGCTAATGTCCCAGTGTGCTTTAGAAGATGAGGCACTAGATTTGGCTGTGCTTCACCTCACTCTTGCCTCAATTCTCTGGTCTTCTTGTCTTCTCCTGTTCTGTTACTCACCCCCTCCCCCAGCTTTCCAACTCTGCTTTATGGGCTGTCCTCTTCCACGAGAATTGTTTGCTTCTTGGGCACAGGGATTGTCTTACTTCTCTGTACTTGTATTTCCAGCATGTAGGGCAGTCCCTGGCATGTATAATTAACTGTTCACTAATGCTCCAGTCTATGTATCTATCCATCCACCCACCTCTCTAACCACATGTCCTTGTTAATCCACTCTTCTCCCTCTTTGTCTCTATGTATCTGCCCAGCATTTGCCCACCTGTTCTCTCTGTCTGTCTCTTTGTTTCTGTCTGTCTTTCTGTCTCTGTCTTCCACGAGGGTAAAGAGAGGCTGAAATCTCCACGGACAAAAGGGGAATCCACACTGATGAAAGCAAAGGCTCTTGAAATATAATTGTCACTACTATTGAACTCTGATGGAAGTCTCTGACCTAAAATTGTTTGAGCAGACCTCAGACTCAAGAAGACAAGAGCCCAAGTTCTCTCTCTGATACACAAGAGTTGTGTGATCCTGGTTAAGTCCCCTCACTTCTCAGTGACCCCAGGCAGCTCTCTATAAAAAGTTGGAATGACTGGGCACTAACACTGGGAGATGGAGTTTCCTATGTGAGGGAAATCCATGGTTCATGCTGGAAGAAACAAAACAAAACAAAGATCTGTTCCTTCTGGACCTGTGATCTCACTGATGCTGGCACTGGTACTATTAGCACTGACTGCAGCTCATTCTATGTGACCTTGGTCCATGGTTGGCTAAGGTGCTCTAGCTAATTATCTTGACTTTGTCTGCATGCCATGGGGGCACAAAGACTGCCCAGTGGTCATACTTCCCTTTCTCAAAGGACAGGCTCACTTTTCTCCCCAGTCACATACCCCCATAGCTCTGATTACATCCATTTAGAATAGAATGCCACAGGTTCTGAAGAACTGAACTGTTATTAAGACCTGACAGAAATTCGAATTCCAGGTTAAAAAGCAAAAATTTCAGGAAAATGATCTGTTATTTTTTCTGGCATTAACCAATAAACCAACAGGTATTCATTAAACTGGGCACCATGGTAAGTGCTCTGCCGAAATAAGCAAGTAGCCAGTTGGCAGAGGGCTCCTTCTTTTGGCTCTTCCTTCCTATCCCCATGTCCATCTCAGAGACTGAATAATCTCACAGAACCAAGTAGATGGGGCTATGGTGGGAGCCCTGGAGGGAGACCCCCAGGGCAGAGGTTAGACTGGGCTTCCTCTGTGGGCCATAATGGGAGTTTCTAAGGGGATAATTTGCTCTGCAACATAAGGTCATAGTATCAAAGATTCAAACTGGAAGAGGACCCCCTAGGTTATGAAGAACAGCTCCAGATAACTAGCAGGTGGCCCAAATCACACAAGGAATAAATAGCAAAGTTGGTATTTGGATTGAGGTCCTCAGAATATTTCTGGGGCACCCACTGCCTCCTCAGGTTATGATCCACTTACGGAGGAGCCATGGGACAGCAAAGAGTGAGGGTGGAGGGAAGGGATGGAATCAACCCTTTGCTTTTCTTAGGGTAGGAATAGGGGTTGGATTCATAATTTCACTGACATAGGGAACTTCCAGATGAGAAAATTCCTTCCACCAGTATAGGTGTACATCTTCTCTGCAACATAGACCCTTAAAGAGTCACCTAAGTCATTAAGAGATTAAGTGACTTGCCCAGGGTCAGCCAGCAGGCATATGTCAGGTTGAAAAGAAGACTTGAACCTTGGTCAGCCTGGCTCTGAGGCCAGCCCTCTGTCCACTATGCCCTGTTTCCTCTTACACTAAATGACCACAAATTAATTCCCCTGCCCCCTTTTCCTTAGTTAATAGCTTCAATCTATAACCCAAATAGGGATAACACTTTTTAATGGGTAGGAGCTGTAACTGTTTTATTTTTCAGGACGACATCTTTGTCTAGAAAGGAGTGAACAGTTCAGTGGGCAGCAGGCTCCTAGGCACAAAGGCAGGGGCTGTTATTGAAGCACAGCCCAGAGGACCCAGATTCCAAGCTAGGGGGCACCATCACCAAGCAGCCTGTCCCTGCTTTGCTGGGGCAGCCTCTGCGTGAGATGCTCCAGACTACCATTTCAGCTTCCCTTGTGGGCTCTGTTTAGGCAGGCTTGGGAGCACCCAGAAATTAGCCACACTCAGAAGCTTTCAAACAGCTTGGGTTTTCCTTCCTTACCCAAAAAGGAATAAAGTCTCCTTAAGAATTTATGATGCTGGGAATCATTCCAAAATCTAAAAATAAGACTCTAACAGCCAAGTAGTTTTTTTTTTGAATCATGGAACTACAAGTTAGATACTTACTGGGCTGTTAAGGATCATGAGGCACTGGTCGAAATGATGGTGCTCCATGATGGAGTGGCAGTAGAGCTGAGCAAGGGGGTGTTCGCTTCTGTGCCGTGATCCAGTGGATGAAGGAAGAGAAAAGGTCATCTAGTCAGTCAAGCAGCATTTGCCTAGTGCTCACTCTATTCCAGGCACTGCGCTAGGCACTGGGGACATGACAACAGTGTAATGTCGATAAAAACATGTAGTTACCCAAGAGACACCTGTGTTCTCCTGAAGAGAAATGGCTTGCCTATTTTTTCAAGTCACTATCTCATTTTCCCTAGGGAGGAAAGGAGAGGGAGCCTGCTAGCCTGAATAAACCAAATGCTGACATCTTATGAGAGGAAGGCTTCAAGGCTGACCCAACTGGGCCAACTGCTTCACTAGAAGATGAACCATTTGATGGCTTTCTGCTGGGATTAAAAATAGCACATACACGAAGAATTCCCCACGGTGTGACAAGCAGGGGACAAAGAACAGTGACAATCTCTGTGAATCAAAGGTCTCTCTGAACAAATTATGCAATTGCAGACTGGAGGAGCTGTAAAGGGCCTCAGAAGCCAATTGTTCCAGCCTGTACTTGGACATGGTCCCCCCAAAGTGGTCTCCCGACTTTTCTGTCTTAAAGACGTCTACCTCCCAAAGGAGACTCTTCCACCTTGGGGCAGCTCTCATTCTCAGGAACCATAGATAATACTGTGAGATTTCAGGGCTCTTAGAGTCTGACTCCCTCATTTTACAGATGGGGAAGCTGGGACACAGACTGGATGAGTGACTTGCCCAGAGTCTCATAGAGCCAGTAAGTGTCTGAGGCTGGATTTGGATTCCAAGTCCAGAGTTCTATCCTTTATACACGAGGCCTCTCCTAAAGTTAGTTAGTCCAATTACTTTATTTTACAGATAAGTAAACCAAGACCCAGGGGGGTTAAATAGCATGGTCAAGGATACAGAAGCATGTGACAGAGGTAGAATTTGAACTCAGGGCCTCTGCCTCTAAAGACAACGTTCTTTCCACCATCCTTTGCTGCCATGTTTTACTCATGAAGAGAAGGTGTGGTTCTATTGGAATATGTGCCACTGAAGGCAGCTCACACACTGACAGGGCCACAGATACCACCTAGCACTCAAGGAGGAACAATGAATTCAGTTCTCTACAAAGTTATAGGAAATGAAATGAAATAAATAATTTTTAAGAAGACACAACTTCCTAGGTGTTTGGAAGGGCTCACCAACTAACTGGCTCTCTTTCAATTACCTATAAATTACAACTTTATTCTAATGGATAGAATGTTTGACTTGGGAGTCAGGAAGACCTTGGTTCAAATCCACCATAGACATTTACTAGGTCTGTGATCTTTGATAAGTCAAATGTTCTGTGTCTCAGTTTCCACATCTGTAAAGTGAAGGGATTGGATCCAGTAGAGCACCGGCCCTGGAGTCAGGAGGACCTGAGTTCAAATGCAGCCTCAGACACTTGACATACTTACTAGCCATGTGACTTTGGGCAAGTCATTTAACCTCAACTGCCCTCCAAAAAAAAGCAAAAAAAAAAAAATTCAACAGATTTAATCCAAAGGACATTCAGAGAATATTCATGATGTTTGGAATCTTTGGCTAGGAGCCAGGGTCACAAAGATGATACACTCAGCTCAGTGAGAGGGAAGCCGTTTAAATCCGTCCCAGAGCACTAGGTCTAGAATCAGGAAGACTTGAGTTCAAATCCAGTTTCTAACACATCAGTTGCGTGACCCTAGGCAGGTCATTTAACCTCTGTCTGCCTCAGCTTCCTCAGCTCCAACATGGGGATTATAGGAGCACTTACCTCCCCGGGGTTCTCAGGCAGATAAAATGACATACTGCTTGTAAAATGCTTAACTTAGTTCCTGGGACATAGTAGGCACTTAATAAATGTTTGGCTTCCTTCCTGCTTTCCTTCTCCCCCAAACAGGTGAGTTAGACCCTCTCAGGGAGCTGAGAAATAAAAAAAGGGCAGAAGGGTGGATGAGTGATCCCTGAAGGTGGATCGGGCATCAGCACCTCAAGCTGGCACCCAAGTGGGACTTTTATAAGTCACACTCAGGGCTGTTTCTCATTAAGCAAAAGTCAGTCTGTGTGACACAGAAAATGAATGCAAATTATGCCCTGAGCCTCTTCTTACCCTCTAAAAATACTGATTTATGAGGGAAACCAGAGGCTGAGAAATACTGTGAATTTCCTCTTTACAAAAATACTTAGTACAAGTATGCACCCTGCCCCTGCAGCCTGGGGCTGCTTCCTCTTTGCTCAGGGGCATCTGGGGTAAACTGGATTTCTAGGAAGGAGATCCTCCCACTCCCAAATATCTGCCCTGGCTAGGCTCCACCTTTGGCAGGGGAATGATGCTTGCTGGGCGTCTGCTGGCCTGCTCAGGCACAGGAAGAGGAAGCAGGGGCTCCTTTGGCCTTACCAAACATAAAGGGGACCCCTTTCTTCATCTCATGTGCAGCATTCTCATGAGTGGTCTTTACGTTGGCAGATTCATTTAATGACTTATGAAAGACAGTGGGGCCAGATGAAATTCTTATTGATCCACAATCAGCTAACTTTAGAGAACTGAGGATTAAAATCACTCCTCTCTGTTTCTGTCTCTGTCTCTGTCTCTTTCTCTCTCCAGGGAAGACCGGAGATTTAAGAGTAGAAGGGTCCATAGGTCATTGAGTTCAACCATCTAATTCCATAGACAGGCAAAGAGAGACCCAGGGAAGTTAAGTGACTTGCCCAAGGTCACATTCACATGAGTGGTTGTGTTAGCCTAGATTCAAGCTCAGTTCCTTTGACTCTAAAATCCAGCGCTCTTTCCACTGCTGTGCATGGCCTCTGTTGTGGATCATAGATAATGAATGGTCAGGCAAGGTCAATGGGTTGATTTATTTTTGCTAAACTATACTTGCTTATGAAGGCTGGGATGTGGAGGGAAGAGTCATTGAAAGTGATGGTGGTATTAAAGAGCACTGATACAATATCAATACTGGGGGAGGAAGAAATTAGAGCTAAAATAAAAAATCCCATCTGCATAAGGTCTAAATATTAAAGGTCACATCATAAACAAAGGAGAAGAGAAATAACCGGACCTGGTATAGGGAAACCAAACAAAGAGAGAAGATTGATTACACGTACAAAATCAATGCACCTAAGATAACAAGAGAAGTTGTTGACAAGGAAATCTTTGTATGAAATATCACTGATAAAGAGATGTAATGTCCAGAATATACAGGGAATTAACAAATACAGTGAACTCAAAATAATGCAACTATGTAAAGTCAAGATACATTCCTCACTTGATAAATGGTTAAAAGTTATAAATCAGTACCTTTCAAAAGAATTGGAAACTATTAAAAGATAACTGTGAGGTTTCATCTTGCACCAATAAAATTGATAAAGATAATTAGATGAGAAGAGTCAGTACTGGGGAGGCTAAAGGAAGATAGGTGTACTAACACACTATTAGAGGGCTGGTGGGTGGCACAATGGATAGAGTGCGAGGCTTGGAGTCAGGAAGATCTGAGTTCAAATCCAGCCTCAGACACTTTCTAGCTGTGTCACTCTGAGCAAGTCACTTAGCCCTGTTTGCCTTAGTTTCCTCATCTGTAAATGAGCCAGAGAAAAAAGTGGCAAATCATTCTTTGGCAAGAAAACCCCAAAGTCAAGAGGAGTCAGACATGACTGAAACAAAAACAACAACAGTGGAACTGTGAATTTGTTGCAATCATTCTGGAAGGCAATTTGGAATTATGCTAAAAATAAAATAGCATACCCTTTGACCCAGAAAGCCCACTGCTAGGCATATATGTCTAAGAGACCAAAGAGATACACCAAAATATTTGTAATGGTCCTTTTTGTGATAGCAAAGGTACAGCAAAGTAGATGACCAAAGAATGGGGAATGACTAAAAAGAACGCCACCTGGATGCTCTAAGAAATGAGGTATTCGGACAATACAGAGAAGCATGGAAAAGTTCGTGTGAACTGATGCACAATAAAGTCAGCAATAACTGCAATAATAACTATGGCAACATAAACGAAAAGAACAATAATGAAAAAAGGGAGATAGCACCAATTATAATGACCAAGGTTGGGTCCAGAGGAAAAAAAAAGAAAACATGCCTTCCTCTCCCATCTTTGCAGAGGTGGAAGACTGTGGGAAGGGAACTTTGAATATACTATTAGATTCAGTCCATGTGTTAGCTGATTTTGCTGAACTACTTTTTATTCTTCTCTTTTAAATAATTATTTGTAATAAATAATGGCGTATTGGATAGATGACAAGAGATATATTTAGAATATTAAAGTAAGATATAAAAGCATTTAAGAAAATTATAAGCCAGAACATTTCTTTTTCAAAGCAAAACCAACTGTACACATCCAATTATAAAATATTCTTTGCAGAAAAACAGACCTAAATAATTAGAGAAATATTAATTGCTCATGGGTATGCTAAGCCAATATAATAAAAATGACACTATTATCTAAATTAACTTACTTATTCAGTGATGAACCAATCAAAGAATTATTATTTTGTAGAGCTAGAAAACTAATAACAAAATTCATATTGAGGTATAAAAGGTCAATATTTTAAAAGACAATAACGAAAAAAAGTGTGAAGGAAACCTATCTGTAATGGTAATTAATTTAAATTTGAAGACTCCTTTTTGTTATGTCAAGTAAGTAGGTACTTAGCCCTTGGTCAAGCCTCTGTGAAAGAGGCAGAGGGTGTGAACTCTGTCTCCTGTCACTGACATAACAGTAAGGATTTGGTTGAAACAGGAAGCCAATGCTGTGTGTGTGTATATAAGAAAAGCCCCAGAAAGGCAGAATCAGAATTTTTCTCCTGGCAGGCTCCTGGTGGAGGAGAGAGAGAGAGTTTCTCTCAGTGAGCATCTGGAAGCTGATTGAGAACTGAGAAAGGATTTCCTTGAGAACAGAATCTGGTGAAGGCTGAAAGTGCAGCCAGGAAGACTGAAATTCCTTCTGGGTCCTAGGGCCAGACAAACTGCTGGAGGGCTGAAGACGGATGACCAGGATAAGATTTTGTTTGTTTGTGGCTTTGTTGATCCTTGAGTTGCCAGGAACAGAAATTGTGAAGGTTTTGAGATGTGCTGGACTTCAGTGTGTAGCAAGAACTGTGGCGTAGAAGCAGCAAAGCACCACAGCTCCCACACAAACATGCTAAAAAACTCATACAATGGGACGCTAAACAGATTTTCAAGCTCCAAAACTCTCCAAAAGACAGAAAGAATCTGATGCTACAGGCAGCGCAGCAGGTGGGGCTCTTCACAGCAGTCTGGGACCCACCACTGGGTGAGGCCCTGGGGCATTGGGCGGGGAACCGCGGCTACAGGAGGGCTGATCCACTGCACTGGAGGCACAATTACCACATCTATCAGGCCAGAAGAAAAAAAGGCTAAGAGAAAGGTCAGTGGATTTTGCTAACTGGGGAGGAGAAGAGCGGGTCCGGCCAAACTGCTCCCAGGGCAAGGAAGC
>CM053601.1:5225281-5294140 GCA_028646575.1 Pseudocheirus occidentalis
GTGGGATCAATGTTCTGGGCTGGGGGGTAGGGGCAAAAAGGGGAGAAAATCTGTAACTCAAAACCTTGTGGAAATGAATGATGTAACCAAGAAAATAAATTAAAATTAAAACGGAAAAAAATAAATAAAAAAAAATAAAAGAACTGCCAGGAGGACTGGACAAGAACCTGGGAGGTGTCTGCCTCTGAATCCAGGTGACTGTTTGGTGGATTCAGGAAGGATCTGGGACCATGGAAAGGGATCCAGGGAATCTGAGAGACCACCTCAAGTCAAGATGAAGAAAAGTCCTCTCCTTGGCTATTGAATTTGTGATGAAATTGAAGTTTACTAGACACTGAAGGGTGGAGGGTTTGTGTAATTTTCTAATGTTTGTATTTAGTGATTGACTGATTGGGAGATAAGTGACTGATTAAGTTAATCTATGGAGGAGGAGACCATGATGTGACCAGTGATAGAAAGTGATACAAGGACTCACTGGGATAAAATGGCTAATTTTATTATGTGTGATTAAATTATTTTCGCACAAATGAATCTTATGCAGTTAGAATTACAAAGAAAGTAGGTAATGGGGAAAATAAATCATTGGAGTCATTTTCTCTAGGAAAGATCTCATCTCTAAAAAATGAGGAACTGATTCAAAGTCATAAGACTAAGAGTCATTTTCCAATGGACAAGTGACCAAAAGATATAAAGAGGCAGTTTTAAAAAGAAGCAGCCTAAATTATTAGCAACCATAAGAAAAAATTCTTCAAATCTCTAATAATAGAGAAATATAAAATAAAGCAACTTTGAGGTTCAGCCTCACACTTGTCAGACTGGCAAAGATGATAAAGGAGGGAAATGAAAATATGCTTAGTACAGTGTCTGGGTACATAGTAGGTGCTTCATAAATGTTAACTGACTGACAGAGGGGATGTCATCAACATTCATTCTATAAACCCACTTGGAACTATACCTAAAAAGTTACTAAACTGTAATATATATTTGTATATAAATTATATTTGTAATATATAATTTATATTTGACCCAACTAAACCAGTACTAGGCTTATTCCTCAAATAGATGAAAGAAAGAGGAAAAAGACCCATGTGGACAAAAACACTTACAGTATATCTTTTTGTGGTAGCCAAAAAGTAGAAAGGAAACTGGGGTGAGGCAGGAAGCATCAGTCGAGGAAGGGCTAAACAGGTGTAGTTTCTGAATTCAATGGAATATTATTGGGCCATAAGAAATGATGAAGTGGCCAAGTTCAGAGGACATTGGGAAGAATTCTATGAACTGATGCAGAGTGAAATGAGCAAAAACAGGACAATTTACATGACAACATTGTATGGAAAGTCATCTTTTGAAGACGGTAGACCTCTGATCAATGCATTGATAAACCGTGAGCTCAGAGGACTAAAGATCCCGCCCATCTCCTCCTGTCAGTCAGGTGATGGACCGGAAATGCAGAAAAGACATATTTTCAGACACAAGCAATGCTGGACTAGGCATATTTATTATGGGGATTTTTTTAAAACATTGTTCTGGGAGAGGGACGTATAATAAATGCTGTAAAAAATAAATAAGCTCTTATTTAGAGCAGCAAAGCCTGATCTACATCTTGCTGTCTGTCCTCTTGCCAAATCTTCACAATGCAGCTCTGTTCTTCTTCCCATCCCAATGTCTTTTATTTGTGTTCTCTGAGAATGCTGCTCTGACTACAAGCCTTTGTCCTCTTCTCTCATAGCTGTGCCTTGAAGCTTCGAGCCATCCAGGTCCCCTCTTTCCCTTCTCTATCCTCTCCTTTCCCCCTTCACTATCTTCTGCCATGCCCCATGGGATTCCTTATCCACTGTGGCACACTGCCCTTTAACCTCCTCTCCCCCAAAGACAGATCCCATTTTTATGGGACTTTAAGAAGCCCTGGGAAGCAACAGTTAGAATTATTATTCTCATTTCATAGCTGGAGAAATTGAGGTTCAGAGACTTTAAATGAGTTGTCCAACATGTCCATGTTACACGTCAGGAGTAGCATTCAAACTCAGGTATTTTTTGACTTTAAGAAGGACATTTTTCTTTTGATCTGGGGCACTTCCTACTCTCTTTCCTAATTTCCACAACAGTTGTTGATTATACCACATAATTCTGCACCTTTAACGTGTGTGAGTATGTGTGTTTGTGTGTGTGTGTGTGTGTGTGTGTGAGAGAGAGAGAGAGAGAGAGAGACATACACATCATACAGACACATTCTTGTTCTGCTCCTCTGTCCATGGATGCTAGTCCTACCTGGCACACCAGAAACAGCATGCTGAGGTGGGCAGAGCAATAGCCTTGGAGTCAAGAAGTCCTGAGTTCAAATCCTAACTCAGACACTTACTAGCTGCATGTCCATGGGAAAGTCAATGGCCCCTTCTGAAGTCAAGTTTTATTCTCTGCTAAACAGGGATGCTAAGATCAAATGAAAAATTACTAGCTCACTTTTTACAGAGCTTGAAGGTTTGCTAAGTGCTGATCCTCACAACCAACCCTTTGAGGGTGGTATTATTATTCCCACTTTACAGATGGGGAGACTGAGGCTCAAATGGGTTAGGTGATTTGCCCTCAGTCACACAGCTAATAAAGAAGCTAAGGCAGGATGAGAAGCCAAAACTTCTGAACTCTAAGGACTTCAGTACTCTTCCCACTTTACATATGAAATAACATATAGAAAGTGTCTCACTAATCTTAAAGCCGCACGCAAAGGTGAGCTATCACTACCATCATTTCTGTGACCTTCATGCCTTTCTTCATCATCTCTCCAACTAGACCCCAAGTTCTTTCAGGGAAGGAACCATATCACCCCTTGCACAGTCTAAGAACAAGAGACCTGAAACAGAGGCTGAAATATGAGATTGCTTCTCTAGCCTTTAATGGGGGGTGTGGGGGGGAAACAGGGATCCCATTGATTGAATCAACTTGCAGGTGAAGAAATTCCCTCTAACCCAGGAAGGTTAGTACCTTCTATGCATCTTAGAGCTTTAGGGAATTACCTCAAGCAGGTGTTTTCTTTGGGGTCACAGTCAATGTGTGGCCACAACCAGATTAAGATGTAATCTGGAAATGTTGAACAAAATAAAATTAAAAAAACTACAACCTAGACAGTGTTGATTTGGGGTTTTCTAAGCCAACATGGAATCCATTCTTTGAGTCTGGCACCCTTGGCCTAGAGCTCTGAGAGAATACACGATTTTCCAGGTTACACAGTCAGTATATGTCAGAGGTGGGGTTTGAACCAGGTTGTTTTGGTTGTGAGCCTGGTTCTCATCCATTATTGTCATGATGCCTGTTATTCTGACATTAGACATTAAGACTCAGAGATTTGAGAATAACCCGAAACTCCAGACTACAAGAAAGCTGGAATCTAAGTGACATGGACACTTTTCTTTGAGGTCACAAAGAACCAATTAGCATTTTCCTCAATGGAGATTTATTTATCCTTCACCCTTTTGCCCACAGAGTCTCTTGTTCTTAAAAATCAATACCCCCTTAAAATCAAGGTAATCCCTTGTAAACTATCTCCTTCCCCCATTAGGGAAAAAAAGAGATTGGGGAAGAGAGTATCACCAACATGTGTCCTTATTAAGAAGGAAACCCCCCAAACTCAAATCCTATGTTATAATGGATGATATTATGTCTTCTCTCTCAAGTCTGATGCCAATTGCACTAGGAGGCTTAATATTTACTAAATGGCCTACATAATAACAGCAACATCAGAAAGCAATCACCTTTGAAAGGCTTAACTCTGATCAAGATGCTGAAAGTATGACTCCAAGGGAATGGAAAGGAAGCATGCTCACCACCTCCCTACAGAAGGGGTAATGGAACCCAGAGCGTGGAATCGAGGCAGACATTTTTGGACATGGTCAATGTGGGAACTTGCTTTCCCTAACTTTTTTTTTAATGGAGAAGAGGAATATGTGAGACAAAAAGATTTTTGTTAACTAAAGAAAATTAAATTAAAAATATTTATTAAGCATATCTGAAAGTGAACTTTGACTCTTTGGTATTGTAAGCAGATCAGGACAGAGACTGAAAATGGTGGCTTGAATGAAATTCCTCTGTCCTTCTAAGGGCACTCTTCCTCCACAGTTCCCTGTTTCTGTTGAGACCAGACGCCGTGCCTCCAGTCCCTTAGCTCCATACCTGCAGAGCCCTCTTTGACATTTCCCCGCACCTTCAATCCTTATCTGCTCACAGCAGCAGGTCCCAATTCTAGCCATTGTCTCTCATCTAGACCATAGTTCTAATGGGCATTTTCCTTTTCTCATTCATCCTTTGAAAGTGTTGCCAAAATAATCTTCCTAAAGTCCAGCTCTAGCCACGTTATCCCCCTGTTTAAGAATCTTCAGGGAATTCCCACTGTCCCTAGGATCAAATAAACTTTTTTGTCTTAGAAGCAAAGCCTGTCAGTCCAGCATTTTCTACATTTATTTCACATCTGTTGTTCCTACAGCTTGTCATTCAATTGCCAGTCTCCATGATTTTGCACAGGTTGTCCAGAATACCTGGAGCACCCTCTTCCTCCTCACCTTTATCTCTGCCTTTTAGAATCCTTAGCTTCTCTCAAGGATATGCTCCAGAGCCGCTCTTACAGGCAGCATTTCTAGAATCCTCAGTAGCACATAATATCCTTGAGGGCAGGACCCCCTTCATTCTTGTCTTTGCATCTACAGTGCCTTGCACAATGTAGGTGCTAAAAAAAGTTAGCTGAAATGAATGCCTGAAGTTTGAGCACTATTTCTGCACTAGCCCTTTTGGAAGTTTCCAGAAGGTCCTCTTTCATTGAAAAACAGGTAGACGCCGCACTGTTTTTTCACTCATTGTTCTTGCTTAGTTCTTGAAGAGGACCGATGACATCACTGGGCGATGTTTTGAATTGTGTGTGAATTGGATGTAAGTGATGCCGAGCTACATAAAATCTCCAACCTCATTCTCCCTTCCAGAGTCACTGAAGTCCGGTGGCAGAACACGCCAGGGTGATGAGTGATGGGAGGCAGGGAATGACCTTGGCGTCTTTGATGTCTGGCCAGGCTATAAGGCTCCACAGCATCTGCATCAGCTGCCTTCATGGCCATGGAGCTAACTGTTCTTAGACACCGGGGTATGCTTGGGGCAGACACTCCCCTAAATCACTGATGGGGTCAGGAGCCTCTTGGCTACCCCTGACCTGGGTTAACTCATCTGCCAAAATGGTTTTACTGGGCTGTGGCTGCTGCTTATGCTACAGCTTCTTGGAGTTATAAGTGAGAGCTTTTCCCTAACAGCCTATTGATACAAAAAATCCTGCTCTCACTAAATCCTTTATCACTAAGTTAACACATGTTTTAAAGTACCTACTATGTGCCAATAGTGCTGAGGACAACAGACAAAAGAAAGGCCCATAGTCCCTGCTCTCAAGGAGCTCTTGGTCCATTGGGAGGAGACAACATGTGAACAACTATGTACAAACCAGATATACACAGAATAAGATGAAGATGCCATTAGATGGAAGGAATTAGCGTTAGGAAGATGGGGAAAGGCTTCTTGTAGAAGACAGTATTGGAGTTGAGATTTGAAAGAAGCCTAGGAGGCTATGGAAGGGGCTGGAGGGAGAGAGGAAGGGGAAGGAGATGGAGAGAGATGGAGACTGAAGCAGAGAGAGAGAGAGAGAGAGAGAGAGAGAGAGAGAGAGAGAGAGAGAGAGAGAGAGAGAGAGAGGGAGAGAGAGGGAGAGAGACTGAGACAGAGACAGAGTGCACCAGGCCATTCCAGGCATGGAGAACAGCCAGTAAAAATGCCCAGGACTGGTAGATGGATGGAAGGAAGGAAACAAGCTCCTATTAAGTGCCTGCTTTGTTCCAGGCACTATGCTATTGCTTTATAAATATTAGCTCCTCTGATCCTTGCAACAACCCTGGGAAATAGGTGTCATTTTCGTCCCCATTTCACAACTGAGGAGACTGAGGCAGTGAGCAGTTAAGTGACTTGCCCAGGGTCACACAGCTCTTTACATATCGGAGGAAGTCTTCCTGACTCTAGGCCAGGTGCACTGCCCACCGTACCACCCAACCACCCAACCAACCTCATGTGCTAAGAACACCAGCACAAGAAACATCCCTGGACAATTTTGAGTCCTTTCCCCTCCCCCCATGACTTGTCTAACCACAGGGATTTAGAAAGAAGAAAATCCCTGGAAATGCTCAAGGCTTAGAAAGAAGGGAAGAAGAAGGTCATGGCGGAGCCAAGACTGCCCACTTCCCAGTGGCCGTGGGTCCAGGGCTCTGCATTACTGTCTTTTTCCCAGGACATTTTCTGAAGTGGAGATGACGTTTCTCCAGATGTTTTCTGAGACATGTATTTTTAAATAAACAGAGCAAAAAAAAAAATCTAGCTGAGCAATTCTAGTCTGTGACCCATCGAGTGATCTCTGATGGTGGTGGGGCGGGGGGGGGAGTTCATGCCACGGGACATCTCTGGGCGGGGGCACCCCTCTTTTGTCAGGTCTCAGCATCTGGCGGGGCTCACAGATACTTGTCAGGTTGATCAAGGCCATGAAGGCGTTGACCCCAAAGCATACGCTTTTATTCTACAGATCTCTCCTCTCCACTCCCCTTTTCAGGTCCCTCCTAGTATTTCTTACTGAAGGTGATGCCACAGACCCCAACTGCACCTGAGGAAGAGCCTGGGGCCAGGTAGGCATCAGAAGGCAGCCAGGACAAAACAGTGACCTTCCAAGCAGCAAAATCTCAGTCTCTGCTACTTGTATAATGGCATGATGCTTTTTCTGATGAATAGGTCAGCCCAGGACACTGTTTATAATTTACTTAGCTGTTGGAACATTTATTTATTTACACATGTATATGACTATTTAGATCACAAGCCTGCCCATACAGGCATAGCTGTCATTTCCTTAAGAAAGCAATCTCATATAATCACGTCAATCTGTCTATATAAAACTGCTCTAAATTGCAAAATTCCCTCACTAAAATTTAGAGCTTTCAAAGTCGGAGCTGTAACAACATCCATATGGTATTGACCTCAGGCCAAGAAATAGAAGTATTGGTGATAGTGGATAAAGAGGACCATGGGCCCTCCCTGGGCCATGAAGGCTGGCCTTTGGTGGGCACTAGCAGCTTGGAGTCAGAGGAAGGAAGCCTTCTGAGCATGTTCCAGGTGAAAATCCTCTTTTCTCCCAACTTATCTTAAAGCTGTGAGAAAGTACCAGTATCTGATGATCATCAAGCACTTCGAAGTTAAGTAACTTGACTCTGTTCATTACACATCACATTTGAGCCTCAAAACAAGCCCAAGAGGTGGAGATTATTTCCACTGTGCAGATGAGGAAGCCAAGGGTCTGGGGGGGGGGGTGCCCATGGCCAGAGAAAAGAGAGCTTGTAGGAGACTGAGGAAGGATTCAAATCTAGTTCTTCCTGAGCCTCCAGTCTAACATTTAAGCTCCTACATATGCTGCCTCTTAGACAACTTGGCAATTGTGTCTACATGGGGAGAAACAGATCTAAGTTACCATTCCATTTATTTGGACTGGTAAAGCAGTTTGGCATAGACTGATAAAGCAAACATTTATTAAACGTTTACTGTATGCCAGGCAGAATGCTAGATGCTAGACACCCTCAAAAAAGGCAAGCAACCAAGCCACTTCTTGCTTTCAAGGTGCTTATTTACCTTCTGGTGGTGGGGTAGGGAAGAGTACCCAGTTTATAGCGCTGGACTTAAATTCAAATCCTGCCCCTGAAACTGCCCAGCTGTGGAACTTTGGGCAAATTGTGGAATTTCTGAGACTCAGTTTCCTCATCTGTAGAAAAGGGATAACAATGACTTCTATCAAACAGGATATTGGAAGGACCAGAGAAGCCAACATGGAGAGCATTCTGCAAACATTACATTAAAGTGCTATTAGATGTCATTGTCCCTAATGTGAAGTTCCAGCACTGGGGCACAGCAATCAATGAACGGGCATCTCCTGAGTGTCTGCTCTACGATCCAAATACCCCAAAACAAAACAATCCTAGGAAAGGCGGCTGACTTTGCTGAGCCTCAATCTTCTCATCCATTAAACGGAAATAATGCCTCCTGCGGCACCTGCTCAAATTAAATAAAGCGGTTAACGCGCCCTGTGAGCTTCTGAGCGCCGGGTAAACACCAGCCGCAGACCTCATTCTTCTCTGTGTGATGGGTTACTGACACCACTGTTCCTGAGGAATGATGACAACAGCCGACATTCCGACGGCATGCTAAGCTTTCCAAGGCTCTTTACACATAGTATCCCGCTCGATCCTCACCACAACCTGGTAAGAGAAGTGTTATTACTATTCCCATTTTACAGATAGATAAACAGGCTCAGAGAGGGTAACTTGTCTGTTATTACACAGGCAGTAAATGTCAGAGGCAGGATTTGAACCCGAGTCTTTCTGACTCCAAGGTCAGCACTCTCTCTGCTATAACCTGCTGCCTCATCAGACCTACCTGTGTCCCAAGTCACTCTCTGGCCCACAGTTTCTTCATCTGTAAAATGAAGCTGCTAAACAACTCCAAGGCAGGGAAAAGACCGTTGGGTTACAAGCTCCTTAAAGCAGGGACTCTTTTCCTTCATTCTATTCCCAAGCACAGGGTCCAGCACTTAGTAGGGGCTTAGTAAATGTTTATTGGATGAATGGAGAACAAATGTCAAATGTTTTGTACGGCTTTAAGAAGGTCCCTCTATCATTCAGCCTCTGCCCTCTGCCCTCTGGCCTCAGGAAGGGTGCTTACCTCTGTATATAAGAGTTGTTCACCCCTCTGTGATCCAGGTCATGGCTCAGGGCAGCAATGAGCAGGGCCAGGATCTCCAGGTCAGTCAACTGGTTCTTTGCATACAAGGAGACACAGAGAGAAAGAGGCATGAATGCCAGGCGCACCAGGCAGAGGAAGCAACGGCATCTCCCTGGACTTTGTGGGTGGCTGTGGAGACATCTTCGATGACACAAGCCCAGCATCAAGGCTCCACGCCCCTTCCTTTGGCCCCAGAGCCCCCCGGTATGGCCCAAACACCATAAAACAAACTTCAGGCTGAAATGACCTACACATAATTCAGCCTCGCAGTGGGCTCTGGTTAAAAATGGCCTTGACTGAAAGATGAAACTAGGATCCCTAGGCACCTCTGGCCAGCTTCTTCAGAATGCCACGGCACTGGCATTCTAGGCAATCAACCCAGCCTCCACCGGTCAGCTGCGGGTCAGATGTCCCTAGAACACTTGGAATCGTTGGGCTTTGTCTCACTGCTCAGATGCCCTGCCTCCAACCCCCTACTGAATACGGCTAGGAGAGATGTTGGGACCATCAACTCATCTGAACTCATCTGAACAAGTCATGAAGGGGAAAGAAAATCTGACTGCTAAAAGGTATAAACTGAAGGAAAACGGTTTTGTGAAATGTTTTGTTTTTTAATATCCTTCTATTAAGAAAGATAAAGGAGAGTTGACTATCTTTAACTCTGTTCAGAGATGGAAAACTAAGGTTTTACATAGGAAAAATCACATCACAAACTCTTGGACTTCAAGCTAGAGGAGATGTCATACACTCTCTGTTTCCAGAGGGTGGGGATCCAAGCTTGATCTGTTGGGATTTTAGCCCATAATAAGCTTTAACAGCACCCACCCCCTTTAGTAACTTTGAATAGCTCAAAAAATGCACCGAGACATTTGGAACACTCTTTATAACTTTGGCTAGAACTAGAAAAGGAAAACTATTGCAGAGACATTTTACTGGAGTGCTTTGAAAACAATCCCTCCGGCAAAAACTAGCCAGTGCAAACAAGAAGCCCATGAAACTAGAGACGGGGGGGAATTTTTCAGGCTTTTAACAAAACACACACACACATTCATGTATATATGGAACACATACACATATGCACACATATGTGGATATATGTATACCCACACACCTATACACACAAATGTTGGTGTGTATATGTATATACACATGTATTTACATGTGTATATGTATGTATGTATATACACACATGAAAAAGTGAGGGATCTTCATTTCTTATTATTTTTCCTGTGCAAGATCTATTTAAACAGTGTCTGGTACAGCTCTAAAAACAAGAAAGTCTAATTCTTCTGCCACATTATGGAATCAGACCCCACTTAACTGGGCTACTCGATTCCCCTGAAACTAGCAAGAAGAGACCAGAGGACCATTTGGATTTCAGCCTGGGAAGTAACTAGCCTGGAAACGTCCCTGCTGTGGCTATGTGCTCTTGTAAAGTCCTCTGATCAGTCATCTTTGCCTGCTCCTTTGGCCAGCAGAGTGACCCTTAACCTCATTCTATTCAATACTATTTGTAATGTTTAATTTTTTTCTTAATTCAACAGGTTTCCCACTAAGAAGATTTCATCTTTGGGAATCAGAGAGCATAGAATTTGGACCTCAAATGGATCTTTGTGAACACAGGCAATGAGGTCCCCTGTTTATGACATGCTGCTCACTATGAGAATTCCGTGCTTGGGTATCAGTGGGTGAGTGGCACTACCAGTGTGGTATTATCCATCATCCTTACATGGAAGTTTGAATGCTTGCTAGTCTCTGGGTTGGCTTACTCACTCCCTTGTGCCCTCGCCCTGGTAGGTTTAGATTCCCAGAGATAGAACACTACCATATGGTCACACACAAACGCCCCCAGATGGTTATAATCAAATTCTCATAGAGTCCCAAGGGTAATCCCATTAAGAGTCCCACTGGGAAATTCCTCCCCCTACTCATTCTCTAGCTTTTGAGCCCCACTGATGGATTTCCCATTAACACAACCAGCCACTTAAAATATAATGTGTCCATCTGGTATGTGATAATTATACAATCAGAAGTTTCTTTTACTTTACTTTTTGAGATTTGGTGTTTGTGCCATGGGCTAAGCCCATGGCTCATTGATATGGAGACTCTCACTTGCTCTGTTTCTGACCTGGGTCAGTGTGACTGTCCTTTGGCAGCCTGGTGACTTTCTGCATCACAATATTCATCTCTAACAGCAGCAATGCCTTAAATCCTTCAACAATCCAAATCTCCTTTATACAGAGATACTTGAAGCCTTAAAGGGACAGCGTCCCTTAGGCAGAGTTGGAAGAGACCTTGGAAATTATCCAGTCCGACCCTCTATACTTTATAAATGAGGAAACTGAGGCACACATTTATTTCTTTATAAACCTTTTTTAAAAGAGCCTGAACAATACGGTGATAATTGCCATTTCCTTGAGATAGCCATGTTCTAGAACACGATTTACATGGGTAAATCTGACTGTTAAAGCCTAAGCTTTTTCATCAGAGTTGTGAGAAAATCAATGTGTGCTTTGTTTTCAATTCAGAGGACCGTACTTGTCCAGGCTCCCACACTTATTAAGCAACACAAGCAGGAGGCGATTGTCTCCCAGTGCCTCATTTTATTGCTGAGGAAGGCTGAAGCTCAGAGCGTGAAGGGCTTGTCCAAAGTGACCGACCTCAGTGCTGATGGGGGCTAGGGCTTGACCTCTTGCAGGATGAGCATAAAGGAGGGGAGATATGTCACTTTTTCCTATTGACACCATTAATGCTGCTCTCTATTGCCAATTGGGCAGTTAGGTGGCACAGTGGATAGAACGCTGACCCTGGATCAGGAAGATCTGAATTCAAATTTGACCTCAGACGCTCACTAGCTATGTGACCCTGGGCAAGTTACTTCACCCTGCTTCCTCAGTTTCCCCATCTGTAACACAAGCTGGATAAGTCTGCCAAGAAAACCCTGAATGGGGTCACAAAGACTCCGTCATGACTAAAAACACCTAAACAAGAATAATGGTCAGTTATCATCCTGCAGGGTATACACGATGGGGCTGCATGAAACCAGTCCCTTTTTTGAAAGAGCATTTTAAGAAATGGCCTGTGATCGGCACTGGGGGAGAGCACATCTAAACAGATGAAAACTGAGAACTCAGAGACAAAGATACTCTGTATACAACAAAAGGGCAGCTACAATGAGGTTACACGTGGCTGTTTTGTTCTTCCTTTGACAACATGAAAACTGAAGCATTTAAGAGAGTCACAGTGCCATGAGTTTGGAGGGGAGCTCTTGGGCATAAAGAACAACCACTTTTACAACATACTCCAGCCTCTGCTTAAAGATGTCCATGGAACAGAAACCCATCACCTCCAATTCCAGTTTTGGAGAGCTCTAATTGTTGGGGCAGCTAAGTGGCCCAGTGGATATATGCTTGGCCTCGAGTCAGGAAGAGTAGAGGGCAAATCTAGCCTCAGACACTTACTAGCTGTGTGACCCTGGGCAAGTCACTCAACCTTATTTGCCTCAGTTCCTCATCTGTAAAATGAGCCAGAGAAGGAAATGGCAACCACTCCAGTGTCTTTGCCAGGAAACCCCCAAATGGAGTCTTGAAGAGTCAGACATGATTGAAAGAACTGAACTACTGTTAGAAAGTTTTCCAGACATCAAGCCTCCATTTGCCTCTCAAAATAGCCCAGCTCCTGGTTCTGGCCTCTGTGACCAAACAGAACAAGTCTAAGCTCTCCTCCCAATGGCAGCCTGTCAGACCTTTCAAGGAGGTGATCACATTCCCCCATTCTTTTCATCTGGAGCAGCTCCTTCAACTGAACCTCCTAAAGCAGGAATGTGAGGGTTTTCTCAATCTTGGAATATAAGCAAAATGGCCTAACAGTCTTTTCAGTGTTGGCATTAAAAGCAAAAAAAGACAGAGATATGATCTTGAATTGCATGAGTGCCCACTCTCAGGCACCTACCTGAATTCTGCCTGACTTTAATGCAGCAAACATGCACTGGGCCGTGTTAAAGGCATGCCGCCAGTTGTGGTAGGCTACGTTCTTCCGGTAATTCTTTTTGACACTTAGTATCCACCTGCAAAGAACCTTGAAAGAAAACAAAAGTATAATTTAAATATATGTAAAATTCAAATTCATAGTTATACATTCTGTTGGATGTTCTCTTTGTGTTTCTCTGGGTCTGTTTTTCTCTTCTCTCCTCTCCTTCAACCTATTTACCTAGAGATTATGTGTCCATGTTATCTTGTACAAGAGATCCCAAAATAAAGGAATACCCAGAAGCCCCCAGCAGTACCCATGTAGAGGGTGAGCCCTCAAAGATCTGCCCACCCACCCTGTCCACTTGACACCATTGGGAAGGTGTTTATACACAGAGTTTGGTGAGGAGGTTGTCAGGGGGGTAATTATGGGTAGGATACCACCACCACCACCACCACCACCACCACCACCACCGGATTCAGAATTGTCCAATCAACCATAAAAGAAACTAAAGCAGAGCTCTGAGCCAATAGCACTTTATTAAAGGTTCTGTGGCCCCCTCCAGCAAAGTAGACCTCAGATCTTCCTCACAATTGGAGATATCCCCTCTCTCCAGGGCCTTAGTTTTTAGGTGCTTGATATCCAGAGAGGCAGAAAAGGCAAAGTAAAATACAGAATCTCATTGGTTGATAGACCTAGCACTTTTTAATTTTATTTTTAAATTAAATTTATTTATTTATTTTTGGTTTTCAATATTCACTTTTCTAAGATTTTGAATTCCAAAATTTTCCCTCTCCTTCCCTTCCTCTCTCCCCAAGATGGCATGAAATCTGATATAGGCTATACATGTGCAATCATATTAAACATATTTCTACATTAGTCATGTTGTAAAGAATAAGAAGCAAATGGAATAACCCTGAGAAAGAAAAAGCAAACAAACAAAAACCAGAAAGAGAGAGAACAGTCTGCTCTGCTGTGCATCGAGCCTCCAGAGCTCTTTCTGCAGATGCTGATGGCATTTCCCACTGCGGGTCTTTTGGAGTTGGATAAACCCAGCACTTGAGCCTCCCAGAGGGCCAGCAATGATGCACCAGCATGGGCAGTCACAGACTGGACAAGACAAGGGTCATCTCTGCTGACTGAGCTGTCATAAGACAGGCCAGAGAGGGTGGTCTGGGGTAAAAAAAAAGAAATCGGGGGACTTTCCGTATCATTTCAAGACATCCCCGCCATGCTGCTTTGGGCACAGTCATTAAGGGCTGGAGACCTTCCATCCTCTTGCCCACACTGGCCTTGGTACTATAGGATTTGCCTGGGTCCTACAGGCCAGAAGGCTGGAGATCCTCTGGAGAGTACTCTGGTAGTCAGGCAAGTACACTTTATAACAGTTGAGTGAACTTATAGCATCTAGTTTGAAGTTTGGGGACTATTATAAGAAAGGGTCTATCTTACCTAATTATCCCTAAATAGAACATATGTAAAATATGTTCCCATCATAGTATTGGTTGACTAGACTGACTGAACATATATTAATAGATGAGCACAGCACTCATAATCACCACCCCATAACCTCATACTAAGCCAAATAATGCTGGTTCGGATACAATAGAGGCACATAAATCACTCCTCTCATCACCACCATGGGTTCTAGAGCTCTCTCTGCTCTCAAGCTGCCCCTGATGTGGTGCAGTGGACAGAGGGGCCCCATACTCTCTTACATACCAGGTTGCCTTGAACAGGTCCCTCTCTGGACTTCCTTGGTTTCATAGAAATCTAGATTTAGAGCAAGATGGGCACTCAGAGGCAGAATAAGTGACTTGCCCAAGGTCACACAGGCATTGAGTAACACAGTCAGGATCTGGTATTCCAGTTCAATTCCACTCCCTTCTCAAAAAGGGAAACCAAGATATATGAAGATGTGCTTTACCCAAAGTCACATGCAGCATTAAGAGAGGCAGGGCCGAGACTCGAACCCAAGCCCTCCAACTCCAACTCCATTGTTCTTTCCATAAGGTAAGGAGGCTGGAGCTAATGGTCTCTAGCCAAAGCTGAAACCTAGAGTATTTATGAAACGTTGCATTGTACACACCTGTCAGAGTTAGTGCCGGTTTATAATGAAAGGATTTTATTCCTGTGCAATATAAATCCTCAAAGAGTCTATTTAAAAAGCATTTTTAAAGATGGAAAATAAAATCTGTTCAAAGTCTTGTAACTTGGGCCATTTCAACCCTTTCACGGAATTCTCCATAAAATCTGCAGTTACCGGCACAAGCCTGGATACTCTGCTGATGGAGCCTTCACAGTTTTGCTTGGTCCTTGAATGGATAGGATCAGTCATGTCCTCTGTGAATGGGGGACATAAAGAGGTCTCCTTTATATGTGTCAGGGGCCCCAAATACCCAGAACACATGCTGCTCCATGGAATGTGAAAAAACACACCTTTCCGAGCTTCAGAGAAAAAAGCTATCCCTTGGACAATGCTCGACCCAGTGGGGAGGATGGTGGACAAAGGCCCACGGCAGCTCTTCCTCTAACAGTGGCATGGAAAGGCAGATGCTCCTTATGGCCCAAGATTCCCTGTCCCCAATAGTTCTCATTGGCATCATTCTCCCACTTAGATCATCCCACCATCTCTGCTGATGAAAGGATAGGCAACGAGACCCCGTTGGGCGCTGGTCCTTTAAAGACTGCTAGATTCAAGAGGCAAGCTCAGGGAATGGCATCCAGACTTACCCTACAAAGGCAGAGGTCCTAGATCAGAGATTCTTAACCCTTTTATGTGTGTGTGTCCTGGACATGTTGGACAGTCTGGCAAAGCCCATGGACCTCTCCTCAGATTAATATTTTTAAATGCATAAGATAAAAATATAGGATTACAAAGAAAACCAATTTTATTGAAATTCATGTGTCAAAATACATGTAAAAAATAAGCTCATATACCCCAAGCTAAGTACCTCTGGATCTTGGGTACTGCTTTGTGAGTTGGGTTATTAATTCCATTTTGGATTACCTGATCATAGTGATAGTAGTCCAGAAGAAAGCATCGCCAGGAGAAAAGGGGTCTCTAAGGATAAGAAAGGTAAGACCAGACTCTTTGGGAGGACTTTCAGCTAGGATTGGGAAGTCTATTTGAAGGGCTTGGAAGAGAAAAAATAGCCGAGGGCAGCACACTGTGTGGTGTTCTAGAAACTTCTTGTTCCAGAAGAAAGAAGCTTGGGGAATAAACACGGCGACCCGGAGACTGATTTATGGACCCAAACATTTACAGCAATCTGCAAACACCTTGAAGTACATGTGATGTTGAAGGGCGCCTGAAATGGCATGCAAAAGCCATTCGGGGCTTTTTTTCCTTCTATGGTAGAATTTTTGGCCATGGCAACCAAAAAATAAAGAGAAATGCAAAGTGACCCTGAGCTCTGGTGGCCCTCCTCCTGCCTCTGCAGCGATGGCAGCAGAGCAGGGGGCCCAGTAGGTGCTAAGAATGACAGAGCTTTTCTACCATAGTGAGAAGGTGGCATGACTCAGTCGCTGGAGTGCTGGGCTTGGAGTCAGGAAGACCTGGGTTCAAATCCTGACTCAGCCTCATTAGCTAGTGACCCTGGACAAGTCCCTTGGCCTGTCTGGACCAGGCTTGAAAGGCATGAGGTGCCACATCTGTATGGAAAGTGAAGGGGCCAGACTAGATGGCCTCGGGTCCCACAGAGCTCTGGACCTACAATCCAATGACCGTTGAATTTTACAGGTGGAGCCATCAATGTGAGCTCTTTGGTCAATGACCAGAGAGCTCGCTTCTTCAGGGAGGAACTCAAATATCAGTTTTGGTTTTTTGATTCATTTTTGTTAGAGATGATAATTAAATCCGCTGGAGACAATGATATTGCCCAGAGAGGGCAGGGCAGAGGGCCCGGAACAGAGCTTTGGGGGCATCCAGGGCTAGGGGGCACGGTGTGGGCGATTATCCAGGCCAGGAGACAGAGACGTGACAGATGACAGGGAAAGCTGAAAAGGCGTCTATTACGTGTCTAGGAAGGAAGGAGACGAGCGCTTATTTAGCGCCTGCTAAGAGCCGAAGCACTTGACAAACATCTCGTCTGATTCTCACGACCACCCTGGGAGAGAGGTGTTATTATTATCTCAATTTTACAATTGAAGAAACTGAGGCAGCCAGTGACTTGCCCAAGGTCACACAGCTAATAAGTCTGACTTTGGGCTCCATAATCTAGTTGTGGCTTTTGTGCTAAACTCTAAAGGTACCAAAAACCAAAACAAATACAACCCCTTTAGTGGAAGGATCTCCGGGGAAGGGAGTTTTGTTCTGGGGTGGTGGGACCAAGAGGGAATGCTGTCGTGACTTCTCAGGGGGCATCAAAGACATGGGGCTGATCAACTGAAACATCAGAAGCAGAATGAAGCATTGCTGGAAGAATGTAATGAGTGCCTTGAGGAGGAAAGAAAGAAGGTAAAGGACGTAAGAGCCGAGGGGAATGGTAGTCTGGGTCAGGAGGCTGAAGGTTAGAAGAACATTACCCAGAGAAGGGTGAGAAGGATAACTGCACACTTGGAGACAAGAGCCACGAGGCTTCTCATGAGGAAGCCGTCATTGGCCACCCCTGGGGGCCAGAAGCAGCTTGTGTTCCAAGGAACGATGAGGTGGGTCCACGGGTGCCCTTAGCTAGCGATGGTCAGCCATGAGAGCTAGGCAGTGATGACAGAAGGCACCGTGCAGAGGGGGCGTTCAGCTCTACCGATCTGATCTCAGTCTGGCAAACAGAGAGGTCCAGCTCTTCCCATGCCATCTATCTTGGAATGGACGGACAGCCTAGGAGACTTGTCAGACTTGACAATCATTCCCAAGAGACAGCAGAAGAAAACTGGGCCTAGAAAGTAGAGCTTTGGGGAAATTCCAGGCAAGCATCAGAGGGGAAAAAGTCTTGGGGGTCAGAAGACCTTTTCTCATTTACTACTAATAGAAAAGAGGCATATTTGAGAAATATACATGAGGTCAAAAAGATGGAATCTGGGGAAAAATTTTGATTTCTGGAGCAGTCAACAATATAAGAGTGATGGGCTCCTACATGGAGACAGAGCACCCTTAACAAAGGCCAGTAAAGATGGGGTTGGTTGGAGAGCTGCAGGTCTTGAAATCTAAGCAGAAACTGGAGAAGGAGGTAGTGGGAGTAGCTTTGATGCATCCACACAAGTCTAATAGCATAGAGAATACACCCCTGTTGAAGGCATCACCATCCTTACAGTTCACAACCCATTATATTCCTAACTCCATTCCGCCCTCCCCCCCCCCCAGATTCTATCAGTTTCCCAGATCTTATTGTTTCGACCTCCATGATATTTCTCATAAATTTCTCCTCTTCTCTATTTACATGGCCCCAGTGCCAGTGCTGGTCCTCATCACCTCTCATCTGGACAATTCACTCCTAATTACTCTTCCTGACTTGTATGTTCCTCGCTCCAATTCATCCTTTACCAAGCTGCTCTGCTCAAGGAATTCCAGGTTAGACAGACCAGACACCCCAATGCCTCTAGGATCCAGTAGAAACTAGCATTTAAAGCCCTTCACACAGAGCTCATAGTAAAGAAGATAAAAGCCAACCCCTGCTGGCTGTGTACCCTAGATGGAAGAATGGAATTCAGAAGGGTTCAGAGAAAAAAGAGGCAGGATTCCATGGCTTGGTATTTTTCAGGGGAAGCTGGAATCAAAAGCTCTGATAGACACAGCGGTGGTTTGGATAAGGAGAAAAGAAAGGAGAAGGGGATTTTTAGAAAGAGACTGATATGGCTGCCCATTGACCAGCTTGGATTTGTAAAGGGATATATGTACAGAAGAAGGAAGGAGCTTAGGCAGTGAAAGATGAAGCTCATAGGGTGGCATGGGTCCAGAGGAAGAATGACAGTGAGCTGAGGCTGGCAAGGAAGCTGACTTCGAAACAGCAGCAGCAACAACTATGTCAGGGTAAGGGAAAGAGGAAAGAAGATATAAAGGCTGTGCTTCCAGATGAGTGGAAAATAATAATGGAGATGAGCCTCCTAGGTGACGTAAGGGGCAATAGATGACAGCCCATCACTAAGCACTGTGTAAGCACTGGGTACAGCAGCTATGCCCTGGTCAAACAACATCTGGGAGGTTGTGGGAGGCACATGGAGGGCTGGGGGCACCATCAGAGCTGTCTTCAAGTACATGAAGGGGCCCCACGTGGAAAATGGTCGGCTGGCTCTGTTTGCTGCTAGAGGGCTGAACCAGGAACTAAGGACAGGGGGTGCTGAGAAGTGGGTTTAGGATTGCCATTGGAGGAGAAAACAAACACAATCTTCTTAACAATCAGCAATCCAAAATAAGAATCGTAACAACAGCATCTAGCATTTAAACAGGTCTGCTAGGGGCACCACAGTGCACAGAGGGCTTGGATTCAGGAAGACTTGGGTTCAGGACCAGAGGGAGAATCTGGAATCAGAACAATGCCATGATGGGGCTATCAAAAGGTCAGGTGGCCTTCTCCTCCAGCTTTTTCCTTAGTTACTGTCTCCCATGAATGACTGCTCCTTTTCTCTAGTATTCTGCCTTGGCCATGCCTGCTACTCTGGATCAATCAGCACCCATTTACTAAGGGCTTACTACAACCCAGGATAAATATATACAGGGGGAAAATCACCTGCAAAATGATGAGCTCAAGCATACACACTGTAGAGTAGCAATGGCTCACTACCCCTTGAGGGAGTCAAAGCGGTCTTCCTTCAAGACGTGAATGTGGGTGACCCGAAGACATGGTGGCCAGAGGAATGAGAGAAGACAATAAAAAGCCAAGACCCTACATGGGAATAGAGAAAATGGAAAGAGGAAATTCTGTCTGTCTTGGTTCAGCTGTAGTAGAGAGAAGGGATAAGGCAGGAAGCTGTTGAGACAGTAAGGTAAGAGAGAGAAGCTTTGAAGGAATCCAGGGACCAAGTAGAAGAATTAGGCCTTGAAAAAATAGTCAATAGTAAAGCACAGTAAGTTCTGGGGTACCACCAAGCTAAAATTTTAGAGTCTAAGGAATGAGAGAAATCTATTACATTAATAACCAACTATTAAGTTGAGATCCAGGTTTTTCCTCAGTTTCCTCATGAAGGCCTGGCTCTTGTTAAAGGCAGTCTCTGAAGAACTTATGTCTCAAGGAATATGCTCTTCCATCTTGGGCAGGACTTCACTCAACTAGGAGACCTAACATCTTTTTAGAGTATAAACAGAATCCAGTCTGGGCAAGTCCTTACCTTGAGAAAGGAGCCCCTGTCCTAGCACCCCTCCAGTAGAGTTCAGGGTGACCCAGTTCATGGGAGAGAAAACCAACCAGAGTGGTCTGAGTAGAGACAGAATCCCCTGTCCAGATTGCTAGTGGTGACTGAGTCTCATGATCACCAGACTCTCAACAGGAGGAGCTGAAGACTTTTAGCCCACCTCCTCATTAAGTGTACACCAATCATGGCTGATTTTCATTTGTTGAGAGAATTCCCTTTCAGAAGGGTTATTTAAAGCTTCCAGGGTCTCCATTGGGCAGCTTTGGTTACTGAGAGAAACTGCTGACCATCAATTTATTGATTTCTGGCTAGCCTAATTAATAAGTTGATTAATTATACAGAAACTCTGTGTCTAGGGTTTTTTCCATTTGATTTATGCTGTATCAATATTGGCAACAGTGTGAGGAATGGCCTAGAAAGAAGGGAGATAGGAGGAAAACCAGGTGGGATGGAAAAGCATCAGCTTAGGACAGTTATGAGAGTTCAGACTGGAGACGGAGAGGGCAAAGGCCATCTTGGGGTTTATGCAAACAGAAAAGAAATGTCAATTAATTTGATATTAAGGAGGAAAATATGACTAAAGCAGAAATCAGAATGATGCTGATGCTAAAACACATTGAAAACTGCCCAGGTACAAAAGTGTGAAATGGTTTTATAGGAATTAGGAAAACACGGTTCTGGGGATCACCCAGATTGAGAGCTGGGAAGGATCTCAACATTGATCTCATCCAAATGCTTCATTTTGCAGATGAGAGAACTGAGGCCTGGAAAGGTAATATAATTTTTCTATGTTCATACAGGTAGTCAATAACAGAGCTAAGCTCTGAATCCAGGACCGTTGATACCAAATATGGGGCCCTTTCTACTGTACCCCTTTGCCTCCAGAATATGCTGTGATGGTAAGAGGTGAAATTAATGCTTTGGATATAAATACATAAACTGAGAACCATGAGAGCCTTTTCCCCTCTGCTCCTCACGCTAGTGAAGCCCCTCATTGTTTGATTATGGTGTAACAAAGTTTTTGGTTACAGCAGCTCACAGATATCATGTACTGAGGCAGGGAAGGGCTGCAACCTGTATCAGCAAACACTAATGGAATTACAGATACTTGGTGCATGTAGGGTCCATGAGACAACAGAAACATGTTTAACTCACCGGCATTTTGGAAGTGGCTAGAATGGGTGGGTATGGAAAAGACTGAGGGAGTGGCCTGCCCATCTTCCAGTTCTGAATGGACAAGCTGGGTTAATAAGCTCGTCTAAGGCAATGAGCCACCATGATTGCAGAGGGCCGAGGAGGAGGCATCCTACTGCTTCCTAGCAGACAGGAGAGTGATCTGGGGTACAGAAGGACACAGGTTTTCAGATGTGGTCAATGAGGGTATTGGTTTTACTTCACTGTGCATGTTTGGTACAAAGATTTCATTTTTCTTTTTTTCATTTCTGAGAGGAACAGGAAGAGGAGAAAATAAATGCTTGTTAATTCAAACTAAAATAAAATTCAGTTTAAACAAAAAATTCTAGGATCATAAATATAAAGCAGGAAGAGATCTCAGTGACCAACTGTTCCGGTTTCCTCACAGGCCCAAGGAAGCTGCAAAAGTGATGTATGAATCCAGAACTTCTGACTTGATTTATTTGAAGACTAGTTCTCTGTATTTCTACCAAGTTGAAGGTATGGTGGTCTTTTTAAGGCTCCATGCCTCTACCAATCAGCACAAAAACCCAAACTGGCCCTCCTTCTTACCCAGGCTGGTTTGTTCCTCCTACTCTTGGACGTCTGCCATATTAGTGTTGGACTTATTGTGGGCACCTGACAACTGCAGCCCCCTACAGCTCAGAACTCCCTGAGCTCAAGAGATCTGCCAGCCTCTGCCAGCCTCAGCCTCCCCTAGAACAGGTAGGGTGTCCAGTGTCCTCTGCCTTTATGGCCAATGTGCTTTCCATTAGACCACTCACAGAAGAGAAACTGAGGACAAATCTAAGAAGGATGAACTGGAATAGACCATTAGTGTAGGTTTTAAAGCTTCTTCACTGAGGAATTTGTAGCTGAGTGGAAGAATGCATGTAGGCCCTGCTCAGAAGGACAGACTGCTCCATCCTGGAAGGTCCTTACTGGTGGCAGCCATCGCTGGACCTATGCCTGGCCCGAGTTCCCCACACAAGCAGTGGGTGGCACTGGTTTATCATCTGAATACATTCTGGAGTTGCCCCAAAGCTGAGTACAGGGGTTGGTGAAGCCCGCACATCATGCTATCCAAATTATTTTTGTTTTCACAAATTCTGCTTTAGGAAGGACAAAAATAGCCTCCAAAGCATTCATGTCAAATAATTCCTCTTGTCCCAGCCCCTCCCCTTTCCTCTTACCTCATGTTTTATCTGGAAATTCTGCACTAGGTTGAGGTCAGTGAACATGCGAATTGTGCAGAGGGCCGTGTCCAGATCAGAGAGCTCGAAGTCACTGAAGGAGAAGTCCATTATCTTGAGGGTTTGGGCGGATGGTATCATGGCGGCCTTAACCGGAGCGGGCAGGAGGAGGCAGGAAAAACAAAACAAAACACAGCAGTCAGCAATCACAGGGGCCGCCTTTCAGGAAGGTTCCCTGCTTTGCTGGCAAAACCAACACTCCCTCCTCCCTCCTCGCTCCTCCTTCTTCCCTCCTTCTTCCTCCCTCCTCCCTCCTCGAAGGCTTTCAGTGGCTCCAAGTTGCTTAGTGACGAATTCTCATCCTCCATTTGTGCCCCAAACATCTCCTTTCTTCTCACCCCTGGGGTGTGGAGCCACTTCAAAGAGGAGGGAAGACGGATGCTTGGTGGTGTGTTACTGAATAAAACAAACTCCAACCGGGTGGTACAGTGGCTAGAGCCCTGGTCCTGGAGTCAGGAGGACCCGCACTCAAATATGGTCTCAGGCACTGCTAACTGTGTGATCCCGAGCAAGTCACGTAACCCTGCTTGTCTCAGCGCCCGCATTTGTAAAACGAGTTGAAGAACGAAATGGCCACGCCCTCCAGTGTCTTATTTGATGGCAGCATCCTACTGGGTGCTCGACATGGAGTTGGAAAGAGCTTGTGCTTCATCCAACTGCTGGCCATGTGACCCCAGGATAGCACCTAGCCTTTCTGGGCCAGTTACCCATCTGTGAAATGGGTTTGGGACTCAAATGCCCCTTCCAGCTCGCCAGCTGTCCTCTTCTTGCTAGATGGTCACTATCACTCACCCACACTTCCATAGAGCTTAGAGAGGCAATATGTGGATCACAGGCTGGTCCTGCAGCCCAAAAAACCTGGGGCCAAACCCTGCCTGTGACACGCAGCTTGGCAATTTAACTCCCACAGCCCCAGGATGCAGATTAATCTAACCTGTGATTACAAGTTGTAAATAAGCTACTACTCTACATTGTTGGAGGAAGTCACCATGTGGAAATTTCCCTGTACTGATGAAATCACAAGTCCAGTTAAAACACACATATACACACACACACTCACGCAGACATACACACACTCATGCTCTCACACACTTACATGCAGACATACACACTCACACAAACAACACACGGACACACCAACACACAGACACACTGACACACACATAGACATACTGACACACACATTCACACACACACAGACACACACTCACATTCACACTTAAACACAATCACACAGACAGCTACACACTCACACACACACTCATGCACACAGACATACACACAGTCACAAAGACAGACAGACTCACAGGGACACACACACAAACACATACTCTCACACAGACAGACATACTGACACCCCCCCCCACACACAGACATACTCACACACACAATCACACACTCACACAGACACACTCACACACAGTTTCCAATGCGTTTCCCTTATAACAACCCTGTGAGGTAGGCAGCACAATTATTATTACTTTCATTTTGCAGATGAAGATGCTGAGGCTCTGAGTTTGTGATTTGCCCATGCCTATCTTTGTGATGCCACTTAGGGTTTTCTCGGCAGAGACACTGGAGGGGTTTGCCATTTCCTTCTCTAGCTCATTTTACAGATGAGGAAACTGAGGCAAACAGACTTGCCCAGGGTCACACAACTAGTAAGTGTCAGAGACTGAATTTGAACTCAGGAAGCTGAGTCTTTCTCATTCTCGGCTTGGCCCCTTGTCCACTGTGCCACAGAGCTGCTCCCCAGGACTGCACAGCTTAGATGAACCTGAGGCTAGATTCTCATCATGGTCTCCCAGTCCCAGGTCCAGCACTCTAACCACTAGCCCATACTGCTTCTTGGATGAGTATATGTAAAAACGCAAAGATGAAAAGGTTTAGACCTGGGAGGGAGCTGGAGCAATTCTCTAGTCAGAACCTGAGGCCCAGGCAAGGCAAGGGGTTTGCTTAAGGTTATAAAGACTGTAAGAGCCGGTCCTTTAATCCTAGGTGAATCCCCTTCTACTGAGTCACTACTACTGCCTCAGCTCTCTGGCACTGGTATCCGGAGTGAACATGGAGCCCCAGAAAGGGGAATGGGCTCTTCACAGCCTCATGCCACCTTCCCCATTCTCAGGCTCAGTCTCCTCATCTGTGAAATGGGATAATTACAGCACCTACCTCACAAGGTTGTTTTGAGATAGTGCACAGCCACAAACATAAAGGCTCTCTTTCTTCTCTCCCTGGCTCTGTCCTTCGGTCTGTCTATTTCTCATATATCACTACATATACACTCATATCACTACTCTGGCAGACTGGAAAGGAAACAAGGAGAAGGAGAATGGAGGAAAGGGGGTATCCTGTGACAAGAGTTATAACACGTATTTATACTGAGCTTATTTTCTTGTGAATTCTGGTCTTGGGACCAGAATGGAGTCTTCCTGGGCTTATAAATATTAGAGATCCTCATTTGTAAAATGAGTTGAAGAATGAAATGGCCACGCCCTCCAGTGTCTTATTTGATGGCAGCATCCTACTGGGTGCTCGACGTGGAGTTGGAAAGAGCTTGTGCTTTGTCCAACTGCTGGCCACGTGACTCTCCTCCGACCCTCCTTCAGCCCTTCTCCATTTGGGTCTCTCCATTCAGTCTGCCGTCATCTTCTCCTTCCCCTTCTCCTCCTTCTCCTTCTCTTCTTTCTACTGATGTCCTTCTGACCCACCCCCACCCTGGAAGTAATCTCAGCCAAGACCAAAGGCTTGCCACATTTTCACGCTAATCTATGCCTTTTCCTTTTACCCTCACTAAAATAGGGTAGGCTTCTGTGGTTACTCAAGAAAGACCCCCATTTTCCCCAGCCACAAACAAAGGTTTAATGGAAGAGTGCTAGCCTGGCAATCAGGAGGGCTTCAAACCTATGTTGGATACTTCTTAGCTGGGTGACTGTGGGAGAATCACTGCACACATCTGGCTTTCAGGTTTTTTCATTTATAAAGTGAAGGCACAGAACTTCCCAACTCTAAGATTTATGAGCTCAGGAAGGATTCATTCTGGTCCCAAGAACAGAATTCACAATGAAATAAGCTCATTATAAATACACGTCATAAGTGAAATACATGTTCTAACTCTTCACAGGCTGAGAGGCAGAGGAACAGAGGATTCAAACTGTTTGGAGAAACTTCTTGGTTGTTTATCCCAACTGGAAACAGCAGAGACAGCCTGAAAGAGTGAGAGGGGAGTGAGACACCTTTCTGACCCCTTGGAGTGGACACCAGCTGCGGTCCAAGCATCAGCTGGCTTCCCTGGGGACCCGGTTCCAGGAAGGGGGAGCCTTTTTGTTCCCCTTGAACGAAGAGTTGTGGGAAAGGCAGAGCCAACTTGGCACATGCCTCTCTCTTTTTCGGCCTTCACTCCATCCATAGGGTCCAGCAAGGCTTCTCTTGCATTTGCTACAAGCCAGATTTCTCCTCACTCATGGAGCCCATGCCCAAGCTCTCCAAGCGTACCCCCAATGTACCCTCAAGTCAGGTCAGGAGCTTATTAGAGCCTGTGGTAGGTGGTGTGGGCGTTTGAGATGCCCGAGGTGCAGGCGCATGGATGTCTGTGTGTTATGTGCATGTGTATAATTATTACTTGAAATTCACATGACAGAAATAATTCAAAGCATCTTTGCCTGTTTATTCTTCTGGGCACTGACCTTTGAGCTGGCTTCCCAGACTCCTCTGGAGGCCTGCCAGAACTTATGGAGTGTCTGCTGTGTGCCCGGCACTGTGCTCTCTAAGAATGCAACTAAGGGAAAAAAGACTTGGAAAACCTGAGATATGGGAGAATATTTAAGTGGGAAGCATTGCCTGTGATTTTAAAAAACTCAGCAGCTAGGCAGTAGAGCTGGCCGGAAAGGCTGCCGTTGGACTCAGGAAGACCCGAGTTCAAATTCTGCCTGAGAAACTTACTATGCATGAGCTTTCCCCATTCTCAGGCTCAGTTTCCTCATCTGTGAAATGGGATAATTACAGCACCTACCTCACAAGGTTGTTTTGAGATAGTGCACAGCCACAAACATAAAGGCTCTCTTTCTTCTCTCCCTGGCTCTGTCCTTCTGTCTGTCTATTTCTCATATATCACTACATATATAGTAGTTTACATATAAACTACATATATAGTTTCCAGTTTTATATATGTATACATATATACACATAAGTGTGTGATAGCTCACATTTTTGTAGAGTTTAAAGGTTTGCAAAGTTATATATAGAGATATGCACTTATCTAAATATATGTGTATACAGAGACACATCTTTTACATGTCTGTGTATCTGCATACACATGCACACGTATCTACATCTGTCTGTCTGTCTATCTATCTATCTATCTATCTATCTGTCTGTCTGTCTATCTATCTATCTATCTGTCTATCTATCTATCATATGTCTGTCTGTCTGTCTGTCCGTCCGTCTGTCTCTGTCTATCTGTCTGTCTGTCCATCTATCTATCTATCTATCTATCTATCTATCTATCTATCTATCTGTCTATCTATCATATGTCTGTCCGTCTGTCTGTCTACCTATCTGTCTGTCTGTCTATCTATCTATCTATCTGTCTATCTATCATATGTCTGTCCATCTGTCTGTCTATCTATCTATCTATCATCTGTCTGTCTGTCTATCTATCATCTGTCTGTCTGTCTGTCTGTCTATCTATCTATCTATCTGTCTATCATATGTCTGTCCGTCTGTCTATCTATCATCTGTCTGTCTGTCCATCTAATATTTGACCCTCTAAGCTACCAGAAATGTGAGCTATTATGATCACTATAGGACCCTAGAACCTTATAGTTGGATCTGATAAATGTGATGTCACTGCATTGCTCAAAATTCTTCAATAGCTCCCACTTGCTTCAAGGATAAATGACAAATGGCACCTGGGGTCCTCCATAACCTGGCTCCTCCATTTCTTGCCCTCTACAAGCTACCACTTACATTTCTAATCCCTTTCCCATGACCTCGCTTCCTGAACTCTGTGTTTCAAACTGCATATCAGTCAGTACAAGCAGCTGTGTCTTACCTCCTCATCTTTACCCAGCTGACTTCTCATGGTTAGAATGTTCAACAGAAGGTAAGCTCCATGAGGGCAGGGCCCATATTTCATTGCTGTCCTCATTTCCCCAGCAGAACATGATAACTTGCATGTAATGGCTAGCATTTGCTGAATTAAATGGAATCCCTTCTCTACCACGCTGAGCTCTGGCTTCCTGGAAGCAACTCAGGCATCAACTGCCAGGCAGGGTCGGTCGCCCTGAAGGAACTTGGCCAAAACCAGCTCCCTCTAGAAACGACCTCGTAGACTTTGGCCCCGACTTAGACATGCATGTACATACTCTGCCCTCCGAGGGAAATGTAAGCTTTCTGAGGGCAGGAGCTGACTCCTTTTTGCTTCTGCAGCCAGTGTCTGGCGTGCAACCGAAGGTTAAGAAATCTTTGCTAAACTGAATGGGAACAGGCCTCCATCAGTCACTTAACAAGCACTTATAAAGTACCTACTACGTGCCATCACTGTGCTATGAGCCAAACATACAAACAGAGGAAATGAATTGAATTCTCTCTCCATGGAGCTTATTCTATTGGAGGAGAACTTGTTCACATAGATACCCATATACACACACACTCACACTCACACTCACACACATATACACAGATACATACACTCACACACACATTCACACACAATCATACACATACACGCTTACACATACACACATACATACACATTCACACACATTCGCACATACAGTCACACATACACACATATACACACATACACATATACACACACACACATACCACATACACACACACATATAGATGCATGCAAAGAATAAACACCAAGTAGTTAAAAGAGAGCAATTAGTGACTGAGGGCACCAGAGCTTGGGAGGAGAGCTCCATGTGGAAGCAGACACCAGAAAGGAAGGGCTGAGGCAGAGGTGAGGGGGCTCTGGGACATCCAAGGTCCCTCCCAGGTTGAAATCTCTGAGCTCGTAATCTGGAATCAGTAAAACACTTGCAGACCAAGCACATCCTGCCTCCCCCTAAACCAAACATCCCCCAGTCACACAGAAGGGGGCTGCTGACATTTTCCAGGTAGAGAGTGATGTGTTTGGGAAAATCCTTGGAGGCTCCAGGAGGTCCAGCTTCAAATCCAGGCCCCCACTTGTTTCTTGTGTCATGAATCACTCTGAGAAGGCCTACAATAAAGAGCTGGTCCGGAGGGTGCATCAGAGGCCAGGCTTGCTTCAGTTTTCTCTAAGGAGATTCATGAGACTCTCCTGCCTGGAACCCATCTGAGCTCTCCTTGGTCAGCAGCTCATCTCGGAGTGGCCTCTCATTCACTGCAATCCCCCCGAGAAATGCTTCTGATCATGCACTGACATTTAGAGCACAGATCCTTCTACAATCTCATCTTACACCAAAATATTCCAGTCATTCGAGTTACTAGGGATGAGTTTGAGACTAATGTCTGTGATAGATGATGGGATCGTAGATTTGGGATGGGAAGGGCCCTCAAAAGACATCTTGTGGCAAAGTGGACAGACTACTAGACTTGGAGTTAGGAAGGTCTGAGTTCAAACATGACCCCAGAAACTTACTAGATAGTGACCCTGGGAAAGTGACTTAACCTCTGTTTGCCTGTTTCCTTATCAGTAAGATGAAGTTAATAATGGCACTGACCTCCCAGGATTGTTGTGAGGATTGAAGGTGCTAATATTTGTAAAGCATCTGACTCAGTGTCTGACACATACACCATATAAAGGTTTGCTTCCATTACCACCACCACCATCATCATCATCATCATCATCATCATCATCATCATCATCACCATCATCATCATCATCATCATCATCATCATCACCATCATCATCATCATCATCATCATCATCATCATCATCATCTAATCTTCACTTTACAGATGAGAAAACTGAGATGAAGGAAGTTAAGTGACTGCCCCAAGGTCACATGGGTAATGAGTAGGAGAGGTAAGATTTGAACTCAGTTCCTCTGACTTCAGAGCTAGTGGTCTGAGAGAGAGAGAGAGAGAGACAGACAGACAGACAGACAAAGAGACAGAGAGAGACAGAGAGAGAGAGAGGGAGAGAGACAGACAGAGACAGACAGAGAGAGGGAGAGACACAGAGAGAGACAGACAGACAGACAAAGAGACAGAGAGAGACAGAGAGAGACTGACAGAGAGAGACAGAGAAACAGAGACAGAGAGACAGAGAGAGAGGGAGAGACAGAGAGAGAGGGAGAGACAGAGAGAGGGAGAGACAGAGAGAGACAGAGACAGAGACAGAGACAGACAGAGAGGGAGAGAGAGAGGAAGAGAGGGAGACAGAGAGAGACAGAGAGAGAGGGAGAGACAGAGAGAGACAGAGAGACAGAGAGAGACAGAGAGAGACAAAGAGAGAGAGAGACAGAGAGAGACAGAGAGACAGAGACAGAGAGAGAGATAGAGAGACAGAGAGATTTTAGAGACACAAAGCACGCTGGAGACAGAAAGCCATCCCAATATCTGGGAAACTCAAGATTCATTCATTCTTTTCAACAAGCATTTAATAAGCGTTTACAGTCTGTGCGAGGTGCTGTGCTAGGCACTGAAGCTGTAAGAACTAAGAGAAAAACGCAGCCCTGCCCTCAAGGAGCTTACATTCCATGGGGAAGATACAATATTTGACACAGAATCCTGGAGACTGAAGGGATCTAAGAGGCCCTCCCTTTACTGACAAGGTTCAAGGAAGGTAAATAGTCACCCAAGGTGACCCGGAAGCAAGAGGCAGAGGTGGGATCTGAACCCAGATCCTCTGATTCTAGGGCCTGTGTTCTTTCACCAGACCATGTCACATTTTCTTTGTGATTTTTTACATCATCCTCTATATTTCTCCAATGAAACTTTGGTGAAGAAAGCCAGCTTTCTACCATCAATTAGACTGACATTAAGTGCCTCCTACATGCAAGGCACCATGCCAGGTTCTGAGGATAATTATAGACAAAATACCCCCTTTCCTAAAGAAGTTTTTATCTTCAAAGAAATCCCCCATCTCCCAACTCAGAGCTGACCTGACCCGGCCCAGTTTTCAGGTGACTTTCTACACTGTAGCCTGCACTCCACCCCCTCCTCATTCCATGGCTTGGACTATCTCACCCCTCTCCTTTTTGTTTAAAACTGCAGATATCTTTGGGAGTGAAATCTATAGCCCAAAGCTCCCACATGGTTCTTTTCTTTCCTGAGGTCACAGGTTCAAATTCCAGAGGCATTAGTGAAGACTGGTACCTTCCTGGGGGGTCAGGGCATCATCCAGGCTTAACCTGTATTTGGCCAAGAAGAAAATGGCCAAGACCAAGGGGAAGAGGCGGGGTGATAGTGGCAGTCATAGGGTGACAGATTCAAATAATACTAATTTCCAGCATTTATATAGCAAACATCGAAGTTTGTATTTGCATAATGCTGTAATAAGGTATCTCATTAGACCCTCAAAATCCTGGGACGTAGGTGCTATTATGTCTTTATTTTACTGATGAGGAAATGGAAGCAGATACAGATTAGGTGACTTGAACAGGGTCATACAGTTAGAAAGTGTCTGAATCAGGATTCAAACTCAGATCTGCCTGATTCCTAGTCAAGCCCTCTCTCCATGGTCACTGAGCTGCCAGGAAGGGAACTTGGAGGTTATCTAGTCATTTAAAAGACAAAGAAATGGAAAGGGAATATTCCAGATACAGGTAGTAACCCTTAGAGTAAGGATTTGAACCCAGACCTTCAGATTCCATGATGAGAAACTTGGATTCAAATCATTGGCTTGTTCACTCTCTGTGACCTCAATCAAGTGCTTAACTTCTATACACTTCAGCTCAGATGATCTATAAAGCTTTTTTCTAGTTCTAATGGAAGCACACGTGGCCTGTGTCTTCCTTCTTTCTCTGCCTTGTCACCTATGGACAACCTCCCATTGCCCTAAGTGGTACCTAGACTTACTCCTTGCCAGGGCAGGTGCTGGGGGAGATTGTGAAAGCAGCCTTAGCTAGTTAGTTACTCATCTTCCTGCGGCCCCATCAAATCTTTACTGAGCTCCAGCAATTCCTCTGCTTCCTATCACAACAAATATTGTTGGTCTGCCTTCTAATGACTTCTTATTCACTGGGAGGAACATGGATTTAGAGCTGAAAGGGCCCTCTGAAGTCATCTAAGTCAACTCCCTCATTTTAACATGAAAGAAACAGGGGCCTAGCTGAAAGCCTTACAGGCCAAGATTTGAATCCAGATCCTTTGACTTCAGGCCCATGAGTCCTTCCACAGAACCATGGTGATTCCCTCCATTTATTCTCCATTTCCCATAAGTATGAGGGGAGGTTTGCTAAAGATGCAGAATCACCTTGCAGAAAATAGTACCCCTTCTATGCTCATGGCCTCCAAGAATTGCAAGCATCCTTAGAAGGCCTGACATGAATGGAAAGTAATGCGACACTGTGGTTAGGTAAATAAAAGAAAGAGCCTCATTCCATTTGGTCATTTAAAAGTCCCGAGTCTCTTGTTTTGGGTGTGTGGTTCACATAAAGTCTATATTTAGTAGCTGAGCTCTGGTAATCTCAGGAGGAAATAGAGAAATGTGACTACAGGGTTATTCCATTGGTCCAACCCTCCAGTCTTTATACAAGCAAAATCCATCTTGTTAACACTGGGGCTTAGTTTGCCTTTATCCTGGTGGCTTGAGTCCCAGGAACCATAACAAAGGCTATGGAAACCTGGAAGCAACTCCCCAAGGGCCCCAAGAAATGTGATTAGGAGAAGGCCCCTGACTCACAAAGTTACCCAGGCAAGTAAATTGAATTAATAAAGAAGGGCAGCTCCTGAACTTTGTCCTATGTGAAATGTCAAATTCTTCCACTTGCCCATTGGCATTTTATAAGGGAGCACATTATACCAATGCTTGGTGCCCAGCCGACACAGACACGAAAAGGAAAACCATATTTCAAGAGACTTGGCATCTTAATGATTCTGTCTTCTATTTCTTTAGTCTTCAAGTTGCTTTACAGATTTTTTAAATTAGTTAATCATCAAAGTCATTAAAATAATAATAATATCAATATTCAGGAGCAGGGCAAAGGAAGTCTTTAAAAAAGTGTATGACATCCCTCACCCCCATAAGACAATAGACTTTGGGTTCAGATGATCATAGAACCGGATTTGATTTAATTTGCTCATTTTACAGATAAGGAAACTGAGGCCCACAAAAGTCAAGTGATTTGACCAAGGTCATATGCATAGTAAACATAGAGGCAAGACTTGAACCCAGTTCCTGTCTCTACAGACAGCATTCTCTCCTTGGCATCAAATGATGGACATTTCCCCTATTAGACTGAGAACTCCTTGAGAGAAGGGACTTTGCCCCTTATATTTCCAGCACTTATGTGGCTCCTGACACACAGTGGGTGCCTAATGAATGCATGCTTTTTGACTGACTGACTGGCTGACTGAGGACAGTTCAGATTTCTGAGAAGATGCAATCAGTGAGATCCCACATCCTCGATGCGCTGAAATGCGATCCAGAAGTCTTTTATGGTGTGTGACGTTACTGGAGGTCGACTTCCCCCCGGTCACCCGGCTCTTGCCTGTGTTTAGAGGTGAGGCATGAACCCTGACCTTTCTGTGTTCAGTCCATGCCTCTATCCACCATGTCTGCTAGCCTTCTCAATAGCAGCAGAAGGGAAAGTTTGCCTTCATACAGGGTATCCCAAAGGTCTTAGTGGTAATAGCTTGTAACTGCACTTAAGCCTTCTGTGAAAGCCTGCATTTAACAAAGCCCTCTGTCCAAAGTCCTTTATTCCCCCAAACTCTTTGAGGTAAATAGTCATAGAGTTATTACCACAACAGTGGGGGAACTGAGGCTCCGAAAGGGCATACCGCTAGTATCTATTTCCCCTTCTTGTTAAAAATCACAAGGAGGAATGAAAGGCTAATCTTCAGATTTTTTAAAAAAGGACTTTCCTACTTCCAAATGAACACGGCATAACGGTTTAAGTGAGCTCTTGCAAGTACAATTCATTCTACTTATTAGTTCTGATTGCCTTAAAAGAACATGAAACAGTCTTGAACCTCACTCTCACCCTGGCAGAAAGCTAAAAAGCACACGGCATTCCTGAATACTTCAGATGCATCTATCCTTGAGGTACGTATGTGTTCCAAGTGTGGATTGCCATGGGGTAAGTATGCATTCCAAGTGGGGATTTCAATTCCTTATTCATATTCACTATAAATACAGAGTGGTGGGACTGGAACCAAGAAACCTTGTCTTTTTTACTAGCTGGGTGATATTTACTAGCTGCGCGACCCTGGGCAAGTCATTTAAACTCTGAGTCACACTTCCTTCTCTGTAAAATGAAGCATTTGTGTGGTGCTTGACATCTGGGATCCCTTATAGTTTTAAATCTATGGTTCTATGAACTATCGTCCTAATGTTAGGCACAGATTCCATTGACACAAAGGTAAGCTTGGCACCAGAGTGGGTGAAGGAACAAAAGCCACATCTATTAAATACTTACTAATGCCAAGCAGTGAGCTAAGATCTGGAGACAGAAACACAAAAGGAAGAGGGATCCTTCTGTGCTTCAAGGAGAACCCATTCTAACGGCTGCAGACAACACACAGGAGGCTTTAGTTGCAAGTCAGTTGGGAAGACCTAGTGGTCCTGTAGGGACTCCAGTAAAACACACAATCATCTTTGTTGGTGCCATTTCCATCCATTGAACTGTTATGCTGTGAATATTAAGCTATTCGACAGTGTCGATGACTTTGGTGATGAGAACTATAGAGGCTGAGTAGGCAGAGACCAAAGCACCTGTGGACGTGGTTGTTGCTGGCAGCTCTGCAAGAACTGCTGCCCTGGATGATGGTTGCAAGGACCAGGATGGTAGCAGGGTGACTGATCTGGGGCTTGTTATAGTCCCTGTGCTTCCCTGGCAATTGCTGGCAGTCAACTTGAGTCAATAAGCACTGGTAGTACCGATGGCACTATAGACCCCTCTCCATGAGGGTCTACATCCTTAATGATAGCTTGAGGAGAGAAGTATGCTCATCCATGGTCCATGGTCTGTCTCCATCAGGATGTGAGGGGAAGGAGCTCAGGGGCCACACAGTCCAACCCACATCTGACTGGGAACACCCACTCCAGAATCATGGAAAAGTTGTCATCCAGTTTTTCTTGAGACAAAAATGAATGACAAAACCCCTCTGGCCTCACTTGGCCTAGCATAGTCTTTTGTTTCTTTGTTTTTTCGCTTTTTGGACAGGGGAAGGTAGGGCAGTTGGGGTTAAGTGACTTGCCCAAGGTCACATGGCTCGTTTTGTGTTAAGTGTCTGAGGCTGGATTTGAACTCAGTTCCTCCTGACTCCAGGGCCCGTTCTCTATTCACTGTTCCACCTAGCTACCCCTTAGCATGGCTTTTTGCACAAACAGCAAGAGAACTGGGATATTGCCAGGGAGGTCAGGGCTTTGCCAAGGCAGATCCCAATGCCATCATGCTTTATGAAACCATCATGAGTTACAGGGAGAAAACGATCCATCACCAGGTGGCCACTGCCCTAAGAATGAACCCTTTCAAGCACACCAGCCTGGTCTCTGGGTCATGGACACAAAGGTCATCATCAGGCCATTACTGTAGCCTTTCTAGAATGGGGAGATTTGCCCAAACATCTTCAGAAATGCCTCTGAAAACTCCTCCAAACCACCAGGGGGCACTTGAGAGTTTTATACTTAGAAGGCATTAATTTTTTTTTCCCCAAAGAATGAAGTGGAAAACATTAATTTTTAAATTCAAACCTCAAAAACTAACCACAGAAACTAGACTAATTTTATTTATTACCATTTCAAATGTAGCCAAATCAGTTAAAGAACTCTTGAGATATTATGATGCTATGTAAAGGGGACAGTAAAACTGTGTCTCTCAAGGCAAATGACTCCCCCAGGACCAGTCCATTACCTGTGATATTCTGGGAAGCATCCCCAGATAACCAAATTAACTCCACCCTATTAGCTCAAGGAAGCTGGATTGGCCCAGTGAAATACTGGGAGATGGACATGAGGGGGATTCTGATAAGTCTCTAAAACAGTGCCAGGTCCTAACATAGAAACACAGGAGGGGCACTGCCCAGGTGCAAGGGGGAGAGGGCATCAGGAACAATGCATATATCCCCTACTAACAATAAACAGAACTTCTCCATTTTCCACTTTTAATGCTATGAAATTTTCAAAGTCCCAGACAGGAATGACATCTTGAGAATTCCACTCCACTGTTTCCAAGACCTTCCTCTCACTTTTGCTCATTTTTCATCTAGGATGCTCATCCTTAAGTAATCTATTCTCTTTCTGCCCTTGAAGTTACATTTAATCGTTTCTCTTTCTAGGAAAATCTGAGGCATATGCTGTACAATTTGCACTGATTTTTCCACTTGGATTCTGAAAAATTTGATACCAAAGAAACAATCATCTCTCTGTCTGTAATAGACTCAAGACATTCCTTTTTAACCTGCGATTTATAGCCCCTCCTAGAGACTATGGATACTGTTAGTGAAGCTTTGAGAGAGAATAGAATCTTGAGAAAGAAACAATTTAATTGTCCTCTGGAATGTTAACTTACCTTGCTGGAGAAATATTGTGTGACAAAGATACAAAGATAAAAAACTAACAAAACTTTCTGGAGAGTGAGAAAGTTAATTTACCTTTGAGCAATTTTAGAGAATGTGTTTTTTTCTGACAGAACTGAGTTTAACTCTTATGATGTGGAGGTCTCCTGAAGACTGGCTGACATACAGAGACAGCAGAAAAGTAGTACTGTTGTTTCCAGAGTTGAGAAGTCAAAAGTTGTAAATGATGGTGATCAGTGACTCTGACTGTTTTTCATTGTAACGCATTGTGGAAATACTTTGTATTGTTTGTTACAACATTAATAAAGTATATAGTTGTTTTGTTTTTTACAATTTTAATAAATTATATAATCAATACTGATGTTTAAATCTATTAGACAATGGATTTTGAGAAAGAGTAAAAAAGAGAAAAAACTTATGGGAAAAGATCATTTCCTGTTTTATTTTTAAAATCTGAATGGGAAAGTTTGTCACTTTCTACTAATTTATGAGAAATTAATAGAACATACCTCTTGATTGTCTTAAAACCTTAGAGTAAACATCAGTAAGGCAATGAATCAAGTAGCAGGCTGAAGGATGGGAGTTTAGTTACTACCATAATACATGCACAGCTATACTTGGGGTAGTTATGACTACAACTGGCTATACATTCATTATTTTAAAGTTGCTTTTGCTTGGTGGTTAATTTGTCTACCATAGACTAGTTCTAGTCTTCTCTCCTGTAGGAATTCCTGGAATTATTCAGTTAAATAAAATGATTTCTCCCAGAAAAATATGCTTAGTTTTACTGGATGGGTAATTTTAAAATTGTTTTCCCTAGATTCCTTACTATATAACATTATAAATTCTTCTATTTTTTTGTTGTCTTGGGTAAGAAATCACATGGAATTTCTAGTTGTTGAGTTTTTTTAAAAAACATTGCATCTTCCTTGCTGGCTGCTTGCAATTTCCTCTCTCTGTTGCTAATATTTTGGAATTAAATAACAGCACAACTGTGTGAGTTAAACTTGGGATTTGTCTCTGTTGGCAGCCTGTGAATTATGTGGATTTGTACCATACAATGTGTTCTGAATACTTTGGAGAAATCTCCATGTCTAGTTTTGGGAAATAAGTAAACCAGACTATTTTTCCTTCAGAATTTTCTAGAGCAAAATAATCTTCAGGTTTCTTATCTAAGGTAAAGTATTTTATTTATTTCTGCACTTGCTGAACTAAAGTAAATGTGACCTTATTGGTTCCGTGGCTACCTGTCTTTTTGGCCTCCATGAACACAAATCTGTTCCTCAGAGACTCAGCCACTTTCCTATGATCTGCTAACAAACAGTTCCAGATGCTCAGTCTCCCTGGTATCCTTTTGGGTTTTTCCCTTAGAGATCTCATCGCCACGGATTCCAAAGCTCCTTTAATCCCTTTAGTGGCTTCCTGCTAGCGCTGAAATGGAGTGGATACATTTTCCTTCCCAGACTCCTTGATAATGTTATTTCCTTGTATGTGTTTTTCCCTTCATTACCTCCTCTTCAGTTTTTACATTTCATAATGACCAACGACATTGGAGCCTTTTTTTCTCTGCCCATTTTGAAAGTTATTTTTTAAAAGTGATTTTTGTTTTCCAAGGAGTTTTTCCGGGTTATTTCCTTTGTCCTATTTGTTGCTGTTTCTGAGACGATCAAAGAGGACTGGGTCCTCTCTCATTTAATGGTGGAAGCTGTGACCCAAGAATGACTTACACAGGTAGTAAACAGGAAAAGCAGGACTCAAAGTCAGCGCTTGGATTTCGAGCCGGTCTAACTTTGCTTCAAGTCTCTCTCTCTCTGTCGTCTCTGCCTCTCCATGTGTCTTTCTGTCCTCACTCCAATTTAGATTCATAATCTACTCACTTCACCAGTTTTCTCCAACATAGGTCTGACCATGTCACCCTCTTACTCAATAAAGTTCAACGGCTTCCTATTATCCCAAAGGTCAAATATCTCCTCCTCTGTTTGGCACTAAGGCTCTTTATGCCCCATCATCTTCCTATCTTTCCAATGCTCACACAATTTACGCCCCTCCATACATTTTACAGTCCAGCTACACTGGCTTGCTTGCTGTTCCTTATACACACACCCACCAGCCTATCTCCAGGTTCCATGCATTTGCACGGACTCTCTCCCAAATCTGGAATACTCTCCCCCTTCTCTCGGCTTCTTCTCTTCCATGACTTCCTGCAAGTCTCAGTTTCAATCCCCTCTTTTGTAAGAGGCCTTTCCAAGTCGACCTAGCTGCCAATGCCAGATTACCCCCCATTTTCTCTGTGCGTGGCCGAATGGCACAGTGGCAAGAGGGCTGGGCCTGGAGTCAGGAAGACTCAGCTTCTTGAGTTCAAATCTGGCCTCAGGAACTTACTGGCTGGGGTGACCCTGTGTACTTCACTCTGTTTGCCTCAGTTTACTCATCTGTAAAGTGAACTGGAGACGAAAACAGCAAAGCACTCCAGCATCTTTGCCAAAAACAAAACAAAACAAGCAAAAAACCCAAATGAGGTCACAAAGAGCTGGACACAACTGAAACGACTGAGCAACAACTCATGTACTCCCTGCGTCTCTTGCAGGTACCCGATTATTTGTGTGTTGTCTTCCCCGTTAGCATAAAAGCTAGCAATCACAGTAGTTAGAATGCTGGGCTTGAATCATGAAGACCTGAATTCAAATCCAGCCTCAGATACTTATTAGCTGTGTGACTCTGGGTAATTGACTTAAACTCTCTCAAGCTGAGTTTCATCATCTGTAAAATGGATATAATAATAGCACCCATCTCCCAGGCACTGGGTTTTGAGAATAAAATGAGATTTTACATACACATTCATATACCAAAACAGACACACAGACACAGAGGGACACACACACAGACGCAGAGGGACACACACACGCACAGACAGACAGACACAGACACACAAACAGACACACAGCTTTACACACAGCTATCTAAACCTTACCGACTACTATTAGCTCTCATTAAGTTCTTCCAGGGCAGAGATGGTTTTTTTGGTGCTTAGCACAGTGGCTGACACATGGCAGGTACTGAAAAGGTTCTTGTGGGCAGAATGAATGACTGATTCAAACTTTGGCCCTCTTTCCACTTAATGCATTCCAAAGCTAACAAAAGAATTGTGACTACCCCTGTGCCTTTGATGAATTTTCCTTCCTAGTCCACTACCTAAATCTTTTTTAAACCTGCTCTATCTTGCTGGGGAGGGGCCTATCACCTTGGAGCCTGTGTACTTAGATCAACATATTACTTTATAACTTGCAGTGTCAGTCTCAGCATTTTGCAGAGTTCACTTACTGTTAGTGACTGAAGCTCTCTGGTTTCCTCTTCTGCTGCAGAAGCGTGATATGACAGAACCTATACGGTGTTAAAAAAAATAAAAGTAAAAGTACACACTTTGTAAGTGAGATGGATGCTTATGTAATTACAGACTGTAAAGTCCTGTTCTAAATGTGTGCCCCACCCCATATCACTGGCCAGTTACCTAGGCAGTCCCACTTTGCCGTGTGTCCATAAGTTTCCTTCCTTCCTCAGGTAAGAACAAAAGAGTCCCAGCCATGAAATTCCATTGCTCCCAGAAATGGAAAAGTTTATTCCTTTCATGTTTAAAGAAAAGTCTCCCTGAAACTTTCAGTTTTGATAATGTTGACATAAGAGCTGCAGTGTTTAGACATGAGACAAGAAGAAAGTGTCCATTGGCTGAAACGTGGCCAAGTTTTGGTTCCTTTTTCCAATACAAAGCACAAAATGTAAACATGCATGGATCTATTCCTTAGTCACTTTTAACTAGAAATTGTAAGAAAAACAGAAAAGGGGGAAATTGTTGGCTTTATTTTTTTATTAGACAAGAGCTATTTCTGCACATGCCTCCTGCGATTCTTTTCCACCAATTCTTTTCTGTCTGTTCAACTCCTTAGGCCTGCAAAATGAAGAGGTCAGACCAGATGGCCTTTTACATCCCTCCTAGCTTGAAATCTCTGGTCTATGAACCTCTGAACTGAGAAAAGGGCTTTTGGGGAAACTCAGAACTTTCTGAGACATGAATTCAGAGACTTCTCGAAATTATGGCTCAGCCTGGTGTTTATCAGACTAAATGTAGTGGTCTCAAGGTTCTTTATCGTGGGTGGCTAGGAGGTGCAGTGGATGGACTGTTGCGGCTGGAATCAGGAAGACCTAAAGTCACATCCTGCCTCAGATATGCTGTGTGACTCTGGGCATGCCACTTAGCCTCTTCCGCCTCAACTTCCTCATCTGTAAAGTAGATACAATAATAGTAACCACTCCCCAAAGTTGTCATAAAGAAAAAATGAGATATTTGTGAAGGACTTTGTAGACCTCAAAGGGGTATGTATATATGTATACTTAGCATTTATATGGTGTTTAATAGGTGCTGGGCATTGTGCTAAGCACTTGATCCTCTCAACAGCCCTGGGAGGTGGGTTCTATTATTATCCCCATTTTATAGATGAAGAAACAGAGGCAAACAGAGGTTAAGTGATTTGCCCAGGGTCACACATCTAGTAAGTGTCTGAGGCCAGATTTGAACTTGGGTCCCCCTGATGCCAGGCCTGGCTCTCTATCCACTGTACCATTTTGCTGCCCCCATATAAAATAGACATAAATGTTAGGTAATTTTTTCGACAGACCTTTGGAGTTGTCAGGGACTTTAGTCCTCCATTAGTGAAAGCAGAGGTATCTATCTCATTGTGGAGTGGGGATGACCCAGCGGTCTCAAAAGCTGACAAGACCTGTGATTTCATTGATAAAGGGAACCCATGGATGGGACAACGTCTTCTGTCAGGTTAGGGCAACACCAGTCTTGCAACTTCAAATCTTAGAAGACAGGTCACTTGTCTGGGGGTACCTGGACAGTCTGAGGGAAGACTCAAACTCAGCTCTTCCTGGCTCCAGGGCCAGCTTTTTCCACTATGTGGATCCACCAAGTGCCCACTGCCTCTCCTTCCGATGTAAAGAGGGATATAAAGGACAGTCCTATGTAACTAAGGGATTGGCTTTGCTGCTTCTTTCCATGTGAACTAATAATGACTGCAGTCAACAACAAACCGGAGGCCTTGCGTTCTCCCACTGGCCAGGCCTGGTGGGATGCTTATGCATCCTCTAAAGTCAGGCCCAAATGCTGCCTTCACCATGAATTGTCTCTGGACCTCTCATCAGGACAAAGGTAACGTTCTTGAAGCTCACAAGGCGTGGTTCTCCACTCCCTAAGAGCACTAATCATCAATTACTGGGCTTTGTTGAGGGTTTCAGGCACGTCTGACTCTTTGCAGACTCATTTGGGGTTTTCTTGGCAATGATCCTGGAGCACTCCCACCTCATTATGTTTCTCCATCCCAGTGGCTCTGAGCCCCCAACCCTACCTGCACAAACCCTTGTCCTCTAAAGCCTGCAGCTTCAACCACCCTTGGCCCCAACGTCCCAGTCTGTTCTACCTATCCTTCCATTGTGTTCTCTGAAATTCCTACTGCAAAGTTAATTTTGCTTTCGTTTTAAACTTTCCTCTAAGTCTCCTTTCTCATTCCTTCCATCTTCTGGCTCCCTCCTCACCACACAACTTCTTTGGCTGCCTCCAGCACTGGCTCCACTTTAACTCAGGACCCTCCCCCATCAATGCAATGGGGAAACTGGAATATTCCTTGCTCTCCACTGCCAATTCCAGACTCTCCCTCTATCACCATTCAGTAACCTCTACTCCTCGGAGATTCAGTCAATTCGTATTTATCATTCCATCAAGATTCTGGTAGTTGTTATCTACCAAGCCCCCAAATACTCTGTTTTCTTCCTCAATGAATCCAGGGTGTAGCACACAATCCTTGTCTCTTCATGAGAGGGGGTCTGAGATATATACTGATACTCCTCAAAATCCCTAACTTTCCAGTCCCTCACAGGAACAGTCATACTTTGAGTCTTGCTGTTCCTTACCCTACATGTCGCCTTCCACATTCGGAAACTCCTTTATCTGATCATAATCTTTTATAATTCCATCTTTCTTTCTGCCTGACCCCTGTAGGCCCCTAAAACCTGTTCTCAGGGTTACCTTTAATCCTTCTGCTCCTCAGTTCTGTCCCTCTGTTCTTTCCCAGGCCATCACCCCTACATTGGCCATCCTCCTCTCCCCCATAATACCCACCTGGTAAACCAGTTCAATTCTACCCTGCCCTTTATCCCATTCCCATGCTCATCCTGCTAACCCTCAGCCTTGGACAACTCCTTGCTTCCACTTATGTGCTGCTAAACAAAGCTGGTCCAAATCATGAAACCACGCTGCCTGTCTACTGTAAATTTGTGCTATGTAATTTAAAATGGGCTGTCATTGCAGCAAGGCAGTCCCTTTATACGTCCTTAAGCAGGTGGCTATCCCAAACATCACTGTGGTTTTTCTGAACTTTTCATCTCCTCTCAATTCTCTCATGGTTCCCTTTCGCCCACCCTCTCAATTGAGAACTTTGCCATCTATCACTGAACAACAATGGAGGCCGTTCACTGAGAGCTCCCTTGTCTCTTCATTTTATATCCCTCAGATATCTTCCCCCACCACATCTGTCACCCGTGTCTCACCTGCTGAAAGTGGCCCTTTTCTGTGCCAAGGCAAATGTGCATAGAAGTGCCCATTACACATAGCCTTATCCAGCAGACTGTGCCTTCCATCATTCACACTCTCTCACTATTCTTGGACCTTTCCCTTTCTACCGACTGCTTCCTTACTTCTTATTAACATATCTGTCTCTCTGCCATTCTCAAAAAATTCTCCCCTAATCCAGTCATCCCCATGAGTTATCTTTCCACATCTCTTCTTTTCTGACTAAACTCCTTGAAAAGGGACCTATGAGCAGTATTTGCACTTCTTCTCCTCTTACTCTCATAAACCCTTTGCAATCTAGCTTCCAACCTTATCATTCTACCTCAACTGCTCTCTCCAAAGTTACCAATGATCTCTTAACTGCCAAATCAAATGTCATTTTCTCAAGGCCTCGCCTTCTTGACCCTTCTGCAGCCTCTTCTCCTTTGAATTCTTCTCTCCTGGCTCGCCTCCTACCTGTCTGAGTGTTCCTTATCTGTCCCTTCTGGGATCTTCATCCTGATCATGCCCAATAACCATGGATATTCCCTGAGGCCCTCTGGGGTGGTATTCTCTTCTCCTTCTAAACTACTTTGCTTGGTGGTCACATCAACTCTCATGGATTTAATGATCATGTCCATGCAGATTCTCAGATCTACTTAACCATAGCTAACCTTTCTCCCAACCTCCACGCTCCAATCTCCATCAGGTGCCTTTTGGACATCTAAGATTGGCCATGTCATAGGAATCTTTTGGACATGTCTAAACCAGAACCCATCTGTTACCATAAATCTCCCTTCTTCCTCTCTTCTCTATTCCCATCATGGGCACCACCATCCTCCCATTCATCTCTCCAGCACCCCAAGTGTTCGCCATCTTATCATTTGCTGCCACCCCCAATATCCGATCAATTGCCAAGTCCTAGAGTTTCCACCTTTCTGATATCCGTTGTCTATGCTTCCTTCTCTCCTCTGACACAACAGATCCCTGAGTTCGAGCCCTCATTACTACCCTCATTACCACCTGCCTGAACTATTGCACTAGCCTTCAGATTGGTCTCTACACCTCAATTCTCCCTTCTTTCTAGCCTGTGCTCTACTGAGCTATGGAAATGATCTTTGTGAAGCTCTGGTCTGACCATATCACGATACCTTCCTTCTCCCCATTCAATAAACTCCATTGGCTTTCTATTATCTCTGGACCAAATGCATCTTTCTCTGTTTGTTTGACTTTACAGCGCCTTCATGACTTAGCCCTTGCCTGCCTTTCCAGGCTTCTTGCTCCTTGCTCCCCTTCACACACTTGGGGATCTATTTATAACACAAGATATTCCATTTCCTAACCCCAAGCATTTTCAGGGCTGTCCCCCATTCCTGGACGTTCTCTCTCCCTCTCTCTTCTCTCCCTCCTAGTTTTCCTAGGTTCCTTCAAGTCTCAAATAAATTCCACTTTCTGCAAGATGCCTTTCCTGGCCACACCTAAGGCTAGTGTCTTCCTTCTCAGATTCTTTCCAGTTTCCCCTGTATTTACCTTGTTTGTAAATATTGTTTTCCATGTTATCGCCCCTTTTGGAGTGTGAGCTCCTTGAGGACATGGACTATTTGCTTTTCTTTGTATCCCTAGCCTGGCACATAGGAGATGTTTAATAAATGCTTGTTGATGTGATTTCCTAATTCGTGGTGCCCAGAACAAAATCTAGCAATGTTCAGACCAAGGAAGAGGACAGCAGGATGCTCACTGTTTGGTGGTCTAGATTCCGTACCTCTCCTAATGCAATTTAACTGTGTGAGTGTTCCCTTCTAGCCCTAAAAAACTTATGCTCCAAAGGGGCAGCTATTGAAAGAAACAATAAAAATATGAATAAAATCAAAAGGCAGTGATGCCCAATGGGTAGAGAGCTGGTCTGGAGGTCAGGAAGGAGGTCTGTGTTCAGGTCACACCTCTGACTCTAACTGGTTGTGTGATCCTAGGAAAGTCACTTGAGTTCTCAGGCTCTAGGCAACTCTCAAGACTAGACCTTAAATAAAAAGTGTGACCTGCCTGGGGAAATGGACTTTCCTCATCTGAGAGTCCTCCATGCTAATAAAATTAAAGATCTTATCTCAATCCCTAAAATAAAACTGAAATTGTATTTGTATGATTAAAGTTCTCAATACCAACTAAAGAAATTTTAAGTCTTGACTCTTTTCCAACAACATACTGAGGAAGAACCAAAGATTTTCAATATCAGCTCTATCCTGCTGTCAAAACAACTGCCCTCCATGATCTGTCTCTCCAACAAAATATTTATTTTTCTTGTTCTGAGCTCGCCCTCGGTGAATATTCTCTTCAAGGACTAGTAAAACTGACCACACTAAGCAATATTCACTGCAGCTTTTCATACTGGGAGATCAACCAGCCCAGCACTCAGCTAAGGCAGCCCCTGAGGGCTTTTGGCGTCACACCCACCCCGTTCTGTAGGCCCTCTAAAAACTGGTACCTATGATATGATAACAGACAACTGGAAAATGGAGACCTTTTAGTTAGCAAAAAGTTTGTATCAATATAAATATCTCCATTGGATTAGATTCTTAATTAAGACTCATTTTAAAAAGAAAACAACCACTTTCAGGTTACATGTTCAGGATGTCTCTTACTAGATGAGGGGCAATTGAGCAGTCAATGCAGAGCAAATGGGGGTAGCTGGACGGCACAGCAGACAGAGTGCCGGATCTGGCATTAGGAAGACTCCTCTTTCTGAGTTCAAATCCAGCCTCAGACCCTTACTAGCTGTGTGACCCTAGGCAAGTCACTTAACCAGGGTTGCCTTAGTTTCCTCACTTGCAAAATGAGCTGGAGACGGAAATGGCAAACCCCTCCAGGATCTCCAGCAAGAAAAGCCCAAACAGAGTCACAAAAAGTTAGATATTACTGAGACAACTGAATACAAGAAAACAAGCACTGTTACTTGCTCTTCCTGGCTGTGGAGTCTGGAATCCTTGGGATTCACTTAGTGGCTGTAGGGTGAAAAACAGAGTCCTTGCTATGAAGTCAGGAAGGCCTAGGTTCATATTGTCTGCCTCTGCCAATTAAACCTGGGATGACCAATTACTTCCCCTCACTGGGCCCCAAGGTCCTCATCTGTGAAAGGAAGATGGTTGCCTCTAAGGTCCTTTCAGCTCTAAAGCCATGATCCTGTAACATCAGAAGCTGCCCTCGTATGCAGCAGCTGGGTGGCACAGTGGATAGAGCACCGGCCTGGAGTCAGGAGGACCTGAGCTCAAATCTGGCCTCAGACACTTAACTAGCTGTGTGACCTTGGGCAAGTCACTGAACCGTGTGCCTCAGTTTCCTCATCTGGAGAAGGAAATGGTCAACCACTCCAGTGGTATGAAGAGTCTGACGTGACTACTGCCTTTACACTGTGGTGAATCTTGACCCACATTTATATACATCACAGAGCATGAAGGCGTGCTTGTTCAGGAATGCAGTAAGGGATGTTACTGTCCAAGAGGAAAAAAAACCTGCCATCAAGATTGCTCTTAATTAACAAAGGTTTATTTCCATCCTGCTATTTTTACATCTTCGACAACTCCTCTTTTCATGCCTTATGAAGGGGGGGTAGTTAGGAGGAGGACAGAGTCTGGAGTCAGAGGACTTGGGTTCGAATCCCAGCTCTGCCAAAACAAGATACTCCCTCTTGATGGGTTTCAGTTTTTCTAATCTGCAAAATAAGCGTTAAGAATCCTGCCCACCTCATGAGGTTGACTTGAGACTCAAATGAAATGAACTAAGCTCCAGCGGCCCACAGAGACGGCGTCCTAGAAGGCAGCACTGAACCTGTCCGTGTCCCTTGGTTAGGTGGTGCGCTACAGTGGAAAGAGTTCTAGAGCTGGAACCAGAGGCTTTGCTCCTTACTCTTCCACCAGTTTTAGCAAATCACTTCCACTTAGGGGGTCTCAGTTTCCTCCTCTGTAAATAAGGGATCAGAACCTAATGATCTTTAAAACCCCTTCCAGCTCTAAGTCCTATGATCCCCAAGGATGAGCTGGGTCTGACCTCTCTAGCCTACCTATCATGAGGACAGACTGAAGCCACACAAAATCCCATTAGTGATGTGCTAGTAGTGTTAGTATTGAAGGTGCAATTTGAGTCTCAAGTCAACCTTAGCCAAGTCATTTAATCTCTGCATATCTCAGTGGGCAGCAAACTCCCCAGGTCTCATCTCCTCAGTCATGGATGGTTCACTGTTTGCATCAGTAGAAGGGCTTCCTATCAAGGGAGTGCCCCTTGCTGACAAAATCATCAGCTCTTCAAATATTCTAAGTCCTACCAATGGAACCCTGAGAAGCCCGTGCAGACCACCCAGAGATGAGATGAGCAAGTCCTGTGGTTTGCAGGCTCACCTCGAGAGTTACCATCTGCTTCGCCATGGCTCTCTCCACTGCTTCATACATCTGGGTGTTCTGGATTCCCAATCCACAAAAGATGACAAAAGCCTCCAGAAACTGCTCATCATTTCTGTTGAAAGGTTTGAATTTGCTGGAATTCTCTTCCATCTTATTAACAAGCTGGCAAACCCCTACAAGAGTTAGAGAAATCAGGTCAGTGTGGCTGTTACTATTAAGTTGGTTAATAAGAGGCAGCATTGAATAGTGGAGGGAGTGTTAGATTTGACTTCAGGAAGGTGGAGGTTAAGACCTTGCCTTGGATACTTCCTAGCTCTACGACCATGGACAAGTCCCTTAACATTTCTGAGCTTCATGAAGCCCTTGAAGATGATAAGTTACTAATGGGCTGTGATCTGAGCAGGTACAGGCAGGTTTTTGTAAATTCAGTTTTATTTGGTTTTCAGTTCTGCATTATCACCCTCCAACCTTCCTTTTCCTCCACATTGATAAAGCAAGAAAAACAAAGCCAATTATGTATATAGTCAAGTAAAACAAAATACTACAAGAGAGACAGGGAGAGATGGTGACAGAGACACAGAAGAGAGAGACAGAAAAGAGGGAAGGGAAGGAGAGAAGGGGAGAGAGACAGAGAGAGAGAGAGAGAGAGAGAGAGAAAGAGAGAGAGAGAGAGATAAAGAGAGAGAGAGAAGGAAAGAAGGAAGAGAGATTGGGAAGGGAAAGAGGACAGGAAAAGAGAGGAGAGAAAAGATGCTTCAATATGCAGTCTCTTTCACCCCTTTATCTAGCAGTGAATACCATGTTTCATCATGAGACCTTTGAAATAGTGGTTGGTCATTTTGCTGAACAGAATTCATACGCCTTTCAAGGTTGTCTGTCTTTACAATATTGCCATTACTGTACAAATTGTTCTCCTGGATCCATTCATTTCTCTCTGCATCAGCTCATACAAATCTTCCCAGGTTTCTTTGAAATCATCTCCATCATTTCTTACACTACAATAGTATTCCATTACATCCATATACCATTCCCCAGTTCAGCTATCCCACAGTTGATGGGCATCCTTCTGTTTCCAATTCTTTGCTACCACAAAAGGAACTGCTATAAATATTTTTGTACACATGGGTCCATTCCCTCTTTCTTTGATAAATGGAGGTAGTTTTCACCTGGGGAGTTCAAACACAGCTCAAGTCAGGCCCTTGATGCTCTAATACAGACTGTTAACTATTATCATTATCAGGCAGTCCTACATTTTTTCTTTATGAAGATGAAGTCTTTTAACAAGCAACTAAAGAGCCCAGGGATATACTATATAAAAATAAACAGAATCACAGAATAGAATTGAGAACATAACTGCTTTCACCTAGCCCTAAATTACTGCTATCTGATTCTCAGGAAAATCTTAGAATACACTTTTCCCCTTGACATAGAAATAAATTCTAGAGCACTAGTCCCCAAAGATAATTTGTCCTTTCAAGGCTAATTAAATTTTTGTCTTTTCCAAGAGAACAATTCTGAAGCATGTCAGAAGAGAGGGATATGACGTTTGCTTTTCATAATTTAGAGCTTATGTTAAAGAGAAAAATCACACACACAGCAGACTAGTATGGCATTCTTCACATAGCCAATCTCACCATACAAAGCTAGACCTCAGGGTTCCACAGAAATATGCCAAATACACACAATTTCTGTGTAATACTGAACATAGGGCAGTTAGGCAGTACAGTGGATACAGTGCTGGACCTGGGGTCAGGAAGACTCATCTTCTTGAGTTCAAATTTGGCCTTGAATACTTACTAGCTGTGTGACCCTGGTTAAGTCACTTAGCCCTGTTTGCCTCAGTTTGCTCATGTGTAAAATGGACTCAAGAAGGACATGGCAAACCACTCCAGTACGTTTGCCAAGAACATCCCAGATGGGGTTATGAAGAGCTGGAAACGACTAAACAACAACAAACACTGAAGATATTTTAAGTGACAGCTCTGGTCTCGAAAGAAGGCTGCATTGGAAACACGAGCCACTACAAAGGAGGCAGAATGCTTATCCATTCCCGGTTAAAATGTCCCCGGGATTGGGGGCTGTACAATAACCCAGGATCATGCAGAGGATCTTCTGAGAGAGTGGTCTAAATTTCCTTATCTATGAAAACAGAATACAAGGCTCCCAGGGTCTCAAATGAAGAGCCATGAGAGTCATCTGGAACTCTGTCTGCACCTTTGAGATAACTATTATACAGATATATACATACATACATACATACATACCTACATACATATATATATATATATATATACACATATACACACACAGATATTATACAGATAACTATTATATACAGCCAAGGTCAGAGCTGCTGGGAACTTAAGCCATCAAGGCCAGCTGGTACCTGAACACGGCTCCCTTCTACTTCAGTCCTGATAAAGGATCACCCAGCTTTTACTTGAATCTCCCCACCCCCTCTAACACAGTCTATTCCACTCTTCCAGGCAGATTTAGAGCTACTCAAGTGAAGGTAGCAATGGAATATTTAACAATTTTAGACAAAATCTTAACATAAAAATTCACTTGGAATACAAGACCTGGAATATTAAAGCAAAATAACATAATAAATGCAGGAATGAAAGGGGAATAGTAATCTAGACTTTGAACTATATAATAAAGTAGTAATCAGCAAAACTTTGTTATTGGTTGAACAGAGGAAAAGAGTCAATAATTGGGGGGGGACGACTAGGTAGTACAGTAAATAGCTCACTGGCCCTGGAGTCAGGAGGACCTGAGTTCAAATGCGGCCTCAGACACTCAACACTTATTAGCCATGTGATCTTAGGCAAGTCATGTAACCCCAATTGTTCTGCCTTTCCCCCTCCAAAAAAAATGCAAAAAAAGGAGTCAATTATTGGAGAAGACTATGCAAGGAAAATCAGAAATAACTGAACTCAACAACCTAGTGCTCAATAAAGCTAAAACTATACATTACTTATGAAAGAATTCCTAGGAATACTGGTAGAAGTGAGACATCTCACACTATATACCACAATAATCCAAAATGGATATGTGGCTTGCATATGACAGATCAGACGTACCGGAAGAGAGGCAGATGATAAAACTTTCACAACTAGGCTCAGGAAGTGGATTTTTAACATTGACCACAAGAGAGTAAATGGAAAGAATAAGAAGGCAAACATAATGGTAAGAAGTGTGGAGATCCTGTGACTTCCCCTCCCCTAAGCCCTCAGATTCTCTGCAGAGATGGGAGTGTGGAACATTGGGCATGATGTCCGACTTTTCAATATGTTCGTTTTCTTGAACTTCTGGGGCCCCATCCTCACTCTTTTATTCTTTATTTTAAGGGACGGTTCTCTGGGAGAGAGTGGAGGGAAACAGACACAGTAGGAAATTTAGGTGATGCATAAAAGAGATGTAAATAAAATGATTGAGTCACTGCAGTCTGGTTTAATGAAATTCCCCTCTAATCACTGGGGTAAGAAAGTGGCACTGGATAGAGCACCAGAGTTAGAGGTGAGGTATTGGAGTTCTAAGCCTTCTTAGTTACTATCCCCTGTTGGGCGGCTTGGTGGCGCCAGAGGGCACAAAGCGCCAGGCTGGGAGTCAGAAAGACTCATTTTCCTGGGTTTAAATCTGGCCTTAGGCACTTATTAGCTACCTGTCCCTAGGCAAGTCACTTACCCCTGTTTGCCTCAGTTTCCTAATCTGTAAAATTGAGCTGAAGAAGGAAATGGAAAACCACTCTGGTATCTTTGCCAAGAAAACCCCAAACGGGGTCACAAACAAACAACTGAAAAAAAAAAATGACTAACCAGAATCCCTGTCTCTTTGAAAATGTCATTTAATCTCTATGGAGCATAGATTGAAATGAATAGGGTGGACAAGAGAATTCCTCAGCATCTTTCCAGCTCTAAAATTTAACAATGCAGTGTCATCACATGGAGTGAAATGTGATGGAAATTCTGCATTCTTTAACTTAGCAGCTAGGAGCAGAATTCATCTATCCATTATCCTTCCCCAGGGGCCGTGCAGTGGCTCAAATGCCTCACATCACACCCTAGGGCAGTGCCAGTTCTCCTCTAAAGCCACTTTAATGAAGCTTGCACGTGTGTGTACTGAGTTCAGCAGGTTGGGCTATATCACGTAGGAGGAACTAAAAACTCAGAGAATCATCAGTTTTTTGGGTTGGATATTCAGAACAACAATCCAGAGATTCCAAACCACCACCAGATGCAACATGTTTGCTCTTTTCTTTTCTGAGAAGTCTTTTTCAGCTCCTTGTAAGACTGCTTGGAGCCTCCTTTGCTGAATGTGATGGCTCAAGGTCAGATGGAGATTCTCCAGGGCCAAGGGGATTCAGTTCCATGGAATCCTCCATTTTAAAATAATAATAATAGCAACAATTTGGTGGTAAAATAGTCAGTTGCCTTAGGTCACCTCTAGCTCCAGAATTTTGTGCTGTCATTTGGCTTTTTTTCACCTTTAATTGGAATGAGGTCAGTTCCTTCTCCTGTTGCATAATATTATAGAAAGAATCAGTCCACTGGTCTTTAGCTTGTCATAGGAAATAAACAGAATGTGAATCTGACCAGAAATAAGAGGAAATTATAGGGCAGTGTTTAAAGAGCTGGGCCTTTGGTCTCCTGAGAGAGACGTGGTGCTCACTAGAAAATACAAGAAGTAATACTATCTCATTTTCCCTTAGGCCCTTCAGGATGAAGCCAGAAGCAATGGGTCTTTTAGAGAGTAAGGTATCAGCTTAGGGTAAAGAGAAGCCTTCCTAACAATTAGGAAATACTTCCTAATGTTGGGAAGCTGGGTAGAGTCAGCAGAAGGGAATCAGGATGGTGACTGGTCCCAAGTTCTTACCACAAGAGACTCAGCTGAAGGAAAGGGCTGTTTAACTAGGTGCAGAGAATTCTTTTCAAATACTTGAAGAGTATTGGTATATGGAAGAAGAATTAGCCTGCTTCTGACTGGCTTCCGAGGGCAAAACCAGCACCAATGGGTGAAGTTACACTTGAAAAACCTTCCGTAACAAAGGTGTCCTTGAGTGCAATGGATTTTCTGAAGAGATGGCTTATTCTCCAGCCTTGGAGATTGGCCGGCTGAGGCTGCGGAATCACTCTTATGGGGTATGTTATAGTGGCAACTACAAGACCGGGCTATTGGGTGGATGCTGCCTCTTAGGCCCTTTCCATCTCTGTGATTCTAATGCTCAGTGCCTTTGTTCCCATCCCACACCACTAACACCTAGTGCGATTTCCAGTGGAGCCGACATTTAATAAGCAGTAGTTAATGTCGCCATGGTCCAGGGGTCATGAAGAATGGGACACAAGAGAACCAAGTAATCAGAAGGAGGCAGGTAACATTTGTATGAGATAAGAAGGTATAAAATGGAACAGAAACATTCCTGATGTATAATAGGAAAACAGACCAGAACCCAGCTCTAAGCCAGAATAGAGGAATGGCAGATGGGTTATAAGCTCGTTGTGCTCTGTTTTGGAATAGCCAGCAAAGGGTCATGTAAAAGAACATGAGACTTGGAGTTAGAGGACTTTGGTTTAATTACTGTATATGACTTTGCTCCCTGCTGTGTGTCCTTAGACAAGTCACCTCCCCTTTCAGGACGACACTTCTTGCTTCATCTCTCCCAGCTCTAAAAGTCCTGTCAACACTGACCTGCTCCTCAACTGAACTCAATTCCAGGCACAGCACTGAATGCAAACTGTACTTATTCCTATAGGCACATGATGAGAGGGTCCACGTTCTCAGGCATTAACTGGGGAGTACTGGATTTTTGGACCAGGCATCTCCAGAAGGACATGGAATGAGGATGAAAACAATGTGACTTGGGGCCAACATGGAAGTGAGATAATTGGAACTGTTTTATCTTCAAATTTTTTAACTACCACACAGGGAAAATAGCATTTAGGAAATGGAGAGAAGAAGGGAAGGAGGCAGAGAAGGCAGAGGACGAGACAAACAGAAGGAGTGAGTGTGAATCAGGACAGAGGTTTCATGGTACAAGGTGAGAACCCTGCAGCACTCAGATTCTCAACACCTGATGTAACGCACACAGTAGGCACCAAATAAATGCCCCTGGATTTACTGATGGAGGAGGAGGTCAATTACAGTGACAGTGAACCACACTTGAGAGGATGAACCAGCTCACCTGATGGGTGCCTTCGCTATCATTCCATAGAGGGCTAGACCTAGAGTCAGGGAGATGTGGGTTCAAATCCAGCCTCAGACACTTACTGACTGTAGAACCCACTTGACTTCTGTGTGCCTCAGTTTCCTGAACTGTAAAATGGGGGTCATAATAGCCACTACCTATGGGGTTACTATGAGGACAAGATGCACTTTGCGAATCTTCAAGCTCTACGTAAACACCAGATCCATGCTGTTACGTCTGCCGGCAGTGAAAGAAAGCAGGGGAGGAAGAGGGAAGTGCAGACGAGCCCGAGCAGCCAGTCCTTCTGCCAGTAATTCCACGGAGGCCTGATGCTAGAACTAAATGCCAATGTCCGCTGGCCCACGCCAAGAGGGAGCACCGAGCGGGGGCAAATGAAGGACAGGGAATCAGGAGGACATCGTTTGACTCCTGCCTCTGGCATTTACTGTGTGCAAATGGAAAAGGGACTGAGGTGAAGCAGGAACGATTTACTCACTAATCTGCAGCGCTTTCTCTCTGGGACTATACGCTCTCAGGCAAGAGGCTTCCCTAAGTGAATTAGCAGGGCACTCAAATGGAATGAATGCCTTTAAAATGACCCCAAACTTTTCTTTGGAAGATGACCAACCAGCAAACTAGATGTAACAGTCTATATGGGGACCGCTAGATGGCACAGTGGATAGAGCGCTGGGCCTGGACTCTGGGACACTCATCTCCTGGAGTTCAAATCTGGTCTTAGACACTCAGCAGCTGTTGTGATATGGGGCAAGCCACTTAAGCCTGTTTGCCTCAGTTTTCTCATCTGTAAAATGAGTTGGAGAAGGAAACGGCAAATCTCTCCAGTATCTTTGCCAAGAAAACCACCATCTGGGGTCAAGAAGAATCAGGCATGACTGAAACTACTTAACAACAAAGTGTATTTTCAGGGACATTTTTACACCGCATTTTTTTCTTAAAAGATTAAAAATCCCTAGCAATTTAATCATGAAAGCTCAAAAGGGCTGGAGAGGCGGTGCAGTTGCAAAGTTCTGGCCCTTCCATTGACAAGCACTGGGCATGTGATCCTAGGTAAGTCACTTGACCACCAGGTGCTCCAGCTAATTCTGAATTGGCAGAGACAGTGTTGAGCTGCATAGGCAAGGTGAGAGTCCTCACCAGGGCAATTCTAGGCCTTGTCTTCTGTCCCCTCTCCCCAAAGGAAGACTGGGCCATCAGCCTAATATAGTCTTCAACTCCCTATTTTCACTGACTTTTGGTCCCTTTGTTTAAAAAAAAAAAGGCTTGCAGAGAAAATGCCAACCAGTGTTCATAGAGGGCATTTCTTTAGGTAGGAGAGTTCCTCAAATTTTTCCAATGCTGAAAGCATAGGAGTGAGACTCCACAAGACCCAACACACAGAGCCATTGGTTTAGAACTGGAAGGGCCATGTGGTCCTACTTCATAGAAGAAGAGGCTGAGGCACAGAGAGGCAAGGGACTCTCCAGTGTTACACAGCTCACACTGGATTCGGCTCGTCTACCTGGTAAATGGGGCTGGGCTGTGATCATTGTCACAATGAGCTCTAGGCAGAGCTTCTCCCTTTGGCCCCAGAGGACAAGAACTCAGAGAAACTGAGAGAAGTAACGCAGGAGGCACTAACAAAGTTACCATGGAAGAGAGAGCAAAAGAGGCTTCCTGGGCTTTCTTGCTCTCTAATGCTCAGTCTGGACACCAGAACTAGTCCACAACCCATTTATATGTTTTTACATAGTAAACACTTAGATGCTTATCCAGTCACGGGAGGAGGGATTTGAACCCACATTTTTGCACTCTGTGTCCCACCCTCTATCCGCTAAGCTGTACTGCTTATGGCAGCAGACATTAAACAGTCATTCAGCCCCAGCCCATAGTGGGATGCGCTAAGATGAGGGAAGCAGCTTTTCCTGGGACCAGCATCTCACTCTTTCAAGGAGCCACATGAAGTCTGGGAAATGAGCCTGCTCCTCCTTCCCACGGCCAGCCCTGAGTCAACGTGGCTGCTGGGAGGGCAGTGCAGTGAGGAAGGAGCACCTGTCTCTGAGCTGAGACCCTAGGGGGTGGTTGCTGGCGCAGCCTGGAGAAGCCAGGCTCACCTACATGGCAGGATGGGGGGGGGTGGTGTCAGTGGAGTCCAACACGGATTGAACGAGCAAGGACGATGCTGTAAGGGAAGGACCGAAGGTGAACAAAAGGCATTACCTATCACTTTGTTCTTCTTTCCATTTTTTATAGGTGTGCAAAGCAAACTTCTAATGGGCTGGTGAAAGTTGTCTGTGTTTTCATTCTATTGAAAAAACACACACACATACACACACATACACAGACAAGATGGCAACAGACCAGAGAAATCAAGGCAATAATTAGTGTCTGTAAAAGTGATTATGTCCCCCAACATTTTCCTCTTTTGTCACCTCGGGCTCCCATCAGGACACAGAGAATGTACAAATGACTGAACAGCCCACTGATAAGTATGTCTTGAGAAATCATATCACATTGAGCTTTTACAGCACAATGAACATCTGTGGTCTATTTTACTGTTGCATTTTAAACCAGTTCTGATTGTTAATAACACCTACCCATGTGCACTATTTACTACTGGCTTAGCCCCATGAATGCCCCATTATACAGTGGGGCAAAAGCTGCCAGAGAGAGAAGGAAGCCCAGGGAGACCTGCGTTCCATTGTCTGGCCACGCCACATGGGTAGTTTAAGTTTTCTTTAAGATTCACCTGGTTTGCAGATGATATAGCTGGCCTAGACCAGTGTAGCTGTCCTGACTTGCTAAAGCAGTCAATCCATTTATGTTCTCAATGGAACAAATACTCATGGCTCCAAGCTGGTGGATAATGGACGTTCCCAGGCCCTACTGGGGTGTATTCTTATATATAATGAACTTGGTCTTTAACATTTGTCAAGATATGCACAGATATACCCAAAGCAGGATGGTTGGCACGGCACTAAGGTGAGAAAAATATCCAACAAATTATTTTCTGAATCACAGTATCCTGGTGTAGAAATCTTAACAGCAGCAGCTAGCAGGTAGAGCACTGGGCCAAGAACCAGGAAGACTTGAGTTCAAATCTAGCTTCAGACAATTACTAGCTGTGTGACCTTGGGCAAGTCACTTCACTTCTGTCTGGCTTCGTTTCCTCAAGTCTAAAACAGAAGGGCCTACCTCACGGGCCTGTTGTAATGGTCAATTGTAACTGCTTCACACAGTATCTGGTAGATGATTGATGTTTAATAATACTTATTTTCTTTGCTTTTGAAGATTTTTCTCATGTTTCCCCTTATTTATACTTTCTTGAGATTTCTGCCCTACTGGCACTGGCCACTGGAGTGGGGTACCCTAAAATTGCCGACATGTTCTAGGTAGGGGAGCATTACCCTCCTTGCTTGGGGCAGGGAATCCACTGACCACACGCCTCACCCTCGAATCTTTCTGTGGCAGCCAATTCGATACAACAATAAGCACAGAAATACAGACTGTGTAGGAAACATTCTCATCGTACTTCAAGACTAAATTCCATTTACTTACTGTCCAGGGGAATCTCTTGTCCTTATAGACATCGGGGATATTAAGAGGTTCCATGGTGTCTCTGACATAGCGAGCATACATGTAATTGATTTTATTCATGTCTCCATCCCTACTGAGAGACAAAAATTGTTCTTTACCATGATGAAATGTTGGAGAGATATAGTTAAACCACTGTCAGTCAGAAGGTAACAACCATATCACAGAATATTCCAAGACAGTGACAATAATAGAAATACACATTAAAACACTCCCGAGCTTTTCCTTCTCACTGAGCAAGTGGACTGAGATAACCAAGAATGGAAATAATCAATGCTGGAGGGACTGTGGGAAGATGGGCACTGAGACACTGTGGGGGAAGCAGTAAGTTGGTCCAACCATTCTCGAGAACCAAATGACTAAAATGTATAGATCCTTTGACTCCATGAACTTTCTTCAAGGAATGTACCACAAGGCGGTCCAGGATCTAAAGAAAAACGCATTCTCTGACATCTCTGCTGACCACTCTCTTTGGGTTTTCCTGAAGCGAATCTTTCCTCATTTATCTACTACCTGCTGGACACCCTCTTATCAGTCAGCCTCCTTTGCTGGTGCAACATCCCTCAGATGCCCTAATTGTGATTATTCCCCAGGATTTTTTTAGGTCTTCTTCCTCCTCTACACTCTGTCTTCATTACTTGGTCAGCTCATATGGATTTAGCTATTATTTCTATGCTAGTGACTTAGATTTAAATACCCAGCCCCCAATCTTCCCCTTGAACTTTACTCCTATATTACCAACTGCCTATTTGACATTTCAAACTGGATGTCCCCGAGGTATTTAAACTCAGTACATCTAAAATGGAACTCATCTTTCCCCACAAACCCTCCTCTCTTCTGAACTCCCTTATTTCTGTCAAAGTCACCACTATCCTCCTCAAATCCTTAAGGTCCTAACTTCAATATTACCCCAAATATCCCACTCTCCTTTGTCCCACAGATCCTACTAGTCACCAAATCCAGCTGTTTCTATCTTCGCAGTTAGTATCTCTCCAACATCCAACCCCTTCTCTACACGCATATAGCTATCACCATGGTTTGGGCCCTCATTGCTTTTTGCCCAGATTGTTGTGATGGCCTCCCGATGGGGCTCTTTGTCTCCAGTCTATCACCACTCCAGTGTAACTTCCACACTTTAGTGAAGACCTCACCATGTGACTCCCCTACTCATTAGCCTCCACTTGCCAGAGGATGAAATAAAAGTTCTTCTGTTCAGCTTGTAAAGCCCTTTGTAATTTGGACCTAATCCCAATGGATATTGCTCTTTGTCCTACACTTTGTGACCCAGTCAGACTGGTCTTCTCTCTGTTCCTCATATGTTACACTCACCTCCATTTCCATGCCTTTGCCCATGTACCTAGAATGCACCCCCTCTTGACCTCTGCCTTGTAGAATCCTTCTCTTCCTTGAAGAGGAAGTTAAGGTATCAGCTCCTGTAGGGATCCTTTCCTGATCCCCACCCTCCCAAATTACCATGTGTTTATCTGTTTTGTATATATTTGCATTGATTCACTTTACACTTCTGCTGTATACACTTCTGTCTGTCTGTCTGTCTGTCTGTCTCTCTCTTTCTTTTTCTGCCATTAGAATGTAAGTTCTTTGGGAGAGGGGATGGTTTCATTTTCCGTACTTGTATCCTTTGCAATCCTGAGGTCTCATGGCAAATAGCAGGCACTTAATCACTCCTTGTTGATTGATTCACACGTGCCAATCTACCTCAAGCAACACTTTTGTGGTAGCAAAGAACTTGAAACAATACATGGATTATGGAATGGCTAAAGAAATTGTGCTATATGAATGTAACGGCTTATAACTAGGCTGTAAGAAATAATGAAGAGAAAGCATGGGAAGTTTTATTTGAATTGATGCAAAGTGTAGTAAGTAAACCCAGAAGAACAACAGGTGTAATGAAAACAATGTAAATGGAAACATTAAAACAACCAAACACCCCAAACCAAAATCTCTGAAATTATAATGAATAAACTTGGCCCCAAAGAAGAGGTATAAGAAACAGCCTCCTACTCCCCAGCCATTTTGCAGAGGGTGTGGAAAACTGTCTCTAATATCAGATTTTTTTCTTCTATTTTTTGTTCTTTGTTATGGATGACAGCTCTGAAGGATGTGGCAGAGGAAGGAGTATAGTGGGAAATATATTGGGAAGACAAAAGTTACTAATAAAAATGATTTTAAGAAATTAAGCCATTTTCTTGGCCCTGGAGAAGTCATATATCAATGACTTGGTGTACCATGTTCACACTCAGAATAACTGTATTCTTAATTTTATGTCTTACAAATTTGGCAAAATACTGTATTTCATGTGTCCTAGTAAAGTAAAAAAATCTCTTAAAATAGGACTCATTTCACAGTCACAATTATGTACTAGCTCAGGGTCATAGGCTTAGAGCAGGAAGGAACTTTAAAAGTCACATAATCCAGCTCCTGAGTAAACCTGAGACCCAGAGAGGTTACCAGATTGCCCAAAGACACTCAGAAAGTGAGGGGAAGAGCCAGGATCTGCAGCCAGGTCCTCTGGGTTCAGAATGTTAGAGAGAAGCCTGTGTTCTTGTTAAGGGCACCAAGTTGTCTCCCATGCCTTTTCATGTACAATCTTTGTGGACATTTTTTCTTTTTCTGTGTGCCGATGGATGTGCTGGAAGAAGCACTGGCTGTGGAGCCAGAATACCTGGGCTCAGAGGACCACAAGTCCTCGATTCAGAGCCTGTAGGGCCCTTAGATCAGCAACATGTGGACTAAGAACTGCCCCCAATATCCCACTTTTAGGGTGACCTTTTAGGGCCTGTGTTTCTAAGCCCTTTCTTTTACAGTTAAAGAAGATAGGGTGCAGAAGCTGAGGGGGGTAGGACCTCTTTCTTGACCCCAGGTTTGGTACTTTATATGCTGCTCCACCTAACTTTCTGTATCTGAGACTTATTAGCTGTGTGATCTTGGACCATTCAGGCTACCCCTGGGCCTCAGTTTCCTCAGCTATGAAAATAGGGTTGGACTAGGTGACCCCCGAGGTCCCTTTTTAGTCCAAGACTTAATATTTCAACTGTTTTTAAATCAGATACAGGGCTTACCAAGGACCGTATCTCAGATTACGTGAATTCTCTCTGAATTCCAAAAACTGAAATCAGTTTTCCTACTTGAAAACTGGGGAAAAGTGAGAGAGGAGAGCTAGAAACATTTTAACGAGCACTGAAGCTCTTTCCTTCTCCAGAGAGGTCTGCTTGTCCATCTTCATTCCTTAGATATCTTGTTCTCTCTCTGACTTCTGATTTTTGTCTTTGGGGGCAGGTAGGTGACTCAGTGGATAAAGCATCAGATGTGGAGCTAAGAAGACCTGAGTCCAAAATCTGGACCCAGACACTTACTAGCTGTGTGACTCTGGGAAAGTCACTTAACCTTGTTTATCTCAGTTTCCTCATCTGTAAAATGAACTGAAGGAAATGTCAAACTTTAATATCTCTGCCAAGAAAATCCCAACGGGGTCATGAAAAGTCAGACACAACTAACAGCAACTGGGATATATTGCTAAGAAATTTTTAAAAATTAATTTAGCTTTCATCTTAAGCTTAGAGGAAAAAACCTTTAACGTCTCTGTCTTTTTCATTGCTTTACTCATAATCTGCTGTCAGCAAACTCTTTATCCCATAATCTGATGTCAGCCAACTCTTAAGCATTAGGGCTTTAGCCTAAAGGGGAACAGAATGGGAGGCAGGCCTTCCCAACGAAAAGCTCCAGTGTTCCCTGGTGATGGCCAGGGCTGAAGTGAGAAGAGTGATGGATCCAGATACGGATCTACTCATGGAAAGTTACTCAGACTTTACAAACATGACCAGGAAAGGGAAAGGACGGCTGTCATGGCTAAACCTTGGGAAACACTGGCTCTCCAGGCATGAGAACCAGCGGCAGGGAAATTGTAAAAGTAAGTAAATGAATTTCCACATGTACACAGTTGGCCAACAACTTGCTATAATCAATCTGCTTCTATCTCTGTTTCCAAATGTGGCCAGGGCTCATTTATATCTTCCCTGCTCTGTTCTCCCTGGATCTTACAATGAGCACATTTTGGCCCAAGCGGGCTTGAGTTCATTAAGAACGTATTATATGACTGGTATGATGAGATAGTGAGGGCGTACAATGAACCTCACGGGAAAAAAAGATCTTACTAATCAGATGTCACGAGGTAATGTGGTGTCATGGTGAGAACACTGGATTAGAAGTAAAATAAACGTGGGCTCTAGTCATCACTTGGACCATTCACAGCCAAGCAAGCTGCAAACTTGGACTGCAAACTCATCCACAGTCTGAGCCACAGTTTATTCAGTTGTGAAGTGGGGGAAAGACCTACTTGGACTCTTCCCTGTGTTTGTGGTGAGGGTGAAGTAACATAATTTATGGAATTAGAGAGCAGGAACAGACCCCAGAGATCAACTGGTCCAACCTTTGAGCTGCAATCTCTTCCATAGGGCCACTGACAAGAAGTCGCCTAACATCCTCTTGAAGGCCACCAGCAATGGTGACCTCACTCTCTGAACAAAGACATCCCGTTACATTGAAGGGGAATCTCCCATTTTTTTCTGTTAAATTATTTCCAGGTCTACCTTACTTTCATGAGCATTACTTCTAACAATAACAACAAAACACTAACAAAGTCCATTGGAATAACAAGCACGTCTGACAGTGAAGAACATTTCATACCTGTAGTCACCACCTCTCTAACAAAAGCAGGGAAGCGAATGCCCTCATGGCTCCTCCGGGGCCAATATTGGTCATTATAATCATACGTTTTGGACTGTATTTTGTAGTCAACAGGATCACAGATTTAGAAATGGAAGGACTGTCAGATAACATTGAGTGCAACCTCTCAATTTTACATGTGGGGACACTGAGGCATAGGGCAGCTAAAGGACTTGCTCAGTGTCACACAGTTGCTAAGAGCGTGATTTGAACGATTAGAGAATTTATTAGGCAGCGTAAGTGAATCGCCTTGCTGCTCAGTTGCAATTAGGTAACATAAACTTGTACTGGATCCAGCGAGCAGAGCTGAGTGACATCCTCTAGCTCTGCCTAGCTGCTCATGGGTAGGAATGGAGTAGGTGGGTCATAAGAGTAAGCCAGGGTTGGGGTCTGGCACTGTATGATCAGGCTTGGGGCACAGGAGTTTGAGAGTAAAGGCTGGTGTGGAACTGAAATGGGAAACTAAGAGAAGGGAGGAGAGCAGAGCCAGGGCAGGAGTGATGGCTTGGGAAAGCGAGGAATGAGAGAAACTGCAGGCCACAGGGGAGAAGAAGAATAGGTGGAAGAATAGGTTCAGGAAGAATGAATAACATGCAGGAAAAAGACAGGAGGGGAGGTTATGATCAGACAAAGGCATGGCCAATTTCCTGATCATTGGAGTGGGACATTTCTGAGTGGTGAGAAGGTCAAGGGTATGAATGTCTCTCTCCAGGGCTGAGGTGAGGTGAAGAAGTAGATAACAGGAGTGGAATAAGTCAAATATTAGAGTCTTTGAGGAAACATCAGATATTGAAGTCTATGAGCATGAGGGCAAGAACTGGGGGTGGGAGGGAGCCAGGACCAGAATTCATTGAGACAGGAGGGTTATGGATCAGCAGATAATGACCACCAGGATCCAGGCAGAATGATCTGCAGAGAGGAAGCTTCAAAAGAGGAGAGACAGCTGGATGGTATAGTATAGAGAGTGCTAGGCTTAGTGTCAAAAGACCTGAGTTCAAATTCTGCCTCAGAATCCTCTAGCTGCATGAACTGAGCAAGTCAATCAATGTCTTTCAGTCTAGTTTCCTGTAAATCTGCCTGTCTCTAGACCTAGTATCCTAACTACTGAGTCACCTAGCTACCATGGCGGTAGAGCAGAATCTGAAAATGCCCATGGGATGCGAGGATAATTCTTGCATTTGTTGAGAAATATTAGAGAAAGTATAATTAGCCTTGGAAAAGTGAACTGGGACACGGTGCCCTGTGAGGATGCAGCGAGAGCCAGGAAATGGAAGGAGCAGGAGAGGAAAAAGCCTGAAATGATAAGACGTTGGCTAATTCTAGCCCGAGTGTCAGAGGGCACAGGAGAAGAGGTGTAAAGACCATCTGGCAGAGAGGTGGGCTTGAGGTGGGGAGGAATGAAAGAATGGATAGTGGGTTGGGAAGGGGGATGTGTTCTTTAATTGGGGGCTCTGGGTCACTTTAGTGAGGAAAGCTGGAAAGAATGGGAGTATGTGAAGTATTAAGGAAAGTGTCCAGGCAGAGGATCGATGGATGGAAAGACCAAAGATGAACAGAGATCATTAGAAGGCTGAAGGTTTCCACTGGACCCAAGACCTTGAGTTCCCAGCCCAGGCCTCAACATTTTCCAAATTTGTAACAGGTGGTATTCCTGTGTCTCAGGAATATCCAGAAGTTTGGCTTCATAGCACAATTTGAGCAAGGCCTGGTGGGATTATGTCCTGGGACCCAGACTGCAAGGGTTTGAGGGAGGGGAGAGGAACAGAGGGAAGTGAGAATAGGCAGCTTTTTCTAGAAGTCTGGATGACAAATGGAAGAGAACTATGGGAGGATGAAAGTTTGAGGGGATGACATGGTCTAATGAGGCACTTTTTTTAATGGATGGAAGAAGCTTGGCATGTTTGAAGGCAGTGGGTAAGGAACCAGTAGATTAGATTAGAGAGGAGGAGATATTTAGAAGAAAAATCTACTGGAGAAGCCAAGAGGGAATGGAATCAAGGGAACAGGCAGAAGGGACTGACCTTGGCAAGAAAGGCCACTTTATTCTCAGAGCCAGAAGGAGCAGAGGGAAGAGTGGTGATGCAGATGGAAAAAGAGAGAAGGGAGCATAAAATAGGACCCCACTTCCTGAGCTGATAGGGTGGGGAATATAAAGGTAAGGAAGCCCTGACCAGAGGAGAAGGGAGGAAATGTTCCTGTGGGAAGTGGGGAGAGGATCAATTGGGGAAGCAAAAAAAGGATCATCTTAGTCACAGTAATTATCCAGTCAGGAATTTGAACCCAACTTTTTGTTGTGATTGTATACAAATGAGTTCTGCATTCCACTAGTAGGGTTAAAAAGCAGACATCTTTTCACTGGCCCAGTGAAGGATGGTCATGTTCTTCATTTATTTAGTCAGCTGCTTTTACACTTAAATACCATTACGTCTCTTGTGACAAAACCAACCAATGAAAGAAAAGATGCTTTGGGCTTGCCCATAGTGAAGAAGCAATGAATCCATTTTTTTTGCCAAGGCCACAGTTGCCAATCCAGGGAGATCTGGCAATGGTCAATGGCATTATAGGGGAAAAGCATTTGTAACCCATTAAAATATGGGAGAAATGGGAACTGCTGCAATCACCAGCATCATGATGATTTCTTATGAGATTTAACTTTAGGTTTTTTTGATAGTGGCCCCCATGTACATCTCTCACTTCCAGTTCTTTGCATAGGGCATTCCCCATACCAGGAATGTACCCCCTCTTCTGCCTCTCTTGAAATCCCTAGTTCCCTTCAAAACACTACCCAGGTGCCTTACCCACTTAAAATTACTTCATAATTACTTTTCTCTCTAGATACTACCCCTTACCAACTCCCATTCCCCCAGTTGAGTACAAGTATTTTAAGAGAACAGAATTTTTGGTTTTTAAATGTTTTCTATCTCCAGTGCTTTGCACACAGTAGACACTTAATAAATGTCTGTGCCTCTGAAGTGAATTTTTTCCAAGATGAATCTTTGCCAGAAGACGGCACGGTTACACAGAACCTTGTGGTCTTTCTGTGGTCACTCTAATACCTGGGGCCTAGCCCTACATGCCAGCGCCAACACAAGATACTAACACACAAAACATGGCTGTCTGATATCAGAGGCACAGCTTCAAGTATTCTGTGTTTCCAAACAGCTACGTGTATGATTTGCTTTTCTGGTTAGTGTTAATGTAGTCTAACGACCACCATTTGCTAAGAACCTTGTTCAAAGTCTGAGCTAGGTACTGGGAAAATACCAAATTTAGATCACACAAGGTACTTGGGCACTCAGCAGAGGTGGGGGATCTGCGACCTTGAGGCCGCATGTTGCTCTCTAGGTCCTCAAGTGCAGCCCTCTGACTGAATCCAAACTTCACAAAACAAAGGATTTTACAAAATTTTACAAAGGATTTACCAAAAAAAACTGTAAGAAGTAGGAGGCACCAACCTCTAAACCAGAGAGGAAATATTTTAATGCCTACCTCTCACCCCTAGGACCTGTTATCCTTTAATATTATTAATATTATTATCAATATTCTTTAATATTAACTAGACAGATTGGTTCAGGTTCCTGCAAAGGATTCTCTTTGTGAGATTTATTCACAATAATCAGTTTAGAAGCTGTCATAAACACCCATGCAGGTACTAACCCTCACACTACCCATCTCTCTTATCAACCACCACACCTGAGATCCAAAGAAGGGGTTGTCTTTCCCACCTTCAGCCTCGGTGAGGATGGGTTTCCCTTGGTGGTCTTCCAGTCCCCTCAAAGGATTAGCCCAGACTTCAAAATATATGTGCTGTCCCTGACACATGAGGGGTCTGGCCTATGAATTTATAAGTATAGGGAACTGCTAGTGTTAAAATCTGCTTCCTCCAACTTTATCCAATTTATAGTCATAAAGTTACTGAGACACCAAAAGGTCAGGTGACCTGTCCCCAGATCACACAACCAGGCTGTGTCAGAGGTGGAACTTGAACTCAGCTCTTTCTGGCTTCAAGCCCAGTGCTCTTTCCATGGTGCTGAACCAGATGGTCAGAAAACATCAGTTATCTGAAAGAGGAGCTCAGAACATCTAAAGAATAGTGAAGTACCTGGGGGTAATTTTGCAGCTTTGTGCTTGGACAACAGCCCACAGATCGAATTACAAAGCAGTTGGTGGAAGGTACAGGAGGTTAGGAAGAGAAGCCTTAAATGGGAGTCAGCAGTGTGAGGCCTGGCTCTCACATTTATTAGCTGTGTGACCCTGACTAAATCCTTTCCTTCTCTGGGTCACTGCTGCCCCGTCTGTACAATGGGAATAGCAGCAATAATTATAACTACCCATTTCACAGTATTGGTGTGAGGTTCAGACATGATATGGAAAATACCTTGGCAAATTGCATGTTTCTTCATAAACATCCACTATTCTTATTTCCCCAAATACTGACTAATTCAAATATATTTAATTTAGAGACTCTACTCCCCAGGTAGATACTTTACTGTCTGAATTAATAAGAAAATAATAACACAGGTTTACAAAACCCTTTATATGATAATCTCATATAACCATCCCCTTTTTGTGTATAAGGACAATGAGGCTGAGGAAAGTTAAATGATTAGACCAAGGCCACACAGCTGGTAAGTGTCTAAGGTAGGATCTGAACCCAGATCTTCATGACTCTCAAGCTTAGAACTCTAGCTTCTAATCCACATTACTTATCCAATGAGACCTTTAATATATATTGACTTTGGCTTGGATCCTGAGTAGCTGTCTTCTTAGATATTTTGAGAGAGGGAAAGAAATTCATTTTATGACGTTTACTGAAAATCACCACCCAAGACACTCAGTAGGTGCTTCCTAAGAGATCACAGAGTAGCTTCAGATCTTGAGCATATGAGCTTTGGAAGCAGGACCTGAGGAATAAGGTAACCTGTGACATTTTGGGCTTTGTTTCTGATCTCATCCTGTATCTGCATCACAGGAACTGGTTCTCTATTAGTTTATAAAGGATAGTGAGTTCCAGCCAGTGCTTCTCACCACCTGATTGAGTCTTTCTAGGTCCCTAGTGGATGCTAAGTATCTGCACTTGGCAGTAATATATCAGATGACTTCTATTGCTGCAATGGATAACCTACAACATCAACCAATTAGTGGAAGTTCTTTAAAGATAATCTTTCTGCAACTTCTGGGGGAAATAACCAGATCTTGAATTACCATCATACACCCCTCTGTTTTACAAAGAGATTTTAATAGCTCAACCTGTGTTCATCACAACCTTGCTCCCATCTTATTGGCTGGGTCGTTGTGGGAAGCTTGTGATTCCAGCCTTGGATCTCAGCCATCGAGCAGGCCCTACCCAGGGATCAAACGACTTTAGGCCCCATTGGCCAAATTTGGTGCCACACACCTGTTGTCTGCCTCTACTATTGACTTCTAGGGAGACATCTCTTGGCTCCAAGGGCATTTCTGTAAATGTTTTACCTGATTATTTTATGTCCTCACATCATGCATCAATGTTCTTCCTCCTTTGTGAAGAGGAACGTTTATCTTTTCATAGCTGTGTTGGAGGGGTGAGCCTTTTGTTACATTCATATTACACTAATTTTTTATTTGATGATCTCATCAGCTCCCAAGGGTTCAAACTACCATCTCTAGGCAGACAGTCCCCATGTTTATTTATTCAACCTCTCTCCTGAGAGCTAGTCATATATGACCAACGGTCTTTTTGGAAGGCATTCAACTCAATGCTCCATAGGCCTTTCAATTTCAACATATCCATAATGACATCATGATAATTATCCATTATGACAATGAACCTATTGCTCAGTCCTTTCCCCTCCCCCTCATCTGAATTTTCTGATTACAGTCGAGGGCAGCACCACCAGCCTCCTCACTCACACCCGATAGCCAATTTGGTGTGAAATCTTTTTTCTGCCTTCTCCCTTCACAAAATCTCTTTTAGACATCTATGACTCCTCAGTCCTATAGCCTAGCACAGCCCTCATCATCTCTTAACCCAGACTACTTCAATACGACCTTTGAAATGGTCTTTCTAGTGCGTATTTTGCCACACTCCAACTCATCCTCCACTCAGATGGGAAGGCAATTTTTTCAAAGGCAGACATCTAGACCATCCCACTGTCCTCCTTCTGATTAATTCTAGACCTGTCTACTCAGTGAGCTCCAGGGATTCCAAGATCAAATGGAAACTTCTCTGTTTGGCATTTAAAGTTCTATGAAACCCAGCCCATTCTTGTCTTTTCAGTCTTCTTAGACTTTCTTCCTTTGATTCAGTCAATGGTCCAGCCAAAATGGCTAACTTGCTGTTCTTCATGACCCTCTCTCCCACCCCTGTGCCTTTGCACTATTTGTCTCTCATGCCTGGCATGCTCTGCCCTTCCTTTTCATTTCTTGGGCTTTTTTCAAGGTTTGGCTGAAATTCCACTTTTTTGCAAAAGCCCTTTCCTGGTCTTCCTCACTGCTGGTGCCTATCCCATGGGGGTTATTTCTCATCTGTTCTGTATTCATTCCATATGTTCCTGGTTACTTACATGTTATCTCCCCAATTAGAAGATGTTTTCCATGACAGGCTGGGGTTTTTAGTTTTGTTTTGGTCCTTTCTGTTTCTTTGGTGTTTAGCTCAGTGCCTGGTTTAATTGGCTAGACACCTACAGATCCACTGCTGTCCATTTTATCATGCAAAGGTATGTATGAAGACATATGCTGCAGAAGTATTCATTGTTCTAAATGTGCTGCTTTCATTAAGCTTTGGCTTTAGGGTGTCAGTTTGTCAATCAGTCTTGGGTTCCTCCATGAAAGGCTTATGATCAGTGTGCCTTGAATGGAGAATACCAAGTTTACCATAGGTATCCCTTTTATCTACTGCTTCAAACTGATCTTCAAATTCTTCAATTTCTATGTTTTCTTGGCCCGCATTTAGAACTTCACAATTAAGGAAGCCAAATTATATTGTGATATCAAAACATAAGCATCTGAGGCCAGATTTGAACTTGAGACCTGACTCCAAGTCCAGGACTGCATCCTCTGTGCGACCTGGCTGCCTCACCTCTATCCAGATAATGCCTACATTTATAAATTCAACCCAATCTATCTTTCTTTTTCTTTCTTTCTTTCCTCCCCTCCCCTCTCCACTCCTCCCCTCCCCTCCCC
>CM053601.1:5294640-5315980 GCA_028646575.1 Pseudocheirus occidentalis
TCCCCTCCCCTCCCCTCCTGTCCCCTCTTCCCCTCTCCTCTCCTCTCCCCTCTCAAACTTCCATCAGATAAAATAGGGCTTTCAATGTGCTTTTCCGGGGAACTCTATAACTTGATGTCACATACATTACATGAGAAATACAGTGTTTTGGCATACTTCCCTCTCAGACTTGAAAGCCATACTCAGTTCTATTCAGAATGGACAATAACAGATTTGGCGACAGGGAGAATCCCCACAGCCTTCATTGTTGTTTGCCTCAATGTGCTGGCAGTATATTTTAAACAGAAAAAGCAGGCTAGTCCCCATGGGCACCAAGTACTCTCATGTCCTTACTATGCCTGATCGATTGCACACATCTGCAGTATGGGACTGAGGCACGAGTGGAGAACGAAGTCAAAGACTGTGTGAGAACAAGGTGGCAGAAGTGTGACAGCCCTTTGGGGTGGTTTTGTCAAGTATCATGAGTGATGGTCATTTGCTTTTCACACCCCTAGGGCTTCAGGGTACACTCTTTTTGCTCCTCATTTGATAGAATTTTTTTGTTTTTATAGATCTTTCTTTTGAACAATACAAGTGAAGAATGCTTTGCAATTAGGTCCACAAACACATAATTGGAGCAATACGAACCTGGACTTGGAGGGGTCCCTGGCTTCCTAATCTTTTGGCAATAAAGCTATGACACCTTCTTTTGAAAAGGATAAGTGCAGGCTTGTATCAGAAAAGAAGCTGGCCAAGTGCTTTGCCAGTAATCACTTCTGTGAGGAGCTAGAACCAGTAATTACAGGTTTTCTCCAACTTGCTGCTTTCCAGGTTTTTTCAGAGCAGAGTTTCAGCTCTCCCTACCATTTCCACATGTCATTCATTATATTCATGGGCCACAGGGCTTGCTGTTTTGGGTTTGACCCAATTTGTTCTTTTTTGTACTGATTTTACATGACTATCCTCCTGTTCTCATGTTTTCCAAGAGAAGGTCCTGGGACAAATAGTTTTCCTCTCTTTTCTTTAATATTTAATATAAGACTATTGCAAGGTGCATAAAACAATTTTTGCAAGTGAATAAATGCATTAAGATGTAAGTTCATTCAATTTGGAACTATGCCCAAAGGACCATAAAACCATATCTACACCCTTTGACCTAGCAATACCACTACTATGTCTGTATCCAAAGAGAGATTCAAAAAGGAAAAGGATCCAAATGCACAAAAAGATTTATAGCAGCTCTTTTCTGGTGGCAAAGAACTGGAAACTGAGGGGATGCCCATCAATTAGGGAACAGCTGAACAAATCGTGCCATGCAGTTCTGATGGAATAATATTGTGCTATAAGAAAGGTTGAGCAGGACATTCTTGGAAAAACTTGGAAAGACTTCCAGATGCAAAGTGACATGTACTGTGTACAAAATAACAGCTACACTGTGGGATGATCAGCTGTGAATGACTTAGCCATTCTCAGCAATACAATGATTCAAGATAACTCTGAAGGACTTAGGATGAAAAATGCTCTCCATCCCCAGAGAAAGAACTGATGGCGTCTGAATACAGATCAAAACCGACTCTTTATTTTACTTTATTTTTCTTGAGTTTTTTGTTTATGTTTCTTTCACAACATAATATGAAGATATATTTTCCATGTCTACACATGTTTAGTCTATATTGATTTGCTTGCTTTCTCAATGAGAGGGGTGGGGAGAGAGAAAGGGAAGGAATTTGGAACTCAAAATTTTAAAAATGAATTTTAAAAATTGTTTTTACATGTAACTGGGGAAAAGTAAAATACTAAAAAAAGATGTAATCTCATTTTCTGTAGGCTCATGAAAAGCATCTGTGGCACAGCAAGAGGAGTGGGCAGGTTTATAGGAACATCTACATACTTTGCCTTATTCCCAGCACCTCTAAGGAGATTTTGGTTTCTTCTCCTTGGTCTTGTCTAGCTGACTACCTTTTAATACCATTCAATCCATGTCAGTAGGAGATCATGAGCATTTGAGATAGTGACATCTAGTTAAGAATTTGCGAAGTTTCATCAACTAATGTTATATCTGTGGTCCTGTTGTTCTGTCTAATCTATGATAATTGAGCTGGTTGACAAATCTAGGATATTGTGATGTCTGTATTTGAAGGAAGACATCATCTGTTAGCCCATGTCATGACTTGCTGGTATTTAGTAGCTTCTAAATTTTTGTAGCATCCAGGTGGCATATATGACCCTGGGCAAGTCACTTGACCCTGTTTGCCTCAGTTTCCTCATCTGTAAAATGGGTTGGAGAAGGAAATGGCAAACCACGCTAGTATACCTACCAAGAAAAGCCCAAATGGGGTCACAGAGAATCAGATATGACTAAAAACAACTGAACAATGACACATTTTTATCATCAATCAATAAGCACTATTGAACACCTACTACCACTTGTCACACAGTGTGCTGAGCACCAGGGAGATACGAATGAGTTCTGTTCCAATGAGGGGAGCTTGCAGTGGGGCATCAAACAGGTGCTACAGTTTCCTCTCATCATTCACATTGATCATCACAAGGGTCCTTCAGGGTGACCATCCTGCAATTTCTAATGCTAAGGACTTGGTTCCAAATTCCTGTCATGAGCCTCTCCATTTCCACAAAGAAATCCACATGACTCAGTCATCAGTCCCACTGTTTTTCAACACTTCTTCTGTCCCTAGGATCTGATATTTACAGGTTTAATATTTTACATACAATATCTCACTGAAGCCTAATAATGCTCCTATGGAACAGGGTCGATGCCATGATCATCTCCATTTTATAGACGAGGAAACAGAGGGAAGGGAGAGTGATTTGCCCAGGGTCAAATCATTTTGAAGTGTCTGCAGTGGAATCCAAACCCAGGTTTTCCTGCTTCCAAGTTCATCGGGCATCCCATGCTCCTTTTGATCTTTTGGTCCCCAGCCTTACACCACAATGGGCTTAAATCCAGTGACCTGATAGATTCCAGTGTGGGACCAAAAGAGAAGAGGGGGGCGTAGCACTTCGGATAGAATAAAATTGTTCACAAAATAAACAACTGTACTTCTTAACCACCATTTTTGCACGTGACCAAAAGAAATTCAGAATTGGTTTTACCTTGTTACAGCATCCACTGGTTTTTCCAAATCCTCAAACTCCATGTGAAACACTCTAGAAAACGAATCCTGAAAACACAATAATGGCATTATGGATGGTGTGGTGTATCCTCTACTCTGATGAAAACCAAACTGGTAAAAGACACAGATCATTTCTGCCTTAGAATCGATCACAGGCAATGACTGAACTTCCCTTTCTTTTTCAACTAATCTGAGTGGGCATTCTCACTGTCACATCCCTGGTTTACCTCCCATGGCTGAAGGCTGGAATTCATATGGACAATGCTGGCCAAAGAGGCAGAGCAGAGATTCTAAGATTCCTTCTTTTGTCAGTTAGTCATTTGAATGACATTTATTGAGTATGGCTATAAGTAAGGGCATGTACCTATGAAGGTAAAAGCCAATTAGTCCACACCTAGCAAAGTAAATAGGCCATTCCATATGTCATTCTCCACTCATATTTCGATTCTGAGATTTCTACCATTGTTATCCAATCCCTTCCTCTTTAGAATTCCAATTTCAGCATTTGTTAGTCTTGTCCCCTTCCTCTGCCGAAGCAATGGACAGTTTTTTGTTGTCTCTCAGAGGATCCAGTATATGCTTATTTTGGACGATCTCCTCCCACAATCTTGTTTCCAAAGCTCCAGCTGTTAATTGTGACTTGCCATTTCTCTGTCACTTCAGAAATGGCTCCAACTGTAATTTCATGGCTGATCATAGTACTAGGTCTCACTCTTCAAAACCAAGCAAAATGAAGTAAGACGTAAAAACATATGATGAAGAGAACATTCAAGTGGCATCTCCCCAAGAGACAGACAAGAACGTGTGACCATGATAGAGATCAATCACAGGGGTGGGGAACCTGTGGCCTTGAGGACCTCTAGGTCCTCAACTGTGGCCTTTTGACAGAATCCCCTGCTCCAGTGAGTCAAGGAATCGTTAATGTAGACTAACATGATATTGAAATATTCTAAAAGTGTGAGCCCAAGGATGATAAGCATGGATGCTAAGGAGAGAGTGACCCATTAAAGGTTGGCCATAGGCCATTAGTGGATTCTGACTGAAGCTTTGGAAGCACAGAACATTATAATCATCCCTCATTCAAGCACACAGAGAGTTTCAAAACTGATAGAAAACAGAAAATGATTTCATCAGAAGAGTGGTGCGCCCATCTTCTTGTATCATCTCATGTGATGAACATGGGCTTTGTCCCACCAATAACACTTCTTTCATTTCCAGCACAGGATAAGAGCTATCTCTGACATCCCAATGACTTGATTTCACTAGTACTAGGGAATTCCTGGATGAGGAAACTCCCTCAACCAAGGCAGGTTGATGTCTCTGAAACCTTATGTCCTAGAGAGTGTCCTTGATCACTGGAAGGCTCAGAGACTTTCTCGGGGTCAGGCAGGCAGCATGTATAAGACACGGGCGCCTGAATTCAGGGCTTCCTGATGGCAAGGCCAGTTTTCTAGTCACTACGCAACACTGCCTCTCACAAAGCAAACACAAGTCCCTGATGATAGTTCTGAGGCAGGGTGATACTTTTTTTCTTCATTTAATTTCATGATGATACCTTCTGCATCATCAAAGAAAATGTGAAATTTACGCTAAATGTAGTTTAAGGACGACTTTTTCTTATGCTCTAATCATAGAAATAATCCCCATATAAATAGTCCTCAATTTATAAAAACTCCCAGCTGACAAATGGCAGGTGAAGGTAATTCAAAATGACCACTCCCTGTTCCCCTCACCCTCCTTATCCCTCTACTGTGGAAAATACCCAGAGATGTTAGAGAACCGATAGGTTCAGAAACAGGACAAGTGAACAAGATGGGAATGGGACCATGTGGAGGAACAGACCCTGAAAGCAGATGTCCAGGCAGGGATCTGAGATTTGGAGGTGGAAGGGACCTTAGAGGTCACTGAGTCTGATTCCTTAATTTTACACATTAGGAAACAGGGAGGGGAAGTGACTTGCCCATGATCATGCAGCTTGTAAGTATCTGAGGCTGGATTTTAATTCAAGTCTGCCTGATTCCAGGAAGCTAGATAGTGTGGTGAAAAGAGCACTGGGCCTGGAGTCAGGAAGATGAGTCTTAAGCTCCAGTCTGGTCTTAGCCACTTATTAGCTGTGTCACCTTAGAGAGGTCACTTAACTCTGCCTCAGTTTCCTCATCTGTCAAATGATCTGGAGAAGGAAATGCAAACCATTCCAGGATCTCTGCCGAGAAAAGCCCAAATGGAGTCATGCAGAGTCAGATATGACTGAACAATAACTTCCAGATTCCAGGTTCACTGCCTTCTCCACCCTTCTTCTATAATGCAGACTACTCTGCATCTGTGGTTCTATGTAATGGACCCAAATATCTTGCCCCCTAAAAACCCGAAGCTTTTCTTCAGTCTGTAACAGAACTCAAGAGGCCACGAGTTACTGTTACATTAGTATTAACAAGTATTCTCCCTTAAAAATGTAGACCTATGGGGCGGCTAGGGGGTACAGTGAATAGAGCATTGGCCCTGGAGTCAGGAGGACCTGAGTTCAAATCTGACCTCCGACACTTAACACTTACTAGCTATGTCTTGGGCAAGTCACTTAACCCCAACTACCCTCCAAAAAAATTGTAGACCTTCTGGAGACAGAGAAGAAGCTATGACAGGCATCTTAGGCACCAGTGTAAATCAGCTGCCACCAACCACTTTATAGGGAATGGAAATTTTGGTTATTGGGGGTAATTTTAGAGCGTGGAGTCACTCCCAAGGTATAGCTGTTACCTATTTTTAAATATAAATTACTAAATAATTTTATCAATATTCAAAGGAGAGAGCAAATACTATGGTCCTGTTTTTCCTTCTTCACATGTTTTCCTGGTTTTATACCAGCTCTTAGAGCACTATACTAAGAGGTAGAAGATAGGGCGCTAACTAACTGGGAATCTTAGTCTTCCCTTTTCTCTCCCTGGGTCTCTGTTTCCTTTGCTATGAAATGAAGGAGTGAGACTCCTTAGTACTTAGTACTTAGCAAAGTTTCCAAATATTCCTGGACTCTGGCAATCTAGGAGTTAGTAAGGCTATGTTAGGAGCTTGTGGGAACAGTAGTGACAGCCCAGGGCAAGGCCAGCAAAAGGATGGTGGGAAGATGCCCCAAACCACTTTTGACCAGTTGGAAATTTTTGCTGAGTATTCAAGAGAGGGATAGGAAACTCGTCCTCTTTCTTCTTTCCTGACTAGACCAAATTATCCATCAGTAGTTCAATAGACTTTTACAGCCTGGTCTGGTAATCAAATTGCCAGTGTCATTGTTTCTATAGGAATATATTTGCTTAGTTCCAAACAAGTGATTTACAAGAGAACTAAGATGCTAAACCAGGTTTTTTTTTGGGGGGCACAAAGGCTGTCTGGGATTTTTGAGGGTTTCTTCTCTAGGATCTCTCTCTCTCCCTCTCTCTCTCTCTGTCCCCCCTTTCTCTCTTCTGTCTCTCTCTTTCTCTCTCTCCTCTCTCTCTGTCTCTCTCTTTCCCTCTCTCTATCTTTGTCCCCCCTTTCTTCTCTCTGTCTCTCTCTTTCTCTCTCTCCTCTCTCTCTGTCTCTCTCTTTCCCTCTCTCTATCTCTGCCCCCCTTTTTCTCTTCTCTCTGTCTCTGTCTTTCTCTCTCTCCTCTCTCTGTCTCTCTTTCACTCTCTCTGTCTCTGTCTTCCTCTCTCTCCATCTCTCCTCATCTCTCCTTGCTCTCTTTCTCTCTTTCTTTCTCTTCTTCTCTCTCCCTCTCCTCCTACCCCAGAGTTCACATCAAAGATTCCACTTTTACTTACCAAGATAGTCAAGTCCTTGATCTCACCTCAGCTCACCATGTCACTGTCATATGCATTCCGCCTTTGGGTGTATTGCAAGGGGCGTAACTTGGGGGTGGTGAAGGTAGGGAGGAAGAACAAAAAGAAAGCCAGCGCTGGTACTTACTGAACAGTCTTCATCCACAATAAAGATGGTGCATTTCTGCACCTGCATGAAGGTAATGATGGTAGCTGCGATCTTCTTTAGAATCACTTCCAAGGACTGCTGCTCTTCAAAGATCAAGCTTGCAAGGTCCAGCAGCACCTGGGCAGAGAGTAGGCAAAGCCCTGGGATCAGAGGATGACCACAGCACCCACACAGGCCAGCACGAGCACTGCACCCTGTACTGATGATGATCACATGGTTACATCACAACCCTCAGCAATGGTTGTGTCTGAAAATGCTATAGAGATATTTGAAATGGGGATGGGGGAAAGACAGTGGAGAAATAGCATGGTATAGTGGATGAAGAATTGCTCTTGGGCCTGGGAAGATCTGAGTTCAAGTCCTGTCTCTGATACATACTGATTCTGTAACCCTAGACAGGTCACTTATTCTGTTTATGCTCAGGGCAAACCCTTCAGATGATAAGTGGCAGAGAAGGTGCTGACCTGCATTGATAGAACTCTCCTGGGGGCTCCCAATACCAGTAAAATCACAGGTTTGGTCTCAATTCCCTATCCCCAAAAGACAATGGCAGGAGTATGTTTGCCAACTGGCAGAGGCACTGCTGGATATTCAGAAATGTTGGGCATCGTCATTCAAATGAAATGATTTCACTGCTAGTCAACGTGGTGAAGCAAGAAGTCAGTTAAGCAGCATTTCGTAAGGCCTTACTATGTGTCAAGCACAGGATTTTAAGCCAGAGAATCTTCCTTAGAATTCCTCTTTTAATACCTACATGCTACATGGCCTTGGACAAGATCTTTCCCTTGTCTAGGCCTCAGCTTCCCCTGCTGGGGGATGAGGGACTTGTACTAGGTGGTACTAAGGGCTGTCTAGCTCTACAGCCTATAACTTTCCTGGGGTTGCTCAGCAATCAACAACTTTCAAAGAGTCCTTTTGTGTTTTCCTTCGCAATTCAAGAATCTAGTTAATATAAACCTAATTGTGATAGGTCAAGAGAGCTCAAGGTTGCTAGACATGACAGAACAAGCCAGGCCAAAGAACCTATTCATTCCTTTCAAGGTAACTCAATAAGGACACACGCAAGATATCTACTTGAGAATATTAGAAGAGACAAGCTAGGAAACAAAAAATGTTTCTAGACTCCCTATTCCTGTATTAAGTAAAAAAAAATTTAACTAGCCCTTACTTTCTACAGGAAAGGACAAAGAAGGAATAGACAAAACCCCTACTTTCATGGAGCACTTTCAGTCTCTTAGAGGAGGAAAAATATCCATCCATACTACATACATGCATTCACGAGTATAGCTACAAACTATGAGAGAAAGGAAAAGTGGATCAGAGTTAAGTCTAAATTAGAGTGCCCTAGGAATGTGGAGGAGGGAGAACTTATTTCCAACTGGAAGTCAAAGGTGCTTAGCAGGTTTGTCATAAAACGAAGACATTTATCAGAAATAAACAAAGGCAGAATCAATTATCTTGCAAATGTTCCCCTTTTAAAATATTGTTTATGCAATGAGTATGTAGAGTTGAGGAAAAAAACCTGGAAAGATTTACATAAACAAATGTGGAGTGAAGTGAGCAGAACCAAGAGAACATCTCACAGAACACACAGAACATCTCACCATCCGCAGTTCTTCTCCTTTTCCAAATACGTATTTCACGGCTGATAACCTTCATGGCATTTTTTGATATGTAGGTCACCATTGGAGCTATAGCGTAAGCTATAGCGTAAGCTACTTGCACCTAACAACAGTCTCTCCCTTGCCCTTTGAGTCACTTGCAACTTTAGAGACCATGGTTTTCCAGAGTTTATAATTAGACAACATCATTAGGAAAACATTGATATTAAAAAATGGGGTTTTGTTTCAGGAATCAGGTTGGAATTACTGAAAGCACTGAAACGTTTCCTAAATATCATTCAATCTAAACCCTTTCCCATTTGATTCTGCACATAGTTTAACATTTACTGACTTCACATACTCTTACATTAATCAATGCAGACTGGTCATCTAACTGCATGTCCATAATATCCAGTTGGGCTTTTTTTTGTTTTGTTTGTGTTATGGATATTTAGGACAATCTTCTTTGAGCAATTCCAGATCTTACCAAAGAAGACTTCAAATGTTCTGGAACTTCCTGACATTAAATGAGCACCATGCCAACCGTATGCCTACAGAAGCATTTCCAAGACCTCTCCACTGAGGGCGTATTTTGTATAGGCCATCCTACACGACAGTGGGCAATTTCTTGCCAAGCATATATCTCTTGTTTTCTTTTTCAACTGACTTTAACTATCAAAAAGTAGTTAAAGAAAATTTGCTCTGTGGTTGAATTTTAAAGAGTTTTTTTTATGATCTTATAGTATGCATTAGACTTCTTGTCAGGGTAAAGTCTTCAAGGCTATGATTTACTCTATAGAGATGAGTGTTTTTGGTAATAAAACAGGACACATAGTAGGATATTTATTCATCTGGCCATAATTTCCTTTCTTTCTTCTCTCCCCCTTCATCTCATCCACTCTTATCTGATTTTCCTTCTTTCAAATCTCGATCTGATAGTGAACCAGTTCAATGTCATACTGTACTCTACCTCTGAGTCTGCTGGCCTATCAGAAGATTGTTTTTTGTTATTAAGTAATTTCAGTTGTTTCTAACTCTTAATGACCCCATCTGGGGTTTCCTTGGCAAAGGTACTGGAGTGGTTTGTCATTTGTTTCTCCAGCCCATATAGATGAGGAACTGGGGTAAACAGGGTCACAGAGCAAGTAAATGTCTGAGGCCAGATTCAAACTGATGAAGATAAGTCTTCGTGATTCCAAGCCCAGTGCTCTATCCACTGTGTCACCCAGTTGCCTATCAGATGAGTGCAGGATTGTAGATTTAGAGCTGTAAGAAGTTGGAAAAGCTATGTCCATCAATCAATACTCCCCCTTGGCTACCATTCCCACACATATATATACTAATATGTATATATATATATATATATATATATATATACACACACACACATATATGCATATATTTATGTATACATATTTATGTATATATTTTGTATACATATATAAAATATATTTATATTTGTATGTTATATTATTGTATGTATATGCATGTATATGTACAAATAATATACATATTTATATATTTATGTATATATAATATATATGTACTTATATACATATATAGTATGCATATAGGAATGGAATATAGATATATGTATATGTGTATATGTGTGTATACATACATACATACATACATCTGTCTGTCCATCTGTCCATCCGCCCATTCACCCATTCATCCATCTACGCATCCATCCATTCCTTAAACCCTGTGTATTAGGTGATACTACTGGCTATCTCCCTTCTCCTCCCTTGGTTTTCACGACACTTTTGTTTTTTGGTTTTCCTCCTATCTGTCTGATCATTCTTCCTTGTTCTCTTTTGCAGGATCATCATCATTATCTTTAACTTTCACAGTTATTTCCTCAGTATGTTGCCTATATTCTGGGCATTCTCCTCATCTCTGTCCTTGAATCCCCAGGACTCTGACTGGTGAGCTTTTATCCTGCCCAGAATCAGACCTCCAGGGGACTTCCTGGACATTCCCCAACATGCTGTATACACTCCAGGCAGCACCTTCATTCCCCTCACCTCCAATGGAAGTACTCTGCCCTTGGCTTGTCTAGCCCTGTTAGGTGAGTTTGGGCCTTATTTTGCTTGGAGCCAGGGCTCCATGTTATTTTCCATCCACAGCGTGTGTACTTCTCCCCCTTTTGAGCTTCCCTTTATGTGTTGTCTTCAGCCTCTGAAGGCAGAGTCTCTCTTGCTTGCTTACATGTGTGTGTCTAGAGTTTGGCACAATACCTGACCCAGAGTAAATGCTTAAGAAATACTCACACTGTCCCCAAGGGTGGGTACACTCTCAATGATCTGCCCAGGATCTGCTTCTCTTCTTTCTCTACAATATCTCTTCCCTCATCACCTCTCCTGGGTTCAATTACCATCTCTGCGGAAAGTTCAATGTCCACAAATCAGCCTTAGCCTCTCTCTTGAGCTCCAGACCCACATCTGCCACTATCTTTGGACTATTTCAAAGTGGATGCCTTATAGATATTCCACACTCAAAGGTCAAAGTAGGTCAAAGTAGAACCCATTATCTTCTCTGCCAAACCTGCTCTTCTTCTCCACTTCCTGAGCTTTGTCACCTCACCATGCTTCTGGTTACTCAGGCTCAAAGCCCAGAAGCCAGAGCTTTGTTCTCCTTCATTTGTCTCATCTAATCAGTTGTTACGTGGTCAGTGGCACTTCCATGACATATTTCACATATGTTTTCTCTCCAAATGCCAAGAGCATTTCATCATCACTTCCTACCTGGAGATAACGCCTCCTAACTTGCCTCCCTGCCTCTACAGCACATCTGCTGTCCACTTGGTTGGTATTCTCAGCATCCTTTTTTAAAATGGATTTTGATTGTTATCTTTTTTTTTTTTACAGCATCTATATTTCCTCAGGTGCTTTCTTCTTCCAAGCGAGTCATCATTTATAATAACAAAGAAAAAAGAGAAAGAAGAAATCAAAAGTGCAAAACCCAAAGACTGACCACGTTCGACTTTTATCCAGTTCTTCCCACCTGCAAAGGAGCAGGGAGAGCCATCCTGTCTCCCTTTTGGGGGCCAAGGTCAGCCATCCTCCTTTGGCGACACTCGATTTTGATTGCTTGTGCATAGTTTTGCTTCTTATTTCCATTGCTGCAGTCATGTTGTGGCTTTCACAGTTCTGCTGACTCCAGCCTAACACTTCCAACATAACAGATCTGATCCAAAGTATCTCCTGCTCCAGGCTAAGATTGTAGACTAGGGCTTCTTTTGTCCCTCTTCTCATGGGAGGAAATGAACAATACCTCAAATGAATCATCCTGTTTCCTAAAAGATGGCTGCTCAGCATTCATCTTCAGAAACACTAGAGGAGAGTGTCATCATTCACTGGCTTCTTTCTAGTTCTTCAAATTTGACAAAGTGTTTCAGATACATTGGTTCACTTGAGCCTCACAGAAACTGTATGAGTTAAGGGCCACAGAAATTCCAATCTCCATTTTACAGATTTTAAAGAAAGTGAGACTTAGGGAGATTAAGTGACTGACTCAGGGGCACACAATTAGTAATTGCCAGAGGTGGGATTTGAATTCGTATCTTCCTTACTCCAGAGCTGGCTCTATCTGCTAGGCCAGGTTGGATTTCTGTGAATACAAAAATCCATCATTTGATCCCAACACTAAATATATTGTATAGCAACTTAACTCTACAAAATTTACTTTATAATAATTATAAAATTAATTCTCTTTCAATCCTTCTGGTTACATTAAGGATAAAACATCAATTGGGTGTTAATCTTCATTCTAACCTAGACTTTGATTGCACATAAATGTTCTCTCTTTTTTTTTTGATGGCAGTTGGGGTTAAGTGACTTGCCCAAGGTCACACGGTTAGTTTTTGTGTTAAGTGTCTGAGGCCAGATTTGAACTCAGGTACTCCTGACTCCAGGGCCGGTGCTCTATTCACTGAGCCACCTAGCTGCGCCCACATAAATGTTCTCTTAACAGGGAGGGAAAGCTCCTGGTTTAATGCATAGCTGGATATTCAGGGGATCATGCTCATGCATTCAAAATACATTTATTAAGCTCCCACTATTGTCACGAGCTTTATTAAGCACTAGTGATAGAAAACAGTCTCTGCCCTCAGGGAGCTTACAATCTAATGGGGATCAGGTTGGGGATAGGGGAGGGGCTGTATCCTGGAGAACCAAGAACAGCAATGGGCATGTTGGGCAGTCAAGAGGAGGATGCATTTTGAGCTGTGCTACTGCCTTTAACAGAAATACTGAAGCTCAGAGGAGGGATGGGTTAAGGAAGGTACAAAATAAGTTTCATATTTCACATTCTGCATGTGAGATGTGGAAAGGGAATCTGACAGGAAATGGCCATCTGGGAGTGTATGATGAAGGACTGGGAGAGGATTAGTGCATTCGGGAGCCATTTGCATAGAGGAACTGAGACCAAAAGAATGGATCACAAACAGGAAGGAGAAATGAGAGAGAAAGAGAGGGAGGGAGGGAGGGAGGGAGAGAGAGAGAGAGAGAGAGAGAGAGAGAGAGAGAGAGAGAGACAGAGAGAGAGAGAGAGAGAAGGAAGGAGGGAAGGAGAGAGGGAGAAAGAGAGAATACAATTATTGAGACTAGAACAGAGTCTTGAAGGCTCCATATTACTGGGAGGGGATAATAAGGGTCCAAGAATGGAAAATGAGGAGAAATCAAATGGCAAGTTCAAAGTTAGGGAAGAAGTCTGTATTGAGAGAAAAGAGACTATCAAGGAGGATGGGGCAGGCAACAGTGTTACAAAAGCACAAGAGAGGTCAAGGAGAATGAAACTTTATGAAGGTCAATGTATTTATGAATAAAGAGATCAATGGTAACAAAGGATTGAAAAGGTTGTGGAAAGACAGGCACGCTAATGCATTGTAGGAATTGTGAGTGAGTCAACTAATTCTAGAAAGCAAAGCAACCAAAATGTCCATATTCTTTGACCCAGAGATCCCTCGGAAAAAATACACCACCCAGTCAATTATCCAAAGAAAGGGCTCATCCTTCTTTATATTGTACTCGATACTCTTGACCACCCTCCTCTTCCGTGGATATTCTCTCTTCTCAGTTTTCATGATACTTCTCTCTCTGGATTCTCTTCCTATCTGACCATGCTTTCTCAGTATCATCTACTGGATCATCATTTATCATGCTTCCTAGCTTTGGGTGTTCTCCAAGGCTCTGTTCTAGACTTTCTTCTCTTTTTCCTCTTTGTAATCTCATTAGGTACTGTCCATTTATTCTCTCTATTTAGATGACTCACAAATCTCTAAGTCATCTATCTATCTATCTATCTATCTATCTATCTATCTATCTATCTATCTATCTATCTATCTATTTCTCTATCTGTCACTATCTATCTATCTATCTGTCTGTCTGTCTATCTTTCTGTGTGCCTGTCTGTCTGTCTCCATCCATCCACCTGTCCGTCTGTCCGTCCGTCCATCCATCCATCTATCCATCCATCCATCTATCTATCTATCTATCTATCTATCTATCTATCTATCTATCTATCTATCTATCTATCCATCCATCCATCTATCCATCTGTCTGTCTATCTATCTATCTATCTATCTATCTATCTATCTATCTATCTATCTATCTATCTATCATCTCTCCAGTCATTTCCCTGAGCATCAGTCCTACATTATCAATTGCCTATTGGAACATTTCAAAGTGGACATCCTAGGGACATCTTAAACTCAACATGTCCAAAACTGAACTCATTATCTTCCCCGTCCACATTCTCCTCTCTTCCAAATTTGCCTATTTTTGTTAAAGGGACAACCCATCCTTCTATTCTGCTGGGTTCATAACCTTGGCATTATTCTTAACTCTTCACTCTCCCACTCCTTTAGCCCATATATTCAACAAGGTGGTAAGTTCTTGCTGTTTCTATTCACAACACCTCTCCTTTCCACTTCCTTCTCTGCCTTCACATAACTCTCATCTTATTTCAAGACTTCATCACCCTTAATTAGTCTCCCTCTCTCTTCTCTCACCCTCTCATCCCCTTCAGGCAACTGCCAAAGTGATTTTCCATGGGCTCAGAACTGACTGTCGTTCTTCCAAACCAAGTCCACCTTCCTCCATTTCCTCTAGGATAAAATATAAACTCTTCCACTGAGTTTTAAAAGTCCTACCCAACCTGACTCCAGTTTAATGTTGGAAAGGTTGTGGAAAGATGGGCTCACTTTCAGCTCTGCTAGACATTACTGGTTGTATTACATATTTACATTGGTCATCTGGTCCAAACTACTTATTCTATAGTTGAGGAAATTGAGGTATAGAGAGGTTGAGTGGCCCAGGGACACACAGCTAGCAAAGGTCAGAGGTAGGATTTGAATCCAGGTCTTCCAGACACTAAGTCTGCTGATACATCCACTACACCACACTGCTTCTCTAAGGATAATCTCTGTGCCTAGATTTGGTAGCTAGCAACCAGAATGTTGAATTAGCCAAAATGTCACATTCTATAATCCCATCCAAACTTCACATTCCCACAATCTTTTAACTTTGCATACTGGTTTTACCTGGTTTCGTTTGTTCTCCAGGAGTGAAGTCTCATACAATTGGGCATTGTGGAGAACAATCCCACAGAATGCTAGGTAAGCAGCAAAATCCTAGAGAGACAGAAGATAATGACAAAGAGATACTGAAATAGCCACCAAATTCTTTCATCACTTTTGAGTGACATAAAGCCATTAGGGATAGCAGTTTGCTTTCAATCCCTTCCAGTTAGAAACACAAGTAAAATAAAACATTAGCCCAAGGGGAATCAAATGGTATCATTAAGTGCTTAAGGATACACAGGATATCCCCCCACTTGTTTGAGCTTATGGATTTCTTCAACAAAAAATCCAGCGCAATATACAAAATACTCATTTGAAGACTTAAGTCTTCAACCTTAATGACTTTACTAATGTCATTTGCATACCATGATGAAGGTACCATCTTTGTTAATACATTTTTTTTTACTGATTACATGAAAAGGGATATAGGATTTTGCATAAGGGAGAAACAACTTATCACCAGAGCTGGAACAGGCAAAAAGTATGTACACAGGTTTGAGGATATCAGATAAATGAAGAGGTAATCATAACATAATGGAGACGGAGCTGCTCTCAAAGCCAGAAAGATCTGGATTTGAGTCCCATCTCTCATACAAATTTGTAGTGTGACTCTGGTCAAGTCATTTTACTTCTGAGGGCCCCCAGACAATGCACTGAGATGCAGAGAAGGTGCTGGCCAGCATAGGAAGAGGGAGTTTTCTCCTCCTGGAGTTTCTAATATCAATGAAATCACAATTCCTGTCTCCATCTCTGTTCACAGATAAACTATTGGATTCCATACAGACCCAGGGATGATTAGCTTATGTTCTGGGCCTCTTTAATCTTCCAAGAGTGACATCATGGATAGCAGCCAAGATGTACTTTGACAAAACACCCTGTGGCTCATTGTTAGACAAAGTTTGAGGTTAACTGGGCCATTACTATGACTCAGAAGAGTTTTTGGTGTGTTCTCAGATAGGCAGAAAGGGTGTTCTGAATTGATTCTCCATTTGGAGGAAATGAGCCATTAAAAAAGAACTTGACTGCTGTTCTTTCCAACACTACATTCCAAGTACTGAGCCTGGATTCACACCTTGGCGCCCCAATGTCTGTGTAAAAAGTTTGTAAAACAGTCTTAAAGTTGCTTCACCATTGAGGCAATTCCAAATTTTCTTCCCAGAGTCCTAAATTTGGAGTGTGTCTTACAGGGATTTTTATTCAGGGACCTAATTTCTTTTTACCAGTGATGAAAGCTAAATAACATCGTTAAAAGACCATAAGCAGTCCTTTGTGTAGCCTTAGCACTTATGGGGGCCGCCATTTTGACAGCCTTGAAAGTGACATGTGACCTCAAATAAGGAACTTTTTGTAATACTAATAGTGTACCAGTGCCCAAGCAATAGCACAGATACTGTCCATTCAAGTCTTCCTAGGTTCACAAGCCAAAGAAAGGCAAACCATCCATTCACTTTGATTCCCTCCCTCTGGCCCCATCAATTCCAAGTCTAGCACGGACTCTAGCATCTATCTAATTGCATCCAATGAGAAGAAAGCTCATCCATAAATGACTGGAAAACAACTACTCCGTTCATAGTGATACCTTTTCGTCTTTTTCCGTGAATGTGCCACCATTCTCAGATTTCTTGTTGATGGCCTGGGCCACACCAACAACCTGATGTAAGAAAAGAAAAGATATGATTACTTTTCTCAGTCATCTAATCTCATCTTTCAAAGGCTAGCCAGAAGAGTCAGTGATGAGAGCTTTTTTGGCTCTTCTTTTTACAATAACTTTTGAATTAATTTCTTAGAATTTTTCTTTCAACATTTAAATTCAGAATTATTCCTCTGAATTTTGATCCTAAGCCTTGAGGTCTAGATAGAATACAACCCCTTTGCTGTGATTACAAATTTCTTGACTTCATGACATGAAAAAGTCTGTGTTTTCTTTGGTATTGACACTCCCATGGTCAACACATAATGTAGCAGCATCAGCTATTACCAGACTGCCAGTTGGTCCTTCTGAGATACTAACACCAAGCTCTCTCCACTTCAGAAAAAAATCCCCCTGGAGTCAGCTTCCTGGGGCTGAGCCTTTCAGACCTCAGCTACATTTGTCCTTGGTTGTCTTGGCTGCAATGACTAATTTGGCAGGCTTAGCCTAAGCTCCTGTTTGTTCATACTGCTGTCAATGGTCTTCACCAGCCTTAAGGTCCCTCCATACTATGACAGGTGACTTAAGGGTAGAGTCCAAGGAAGAGAAGATAAGCAATCCAATGCTAACTGAAATGGCTTTTCTTAACAATGAGTCTAAAGGACAAATGGATAATTTTTTTGCCTATATTAAAAAATAGAGCTACACAAGAGATAAAACAGGCATTTCACATTGGGTTTTAAGGACAGCATTAAAAGGGATTGAACTGCCCTTGATAGAAAATGAAGCAAAAGTTAACATCTGGCTCTCAGCTACACTGGAGAGAAGCTCCATCTAGACTGCATTACAGACATTTCTTACTGTCTTTTTAAAAATTGTTTTTTAAAGAAGACAAGAAATATGAGATATGGCTGCTATGTATATGAACTCATGGAAAACATCCTTAATGTCTAGAGAAAGAAGAGTAGTGGGGGCAGCAAACAAGGAACCCTCAATACTGCCATATCTAAGCCATATTTTAATTATTAGGATCATTGTTAGCAGAGACTAGAGGACTGGATCTGGAGTGAGAAAGTTGTTTTTGTTGTTACTGAGTTGTGTTTGACTCTTTGGGACCCCATTTGGATTTTAAAAAAAATATTTACTTTTCTGTCTTTATTAATTTGTTTGTTTACTTTAAGTTTACAATATTCACTTCCACAATCCCTTGAGTTCCAAATTTTCTCCCCTCTTTCTTCCCCACTCCCATAGCAGCATACAATCGAGTATACGAGCTGCAAATACTTTCACATTAGACATTAGTCAGGTTATAAAGAAGGATTATAACTGATGGAATGAACAATGGGAAAGAAGAAACAAAACCAAATGAGAAAAAGAAAGAGAGCAGTCTGCATTCAAACTCCATTCTTTCTAGTTCTTTTCTCTGAATGTGGGAATCTCCTTCCATCATGAGTCTTTTGGAGTTGTCTTATAAACTTGCATTGCTGAGAAAAGTCCAGTCTATCAAAGCTGGTCATCACACATACGTTGTGTCTGTCACTGTGTACACATTTCTCCTGGTTCTGCTTTTCTCATTCAGCATCAGTTTATATAAGTTTCTCCAGGTTATTATGAAGTCTGTCTACTCCTTATTTCTTATACACAATAGTATTCCATTACATTCATATACCACAACTTATTTTAGCCATTCCCTGATTGATGGCCATCCACTTAATTTCCAGTTCTTTGTCGCCAAAAAGAGAGCTGCTATAAATATTTTTGTACATATGGGTCTTCATCCTCCTTCTATGATCTCTTTGGGATACAATCCCAGAAGTGATATTACTGGGTCAAAGGGTATGCAATTATCTATAACGTTTTGGGCATAGTTCCAGATTGTTCTCCAAAATGGTTGAATCAGTTTACAACTCCACAAACAATTCATCAGTGTTCTAATTTTTCCACATCCTCTCTAGCATTTGTCATCTTAGCCAATCTGAGTGGTGAGATTTGGTACTTCAGAGTTGTATATGCTTCTAGATATCTTTAATTTCTTCCTCTTAAAACTTACTGTCCATATCCTTTGACCATTTATCAAATGGGGACTGACTTGCATTCTTATAGATTTGACTCAATTCTGTATATTTTAGAAATAAGGCCTTTATCAGAGACATTGTTTGTAAAAATTCTTTTCAATTTTCCCTCTTAATCTTGGTTACACTGGCTTTGTTTGTACAGAAACTTTTCAACTTAACGTAATCAAAATTATCCATTTTGCATTTTATAATACTCTCTAATTCTTGTTTGATGATAAAATCTTCCCTTCTCCATAAATTCGATAGGTAAACTATTCCTTGCTTTCCCAGATTGCTTACAGTATCAGACTTTATACCTAGATCATGCACCCATTTAGACTTGATTTTGGTATACAGTGTTAGATAACAGTCTTATGCCCAGTTTCTAGCATACTATATTCCAGCTTTCCCATCAGTTTTTGTCAAAGAGTGAGTTCTTATCCCCAGAACTGGGGTCTTTGGGTTTATCAAAGAGTATATTACTAGAGTCATTGACTGCTGAGTCTCGTGTACCCAATCTATTCCATTGATCCACTACTCTGTTCCTCAGCCAGCAGCAAGTAGTTTTGATAATTGCTGCTTTATAATACAGATTAAAATCTGGTTTGGCTAGGCTACCTTCACTGGCATTTCTTTTCATTAATTCCCTGGACATTCTGAATATTTTGCTCTTCCAAATGAAATTTGTCACTATTTTTCTAGTTCTATAAAGTAATTTTTGGTAGATTGATTGGTATGGCACTAAATAGATGATTTAATTTAAGTAAAATGGTCATTTTTATTATATTAGCTCAACCCAGCCATGGGCAGTTTATGTTTTTCCAATTAGTTAGATCTGACTTTATTTGTGTGAAAAGTGTTTTGTAGTTGTGTTGGGTTTGTTTTGGCAGATAGATTCCCATGTATTTTATAATGTCTACAGTAACTTTAAATGGGATTTCTCTTTCTATCTCTTGCTGTTGAATTTTGTTAGAAATATATAGGAATACTGAGGGATTTATGTGGATTTATTTTATTTTTTGTTATTTTTTGTTTTAGTTTTTTTGCATTTAAAAAATTAATTTGTTTATTTTCTTGTTTATATCACTCATTTCCATGGGATTTTGAGTTACAAATTTTCTCCCCATCTTTCCCCTACCCACCACCCCCAAACAGTGATCCCACTGTATAGCCCCTCCCCCAATCTGCTCTCTCCTATGTCCTCCCCCATGACCCCTCTGACTTTCCAGTAGGGTAGGACGGGTCTCCCTAGCCCACTGCCTATATATCTTAATTCCCAGTTGCATGTAGTTAATAATAATAATAATAATAATAATAATAATAATAATAATAATAATATAGAGATATATTAACATATTATTATAGAACTTTAAATTCTAGATTCTTTCCCTTCCTCCCTCATCAGCCATCCCCACTGGAAGGACAAGCAATTCAATATAGGCTGTACACATATACTTATGCAGAACATCTCCACAGTGCACATATTGTGAAAGACTGATTATATGTCCCTCTTTCCTATCCCCCCCATTCTTTTCTCTACCCTGTCCCTGTCCCTTTACAGAAATGTGTACTTCCAGAAACACTCTTCCCGCTACTGCCCTCCCCTCCATAATCCTACCTGTCATCCCCATCCCCCCTACTCTCCTGTGTGGCAAGATACCCAGTTTAGAGTTTATGTCATTCCTTCACTAAGCCAAATTCAATGAAAGTAAGGCTGACCCTTTCCCTTTTGCTTTCCTGTTCTTACCCTCCATTGTAACAATTATCCCTTGCCTCTTCTATATGAGATGATTAACCTCATTCTGTCTCTCCCTGTCTCCTCTCATTCTAATCCTCTCCCACCTCAGAATTTCACCTTTTAAAATATCATCCCTTCCTATTCAATTGATGCTGTACTCTCTATGTACAAATATATACACATACTAAGATAAGTGTTCATATGCATATATATACCCTTCTACATAGACATATGCGTATGTATATGTTTATATACATTTGTATTCCCTTCACCTATCCTCATACTGAGAAAAATGTCATAATTTACACTGATCATTTCTCCATGCTGGCATGTAAATAGATCAACTTTGATAAGTTTCTTATGATTTCTTTTCCATGTTTACCTTCTCATGCTTCTTGTATTTGAGTATCAAATTTTCTTTTCAGTTATGGTTTTTTCAGCAAGAATGTTTGAAAGTCCTCCACCTCACTGAATGACCATATTTTCCCTTGGAACATTATATTCAATTTTGCTGGGTAGGTGATTCTTGGTTTTAATCCTAGCTCCCTTGATCTCTGGAATATCATATTCCAGGTCCTTCAATCCCTCATTGTAGAAGCTGCCAGATCCTGGGTTATCCTGATTGGGTTTCCACAGTATTCAAATTGCTTCCTCTTGGCAGCCT
>CM053601.1:5316480-5376073 GCA_028646575.1 Pseudocheirus occidentalis
GATGCTTTCTAAGTTCTTTTTTTGATCATGGCTTTTAGGTAGTCCAATAATTTTTAAATTGTCTCTCCTGGATCTATTTTCCAGGTCAGTGTTTTTTTCATGGAAATATTTCACATTGCATTTTATTTTTTCATTTGCTTGGATCTGTTGAATAGTATCTTGATTTCTCATAAAGTCATTTGCTTCCATTTTTCCACTCTAATTCTGAAGGAATTATTCTCTTGAGAATGCTTTTAAGACTCTTTTTCCATCTGGAAAATTTGACTTTTTAAGGCTTTCTTCTCATTGGCTTTCTGGGCCTCTTTTGCCATTTGAGTTCATTTATTTTTTAAAGTGTTATTTTCTTCAGTCAGGTTGTTGACTCTCTTTTCATGATTTTCTTGCATCATTCTCATTTCTCTTGCTAATTTTTGCTCCACTTCTCTTATTTGGCTTTCAAAATCCTTCTTAAGCTGATTTATGGCTTGTAGGCAGTCTTCATGTTACTTAGAGGGTTTATTTTATATACCTCAACTTTGCCAAATTTATTGTCTCAAGTAGTTTTTCACTTGATTCTCTAGGATTCTCCAAGTATATCATCATATCATCTGCAAAGAATGAGAGCTTAGTTTTTTCTTTGTGCAATTTGATTCCTTTGATTTTTTTTTATTCTCTAATTGCTAGTGCTTACATTTCTAGTACCAGATTGAATAATAGGGGTGATAGTGGACATCCTTGTTTCACTCCTGATCTTATTGGAAATGCTTCTAGCTTATCATCATTACATATAATACTTGCTGATGGCTTTAAATAGATGCTACCTATTATTTTAAGGAAGCCTTCATTTTATTCCTATACTTTCTAGTGTTTTTAATAGGAATGGATGTTATATTTTGTCAAAACCTTTTCTGCATCTATTGAGATAATCATACAATTTCTACTAGTTTTATTGTTTATATGATCAGGTATACTGATGGTTTTCCTAATATTGTACCACCCTTGCATTCCTGGAATAAATCCTACCTGATCAAAGTGTATTATTCTTCTGATAAGTTGCTGTAGTCTTTTTGCTAATATTTTATTTAAAAATTTTGCATCTATATTCATGAGGGAGATTGGTCTATTATTTTCTTTATTTCATCTCTTCCTAATTTAGGTATCAGTACCATATTTGTGTCATAAAAAGAATTTGGTAGGATTCCTTCTTCAGCATTTTTCCCAAATAGTTTGTAGAGTACTGGAATCAATTCTTCTTTAAATGTTTGAGAGAATTCACTAGTAAATCCATCTGGCCCTAGAGATTTTTTCCTAGGGAGTTGATGTTGATGGCTTGTCCATTTTTTTTCTGGGATGGCGTTATTTAAGTAATTTACTTCCTCTTCAGTTAATCTGGGCAATTTATACGTATGTAAATTCATCCATTTCAGTAACATTGTCAAATTTATGTGCATATAATTGGGCAAAATTATTCCCAATTATTGTTTTAATTTCCTCTTCACTGGAGGCAGATTCACCCTTTTCCTTTTTGATACTAGTAATCTGGTTTTCTTCTTTTTTTTTTTATCATATCCACTAAAGGCCTATCAATTTTATTGGTTTTTTTTTCACAAAACCAGCTCTTATTTTTATTTATTAATTCAATAGCTTTCTTAATTTCAATATTATTAATCTCTCCTTTGGTTTTCTTTATTTCTAATTCAGTATTTAAGTGGGGATTTTCAATTTGTTCTTTTTCTAGCTTTTTCAATGCATACTCAATTCATTGACCTCCATTTTCTCTAATTTATTCATGTATGCATTCAGGGATATAATATTTCCTGTACGAACTGCCTTTGCTCAATCCCACAAGTTTTGGTATGTTGTCTCATTATTATCATTCTCTTGAATGAAGTTACTGATTGTTTCTGTGATTTCTTTTTCAACCCACTCATTCTTTAGGATTAAATTATTTAGTTTCCAATTAGTTTTTCATCTATCTTTCCATGGCCCTTTATTGCATATGATTTTTATTGCATCATGATCTGAGAATGATGCATTTAATATTTCTGCCTTTTTGCACTGAACTGTGAAGTTTTTATGCCAGAGTACATGGTTGATTTTTGTGTATGTGCCACATACTGCTGAGAAGAAGGTATATTCCTTTTTATACCTATTCAGTTTTCTCCAGAGATCTATCATATTTAGCCTCTCTAAAATTCTATTCACCTCCTTAACTACTTTCTTGTTTATTTTTTGGTTAGATTTATCAAGTTCAGAGAGGGGTCACTGAGGTCCCCCACTAGTATAGTTTTGCTATCTATTTCTTCCTTTAATTCCCTTAACTTTTCCTCTAGGAATCTGGTTGTTATACTGCTTGGTGCCTTCTCAATGGTGCCTTTTAGCAGGGTGTAGTTTCCTTCCTTATCTCTTTTAATTAGATATATTTTTGCTTTATTTTATTGAGATAAGGATTGCTACTCCTGCTTTTCTTTTTATTTTAGCTGAAGCATAATATGTTCTACTCCAATCTTTTATCTTTACTGTGTGTGTATCCCCATTTCAAATGTGTTTCTTGTAGACTGCATATTATAGGATTATGTTTTAATCCATTATGCTATTTGCCTTTGTTTTATGGGAGAGTTCATCCCATTCACATTCGCAGTTATGGTCACTATTTGTGACTTTACCTCCATCCTATTCAGTCCCTTGTTTATTTTTATTTCTTCCTTCTCCTTTCCCCTCCTTAAGAGTTTTCCTTTTGACCACTGACTCCCTCAGTATTCCATCCCTGTGGCCCCCCCCTTTACTTAGCTTTTCCCCTTACTACTATTTCCCTCCTTTCTATCCCCCCCTTCTTAAATCTCCTCTTACCCATCTTACTGCCTGTAGGGCACAATGGATTTTTATACTTAACAGAGTATGCTATTTTGTCTTTGAACCCAAACCAACAAGAGTAAATTTCATACAGTGCTCCTCTCCCTCCCTCCTTTCCCTCTATTATAATGAGTTTTTGCGTCTTTTTATATTATAATCTTAAACTTAACTGATTATGTTGATCCCTCTTTGAACCAGAACCAATGAGAATAAAGTTCATATGATGTTCATCTCCCTCCCTCCTTCCTCTCTACTATAGTATGTTTTTATGCCTCTTTGTGTGGCATAATTTACCTTTTTCTGCCTCATTCTTTCCTTTTCTCTTATCATAGTCCCTTTGAACCCCTTAATAAGGTTTTTATTGCCATCAAATTAGTTCATTTATACCCACACCATCTATCTGTGTATATTCCTTTTAAATTTTGTCCCTATTTTGAGAAAGCAGAACTTCCTCAACCTATGTGGGAAGGGAGGGAAGTGAAAGAGCATTTACATAGCACTCAGTGCCAGGCTTTACACTAATAAATATTATATGCTAACAAATATCATATCATTTGATTCTCACCACAACCCTGGGAGGATAGTGATATGATTACACAAAAGGAAACTGAGGCAAACAACTTAAGTGAGCCATTCAAGCTCCCATAGATAACTGGTCCTCAGTAATAGGATTAGAATTCTGATTTTCCTTGCCAGACAATGTTTTCTAGTATATGGTGTGGCATCTAATACTTGTTTTGGGGGAAATATGCTTCTGCAAAAAATTACATCAGCAATGATTTCTTTCCCTTACCTTTATTTCAATCTGATTGGGCCTGAATTTGATTTTAAGGTTTGGAGTTTTTGTTTGTTTGGTTTATTTTATTTTATTTCCAGGGAGGACTGGACAGCTAAGTTTTTTACCTAAACCTTGGCAAGGCAAGAGCATCAGAATCTCTCCCTCTCCCCACATAGCTTCATGGCTAGTAGTCACTTCTAGGCTCTCACCTTCAGATCAAGGCAAGTAATTGAGAGGAATTTATTAAGTGCCCACTATTGATAAAACCAGGGATAAAAAGAAAGGCAACCTGGGCCCTGATTGACAAGCTCACTGATCTGCCTCCCCTATCAACCTCCATTGCCTCTCTTTTGTGATCTCTGATTCCTACTGCCTCCATCTCTCCATCACTGACAACCCAGGAAAATGAGCTGTGACTTCCTCCTGAATGGACCTGAGATCTGATACTTGGAGATTGTGAAAGAGCCATATGGGCACAATTTTCACTAATGAACATGGAAACCCCTCTTGCCTTCTGTTATTGTCATTTGGTCATTCAGTCATGTCTGATTCTTTGTGACCCCATGAACCACAGCATGCCAGGCCCTTCTACCCTTCGCTATCTCCTGAAGGTTGTCCAACTTCATATTTGTTGTTTCCATGACACCATCTATCAATCTCATCCTTTGCTGTCCCCTTTTACTTTTGCCTTCAATATTTCCCAACAGTAGAGTCTTTTCCAATGAGTCCTGTCTTCTTATTTTATGGCTAAAATATTTAAGCTTCAACTTCAGTATTTGACCTTCCAATGAACAACCAGAATTAATTTCTTTAAGTATCAGTTGATGTGACCTCCTTGCTATCCAAGGGCTCTCCAAAGTCTTCTCCAGCACCACATTCAAAAGCATTGATTCTGCAGTGCTCAATTTTCCTTATAGTTGAACCCTCACCACCACACACCAAAAACCTTAGCTCTGACTATACAGACCTTTGTCAGCAAGGTGATAGCTCTGCTTTTTCATATGCTGTCCAGGTTTGCCATAGCTTTCCTTCCAAGGAGCAAGCATCCTTTAATTTCATGGCTGTTGTCACTGTCTGCAGTGATCTTAGACCCAAGAACATATAATTTGACACTGCTTCCCTTTTTTTCTCCTATTTGACAGAAAGTGATGGGACCAGTTACCAGGATCTTTGCTTTTTTATGTTAAGCTTCAAGTCAGCTTTTACACTCTTCTCTTTTGCCCTCATTAAGAAGTTTCTTAATGCTTCTTTACTTTCTGCCATCAGAATGGCACTGTCTGTATCTCTGAGGTTGTTGGTATTTCTATGAGCAGCCTTAATTCTGGCTTTGCATGATCTGCTCTTCATATAAGCTAAACAAATGACAATATACAGCCTTGTCATCCTCCTCTTCCAATTTCAAACCGATTAGTTGTTCCTCGGTCAGTTCTGACTGTTGCTGCTCGACCCACATACAGGTTTCTCAGGAGACCAGTAAGATGATCTGCTCCTCCTGTCTCTTTGAGGACTCACCACATTTTGTTGGGACTCACACAGTCAGAGACTTTTGTGCAGCCAATGAAGCACAAGTAGATTTTTTTTCTGGAGCTCCCTTGCTTTCTCCATAATACAGTGAACATTGATCATTTGGTCTCTAGTTCCCCTGACACTCCTAATAATTCTTGATTCACACATTGCTGAAGCCCTGGTTACACAATCTGAAGCATCACCTTGCTGGGGAGTGAAAGGAGCACAATTGCTCAATCATTTTAATGTCCCTTGCCTTTGTCCTCCTTTAGGATTGGGATGTAAACAGAACTTTTCCAACCTTGGGGCCACTGTTGGCTTTTCCAAATTTGCTGGAATACTGACTACAGCACCTTGTCTTTGGGGATCTTAAATAGCTCAGTTGGAATTCTATCACCTGCCCTAGCCTTATTGTTAGTGATGCTTCTGAAGGTCCACGTGACTTCATTCTCCAGGGTATCTGACTCTAGACCACCAGCCACACCATCATGGTGATTGGTAATGCTCAGATTTTTCTTGTTTAGTTCTGCTGTGTATTCTTCCTATCTCTTCTCACTCTCTCCTACTTCTGTTTCTTGCCTTTTAACCCAGCGCTATTCTTGACCATATTTCTCCCTAAGCCCTCCATAGGATGAATGGCTTCCTAATACTAAGGTGTGCTTGGGCTGTTATTGGGTCACCGACCAGGCCATTTGCTGATTCTGTCTAATGGGGCAGAAAATGACCCAGGGCTTAGGAGCCCCAGGTCATTGTGCCTTTGCCTGTTCATCATTTGCTACCATTCCATCTTTTCCTATGCTCTACCCATCCTTACACCTATTATTCAACCTGATGATCACTTCCTATCCCTTTGTTCCAATATTTTTCCACACCATTACTCTGCCACTCTGGCAACACTCTCAAGGCTCAGCCCCTCCATAGGTACCCTCCAAGACTCTGTTCTAGGCACTCTTCTCTCTCCCTCATCAGTTCCCATGAGTTCAGTTTTCATAATTTTAACAGTGATTTCCAGATCTATCTATCCCCAGTACCCCCCTCAGTTTCAGTCCCAAATTACCAAATACCTATTGGATAGTTCCATCTCAGAGCCATCTCAATCTCAACATGCCTAAAACAGAACTCATTATTTTCCACCCCACTCATCTTCTACCACCAAAGCCAATGTCTTCAGAGCTTACCTATTACCACTGAGGGCACCACTATCCTCACAGTCAGTGAAGTTTGAAACTTTGGAAATATCCTTGACTCCTTACTCTCACTGACCCGAAATCTCTCTCTCTCTCTCTCTCTCTCTCTCTCTCTCTCTCTCTCTCTCTCTCTCTCTCTCTCTCTCTCTCTCTTTCTGTGTCCCTCCCTTCCTCTCCTGTGTGTGTCTCTCTCTGTCTCTCTCCCTCTCCCTCTGTCTCCGTCTCTCCCCCCTCTCTCTTTCCCTCTCTCTCTTCATCTATTATCTATATATAAATGTGTATACACACATATATCATTTATACATATTATATTTTATATATCACCTACATCTATATAATCAATTGCCAAATCTTGCTATTTCTGCACCCACATCTTTCTTCTCACATTGACTCTTAACAGCAGTTCAGGTCTTTATCATCTCTTGCCTATATTAGCACAGTTGTCTCCTATTTAATCTCTTGCCTCAATTCTTCCCCCTTCCTTCCATCTGTCCTTCACAAGCTGCCAAAGTGACTTTCCTAAAATCCAGCACTGATGGCACCAATGCCTACCTTCACTATTCAATCCACTCCAGTGACTATTATTACATTTAGGATGTAATATACACTGCTCTGCTTGGCATTACTAAAAGAAGAGAAATGGAAGCAAAAACAACCCCAAAGGGGCGGCTAGGTGGCGCAGTGCACAGAGCACCGGCCCTGGAGTCAGGAGTACCTGAGTTCAAATCCGGCCTCAGACACTTAACACAAAAAAACTAGCCATGTGACCTTGGGCAAGTCACTTAACCCCAACTGCCCTCCAAAAAGAAAAAGAAAAAAAAAACAACCCCAAAGTTTTTCTTCCTACCAGGCAAATAAAGATAAGAATAACCAATGTTGGAGGCATTAGGGAAAGACAGATGATCTAATGAATGTGTCATTGGTAAAGCTGTGAAATGGTTCCTTCCCATTCTGGAAAACAATTTCAAATTATGCAAATAAAGTAACTAAAATATTTATACCCTTTAATCAAGAAATTCTACTACCAGTTACTTATCCAAAGGAACTCACTGACAAAAAGAAAGGTTCTGTACATATCATAGTATGTATAGTAGACATAGTAGCTAAGAACTAGAAACAAAGTAGACGTCCAGTGATCGGGGAATAGTTAAAGAAATTGTGGTATAGAAATGTAATAGAAGATTACTGGGTTGTTAAGAAATGATGAACATGGAGAAACATGGAAAGAGTTACATGAACTGATGCAACGTGATGTAAGCAGAGCCGACAAAACAACGTGCACAGTAAATACAGCAATGGAAATAGAAAGAACAGTGACAAAACAAATGAAAATGAATATTTTGAAATAAGAAAGCATGCCTGGCCCCAGAGAAATGACAGGAGTAGGATGCTACAAACTGAATCAGTTTTTTTTCCAATTGGTATTTCAGCTTTGCTGGATTGATTTCTCTCTTCTTCCTTTCTTTTCTCTTCATTCCTTTGCTGGCTCCACAGCTCACTGGGGATACAGACATCCACATGTCACTAGCTAATTTTCTTAGGTCTTGGGGAGTCTGGTCAAACAATAACACCACATTTAGTAAGTACCCACTAAGTGGCTGCAGGAGTCTGCCTTGAGATTCTAAAAAGCAGGGACTTTGTATAGTGTGTATTCTAGCCTGAAAGAAACGATTTATTATCTCAACTGGAAAAGATGCCAAGTCCCTCCCTGTGTAGGTCTATTATTCTTACTCTGGTCCATAATAACAGAGGCAGGTAGGTGACCCAGTAGATAAAGCACTGAACCCGGGGTCAGGAAGACTTGAGTTCAGATCTGGCCTTAAACAATTACTATCTGTGTGACCCTGGGCAAGTCACATCATCTCAGCCTCAATTTCCTCATCTGTAATATTATTCCTGCATAGTGTTATTGTGAAGGTAAAATATGGTAATATCTATAAAGTGCTTTGCAAAGCTACTCTCAATAGTCATAATGGGAGGGACAGAAATAAGGACTTTACTTGTGATTTTGTTGACAGATGAGGAAACGGTCTACTAGTGCAGGCTGGCACCTTCTCTGTAACCTTTACAGTCTCAGAGAGCTGCCTAGAGAGTCCACAGGGCAGCCAGAAAAAACATCAGAGAAGATTTGAACCCAGATCTCCCATGTTCTGAGGCCCACTCTTCATTCTCTTTGCCACACTGACTTTACAAGTCTAGGAGATCCATCTCTCAAAGGTTTACGCTTTTAGAAAAAGGGATAACCAACCTTGACACTCAGAAGATAAAGTTCTCCCACCATCAATCACACCAAAACCCATTTCTCTTTAGCCAAGCTGGCCTTCCTGATGGTCAAAAGGCAAATAACTGAGTGCACAATGTGTCCACGCCCACTTGTCTCCAGCCTATAATGGAGTTTGTCGTTTGGCATTTTTAGGTGAGCGCATGAGGCATTCTCGTGCCAACTTTCTTGCTGATGGATACAGGATGCTGCAGGTGGCTGCAGTCATCCCCAGCCATCCCTACCCAATCCAACATCTGCACAGCTGCCCCACATGGCTAAAGATTATCTCACATCAGAACTAGAATCTCTATACCCATTCCTGGGTGTGGAGAGACACAGGGCACAGAGAAGGCGTGGGCCGAGAAGGACTTGATTGTTAGTATACTCTGCTCAACAATATGGTTCGTGTGTGTCCCTCTATCTACACTCAAGTGGCCACTGTCCAAGGTCAGGCCCACCTCACCTAGGCCAGAGAGCTGCTTGTTTGACAAAGATCTGGGGGTTAGAGTGGACTGAATCAACAGTGTGAAGCTGTAATCAGCAGAACAAATATGAGATTCACAGAGGCATGTTGGCAAATGTTTTAACAATTAACTCCCTGAAAAAAAGGGACAGCTAGGTGGCATAGTGGATAGAGTGACAGGCCTTGAGTCAGGAAGACCTGTATTCAAATCTAGCCTCAGAGAGTTACTGTATGATCCTGGGCAAGTCACTTAACCTCTATTCACCTCAGTCTCCTCATCTGTCAAATGAGCTGGAGAAGGAAATGGCAAAGCTCTCCAGTATTTCTGCCAAGAAAACCCCAAAATGACTGAACAAGGACTATGAAAATGCATGCACACTCTCACACACACTTTTAAATTTAATCTGCATTATTAACCTTTTAATGCCACTGCTTCCTTAAGTCTAAGCAATCAAGAAAGCAGTAAATAAGTCACATGATCCCACTGTGACTTCACAACAACCCTATGAAGAAGATGTAACAGGTAATAACGTAAGTCAGGCAGTCAACAAGCCTTTATTAGGCACTTACTAACTATACATGCTGCACTGTGCTGAGTGCTGGGATGCAGAGAGGTGAAAATGCAGTCCCTGGTCTCAAGGAGGTGCTTACTATTAAGGTGTGATCATTCCCATTTTACAGAAGAGAAACTTCCTTCCTTCCTTCCTCTCTTCCTTCCTCCCTTCCTCCCTCCCTTCCTCCCTTCCTCCCTCCCTTCCTCCCTTCCTTCCTCCCTTCCTTCCTTCCTTCCTGCCTGCCTGCCTGCCTGCCTTTCTTGGTCCCTCTCTTCCTTCTTTCCATCTAACATGCTATACTTCTCCATTAGAACACAAGTTCTTTGAAAGAAGAGCTGTCTTTTCATGTTATCTTTCTACCTCCAGCTCCTTGTACACTATGGGTTTTAAATCATTGCTTATTGTATGGGATTCTCATCATTCGGGCATGGAGTCAGAGTGGGCCTTGTAATAGGCAAATGCTACTAAAGAAATGTAGCCCTGGCTGCATGGCTAATGTAGATCTGAATAGGTCATTTACTAGGAATAGGAATATCCTGATGTGCTTAGGGGCTCAGGGACAACCAGTTCTAGGCCAACACACCTTCGCAGACCTCTGCACAGCATTGACAAGACAAGCACCTTTGAAAGATGTTGGAAGTGGGATGAGTGCAGTGAGGATCAAGCATTCCAAAAGAGCCACCATGAAACCTGCTTCCCAGCTCCCAACAGAGAGGCAACGAATTTGAGCCATGGTCAAAACAAGGATTTTTGTTTAACAGGCATGTTTGTTATTAGAGGGTTTTTGTTTTTTGTTTTTCAAATGAGAGAGAAGTGGGAAGGAGAGAAAACAAATACTTATTCATCTAAAATTTAAATGAAGAACAAAATAATCTCAAACAGCAGATAACCTGAAATCACTTATATCTGCCCTTGAGATGCATTCTACATATTTTGTCAGAGAGCTGTATTCCCTAACTATTTCTAGCTTAGGATTATTCTGATTTCCCTTTCCCCCTGTGAGCATGATGCAGAGAAGAGAGGACAGCATCAGATTCATATGCTAGCCTTGCTATAGACGTTTGTGATCTTGGGCAAATCACTTCTGATATAAAAAGAGGTGGCTCAGTTGGATGATTTCTACATTGAGATCCCCAATGCCTGTTGGATGGAATCCTCAGTGACGGGACCCACTTTATCGGTGCCTTCACTCTGCTTCCATGATTCTTCTATTTGCCTGTTTCCCTTTCTTCTGAATCTTTCCCCTAACCTCCATTCCTGGTAGATGACTTTACTTCCTGTTTCATGGAGGAGGTAGAAAACTTCTCTGAAGACACATGCCCAGATTGTCTTTGTATTTTCACCCATTGTCTATCTCCCACTTGCCTTTGGCCTCAGAAGAAATGGCCTCATCTCCCTTTCCCAGGATAACGTCTTCACCCATGCCATTAGTCTTTGAGAAAGGCGGGTAACCAGACTGGGGGAGGGCCATGTAGAGCTTGAACTAGCTGGCCTCTAAGATTCCTTCCAATGCTAACCTTTGGAGAGCTCATGCTTCCTCTTTTCTCTGGGCCATTGTCCATTAATTCTTTCCCCTTTCTTTCATCTTCATGTCTCCATGATCTCTGGAATCCCATTGACACTGACCTCCTTGCATTCTCTCACACATGCTGCTCCAACTCCAGCTCCTGAGTGGGTATTTTCACAGGCTGTCCCCTCATCCTGGAATATTTCTCCTTCATCATTTCTGACTCCTGGCTTCCTTAAAGTCTGAGCTAAAATGTTACTATCAATAGGAAGCCTTTCCCAAGCTCTCTTGACTCTAGCTCCTTCCTTCATATGGTTATTTTTCATTTTTCCCGGATGTAACTTGTCTGTACAGAGTTGTTCACAGGCTGTCTACCCCATCAGACTGCTCTTGAGACAAGGGGTTGTTTTTTCTCTTTCTTTTTAACCCCAATGCTGAGAACAATGCCTGGACAATAGTAAATGCTCAATCAATGGGTAATGACTAACTTTCTCTTACTTTTCCTGCCATCTTAGGTAAAGAAAGGCTTGGAGGATCCTGCTACATGGGATTTGCCCACTGGTGGGTAATCAGCCAGTATCCATATCCTGGGACCCAGAGATGGTGCTCTTCAAATGGGGAAGGAGGCTGTCTTGAGAGAAAATATGGTATATAGGAATGAAGAGAGCATGGAGACCAAAGAGGAAATGTTGAGGGTAGGGAGAGTGCCATCCAATTAGAATGGCACACACTAGTAATTAACTTTTACTTTCTAGGATTTAAAAGTAAAAATACATTTATCTGAAATCACCTACCCCAGGAGATTTACAGCAGGCCAAGATTGCTTTTCAATCCCCTTCAAAATATAAGACTGTTTGCTTAAAATATTTACATATGAAAAGACTGGGAAATTACAACTGTTAGGAGACTAAAACAAGGGGATGGTAAAAGGTTTATTATGTTCTTTAAGCCCCAGAGCATTTTTATTGTAATTTGGCCTTTTAAAAAATTCTGTGTATCATCACCTCAGTCTGAAATGAGCCCCATTACAAGGAAAATAAGGGGGGGGGAGGGACTGCGTGCAGTCTTTATAGAGAAGCATGATCCCAGCCAGCTACAACTCCAAAGTCGCGATGGTTGAGCCACTTCTTGATGGAGAGGTGAGGGAAGGAAGATGCATTTTCAGAAACAGTCATCACGGGGATTTGTTTGGCTTGACTAACTGTATTTGTCACACAGACTTTGTTTTTGTTTTTCTTTCCCCCCCCTCCCCCCAGTGGAGCAGAGAGTGGAAGGTGAGATGGGATAGGGAGGGATCGAAAGAAAAAGAAAGAAAGAAAGAAAGAAAGAAAGAAAGAAAGAAAGAAAGAAAGAAAGAAAGAAAGAAAGAAAGAAAGAAAGAAAGAAAGAAAGAAAGAAAGAAAAATTGAAGCATTTTTAAAGGTACTGCAGTGTATAGATTCCTGGTCCTGGAGTCAGGAGACCTGAATTAGAATCTAGCTTCAGAGGCTTGCTAGCTTTGTGACTCTGGGCAAGTAATGTAACCTCTACCTGCCTCAGTTTTCTCACTCATAAAACGGGCATAACAGCATCAGCTCTGTGAGGTTCAAAGTAGACGACATTTATAAAGTGCTCAACACCGTGCCTGGCTCACAGTAGGTGCTTAATAAATGCTTATTTCCCTCCTTTCTTCATGGTGGTAAAAGGTTTCAGCTGTGAGTCACATCCTAGGCTGGGAGCCAGAAGGGCTCTCCCCAGGCATGGAGAGGTGACATGCCAGTTAGGCCCCCCTTCTCAGTGATACAAAGCCCACTTTCCCATGTGGTGGGCCCCGGCCCCCACAGAAGGTGGGCAATGGGGCAGGTTCCCCACCAAGGCAGCCATCAGCTAGATCTGCTCCAGGCCCGTGAATGCTACCGCTGCTCCAAGCCTGACAAGTTAGGGTCACACCACACAGCCGAGTCTCTCAGGACCCATAATAATGAAAGGAAGTAGGATGCCTGAGTAGAACTGCTGGGCTTGGAGACACCAGCTGTGTGGTTCTGGGCAAGTTGCTTGACCCAGTTTGCCTCAGTCTCCTCATCTGTAAAAATGATCTGGAGAAGGAAATGGTGAAGCACTTGAGCATCTTCACAAAGAAAACCCCAAATGGGGTCAGAAGGAGTTAGACGACAACCACGACAACCACAACCACCACCAGCAGCAACAGCAGACTTTTATGAACACAGAGAAGGTGGACCGGTCAGGAGGTGAGGCTGCTGCACCAATATCTTCCACAAGTGAATGCACAGAGGAAAAACGCCTGCAAACATCAAGATGGTGTGTAGAGGGGGAAAGGGAGAGAGAGGGAACAAGCCTTTATTAAGCACCTGCTGTGAGCCCAAAACTGCTCAAAATGCTCCCCCAATCATTTTCTCATTTGATCCTTGTAAGTTAGAGTCTACTAGAATCCCTTCTTTACAGCTGAGGAACGCTTTGAAGCGGCTTGCCCAGGGTCACACAGCTAGCGAGCATCAGTGTGGCCAGAGCAGAGAGAAGGCTTAACTTGGAGTCAGGAAGGCCTGGGTCCAAATCTTGTCTTAGACACTTCCAAACTGAACCAAGCTGAGACAGCCTCTATGGGACTCAATTACCTCATCTGTAAAATGAGGGAATTTAATCTGATAATCTTACAGGTCCCTTTCAGTCCTAAATCCATGATCTTATGGGAAAACACAGACAAGAGCTGCACCCTACAGACAGGCATGGGTCGGTTGTGATTTGCTTCACTGGAGGGAGTAGCTAATCCAAGGGAGGTCATACAGAATCCACAGGAGTCTAAGTGTTAAAGGCCTATTCTCCCTCCTGCCCCCCTCCCAGCCCCCACCCAAAGCTCATGCTGAGTTTGTGAAAGCATACAATTGCTTTCACATCTGTGCTACACTTCCAAGCTGAGTTTCTCCGTAATAACTGTAATTTAGATCTAGCCAACAGAAAACAGGTGTTTTCAGTCATCCTAGCCTCCGGCCGGGTGTCCCAGCTCTGTGTGGTGAAGAATGTGCACAGAGCATCCATTGTTCCTCCAAGCCCTCCCTCCTCCTTCTCCAAAAAGGATTATACAAGATTGCCTTGCTCTGAGGGACAATGAAGGGGCCCGAACAAGAAAGAATGTCTTCGGGGTCAATGCCGAAGAGTCTCTATGAAGAATAATTATTTAAGAAAAACACCCAAGCATTCATCTCTGACATTTTCACAAATTAAGCTATCCTTTAGGGGCAGACAGCATTTCAGAAATAGGTCACCTGAACCCACAGGGAGAGAAGTGAAAATCCTGGCATTTCCTTTCCAAAATATGAATCTAATCTGGCAAGAAAAATAGTTAGCCCAGCTTTGAAAAGAAGAAATTGCCCCTTCACCCAAGTTCTAGAAGAAATAAGTCATTGGGCTTAATTCAAAATGAGGAAGTTACGGAATCTCAGAGTTGATGGCCATCTGGTCCAAATAGTTCATGAACAGGAATCCACTTCTATGACTCCCTAGAACAAGCAGTCATTTATTTAGCCTGCACTCAACAATCTCTGGGTTGTGAGGACTCAATGCCTCCAGAGGAAAACCATTTCATGCTGGGAAAGTTTTAATTGCTGGAATTATTTTTTTAATACCTAACTGGCTACCCACTCCACTCACCCATTGTCTTAGTTCTGCTCTTGAACGGTGGACCAAGTAAACCATCATAGTCTTGCTTTAAATGCTTCCATATGGTTAACACACAAAAGCCAGGATGAAGAAAACCCATTACTAAATAATTTCCCTTTATACCCTGGGCCTACGGCACTGTTTTTACAGCTACCCCTTCCTCTAATTCTGGAACCATGACATGATCCAACCAATTTTGCAGTGTTCTTGACTGGGGGTGGGGGCTTAGTCTATGCCCCTGGACCAAGAACCCTTCTTGGGCACCACTACCCTCTGGGTGTTAATTTCTTAATTAGAGTTTAAGCTCAGTAGGGAAAGGTAACCATAATAACAGAAGTGAGTACAGGGTGTGGCACACGAGCACTTAATAAATATTCATTCATTTATTCATTTTGCTACCTTCATTCCATACCATTACTCCTATCCTCAGTGTCTGACCTGGAACTCTAGCTCCTGCCACAGGGCACACACACCTGAGTAGTGACAGTTCACTGTACTAAACCTGAACTATCTGTACCACCCCCCAACCTTTGGTGAGTCAGTAGACTGGGGAAACTGGGGAGCTGTGAGTTCACTTCTCACACTCTTACCTCACCAGTTGGGACCCTTGTGAGTTAGGAAGCTTTGGTGTAGACCTGGTCATTTGGGGTCATTTTGGGGTCATTTTTTGAACCCCTGGGTTCTGAGCAACCCACATCAGCAGATGTGCAATGGTCTTCACCATCCTATTTTCTGGGCATCTTCATGTGAAACCAACAAACCTCCCTCCCTCATCCACACTTTGCCAATATATTCCCCCTCTTACTCTTAGAGCAATAATCAAATCAGCATTGCCATACCTCAAAGAGACAACTTAATCACTTGCACAGAAGCTCTAATCCCCTTCCCAGTCTCTTACGAGACCAAATCTCCTATGACCAAGCGTCCCCTATATATATAGTCTTCCTCTCTTAGAATGTAAGCTCAGTGTTGGCAGGGCCCATCTTACATTGTGTCTCCAGCCCTTAGCTGTACTTAACACAAAGTACATGTCCCTTGGCAGATATGTACTTAGCACATGGTAAGGGTTATACTAAATGCTTCCATGTTTCCTTTCTCCTTTCTCCTTCCTTCTTTCCTTCCTTCCTTCTTTCTTTCTTTCTTTCTTTCCTTCCTTCCCTCCCTCCTTCCTTTCCTTTCCTTCCTTCCTTCCTTCCTTCCTTCCTTCCTTCCTTCCTTCCTTCCTTCCTTCCTTCCTTCCTTCCTTCCTTCCTTCCTTCCTTCCTTCCTTCCTTCCGCATAAATATTCAATGGATTTCTCCTATGGAGGAATAACACCAGGAAGAATATTTGACCTTATTCTTAAGCAAATTTTTTAAAAATAAAAGAAAGTCACAGAATGTTGGTGAGAGAAGAAACCTGAAGCGGCTGAGGACTTTTAAAACAGCTGACCATTATTGTTACTGTTGTTGTCATTATTACATTTCACATGGAAGAGTAGGCAAAGCTGAATTCCCTTGGCCCTGACGGTCTCTGCTGTCCATCAGACAGTGGATCACAATATTCATTACAGGGGACACCAGGCATTCTCACAACTAAGTAGAGAAGAGTCCTCAGAGCAGCACTGTGGAGCGATGCCCCCCCAATGCCTCTCAGTTTGCATAGCCTCTGAGTCGGCAATAACACCACAATGTGACCCGTATTCAAAGAGATTAAAGAACAAAGGAAAGGACTCATATGTGCAAAAATGGCAGCTCCCTCTGCACTGGCAAAGATCTGGAAACTAAGGGCATGCCTGACCACTAGCTGAAGAATGTTAGAGCAAGCAATGGTATATTAATACAATGTAATCTTACTATGCTCTAAGAAATGATGAAGGTGGGTGGGCTGGCTAGGTGGTACAGTGAATAGAGCACTGGCCCTGGAGTCAGGAGGACCTGAGTCCAAATCCTGCCTCAGACACTTAACACACACACACAAAAACTAGCCGTGTGATCTTGGGCAAGTCACTTAACTCCAACTGCCCTCCAAAAAAAAAAAGAAAAAAAAAGAAAAAGAAATGATGAAGGGGATGGTTTTCAGAGAAATTTGGGAAGATTTGTATGAACTGATACAAAGTGAATGAGCAGAATCAGAAGAACAATTTATATGATAACAACTACATTGGAAAAACAAACAATTTTGAAAGACTTAGGTACTCTGATCAACACAATTAAAAACCATTAGCCCAGGAGCTCCAGTGATGAAACATACTACCCACCTCCTGACAGAGAGGTTTTGGATTCAGGAGGTAGAATGAGACACAGATATTTTGGGACATGGCCAATGCAAGAATTTCTTTTGCTTTACTATACAAAGGAGTTCCTCTCTCTCTCTCTCTCTCTCTCTCTCTCTCTCTCTCTCTCTCTCTCTCTCTCTCTCTCTCTATCTCTCTCTCTCTCATTTGGGAGAAGGAGGGAGGAGAGAAAACAAATTGCTGCTAATTAAAAAGGTCAATAATTAGTTCTCTAAAATAGAGCAAAGTGGTTGCATCTATTGGGAATTTTGGAGCTCAGGACTTTCTCAAATGTTATATCCAGAAAAATCTATATTTCTCTGATGTTTTAGGTCCCTCTGAGATACGGCTTGGATCGCTTCGCTTAATAAGCAATGGCAAACTTCATTAGATCACTGTGTGCAGTGCCAGCTGGCTCTGCTCTGGAGTGGACGTGGCTAGCATTGAGACATATAGGGTCAGAGTCTCAGAGGTTTAGAGTTGGAAGGGATCTCAGAGGTCATTTAATCCGAACCTCTCATTTTACAGATGAGTTAAATGAGGCCATAGGGGACCTCGGTGGTGTTTCAGTGAGTAGAGCGCCAGTCTAGGAGTCAGGAAGACTCATCCTCCTGAGTTCAAATCTGGCCTCAGGCACTAGCTGTGTGACCTTGAGCAAGTCACTTCACCCTGTTTACCTCAGTTTCATCTTCTGTAAAACGAGCTGGAAAAGAAATGACAAACCACTGCAATCTCTCTGCCAAGAAAACCCCAAATGGGCTCACAGAGAGTCAGAAACAACTGAACATCATAACTGAGGCCCAGAGAAGGTGACTTGCTCAGTATATGTATACAGGTAGGGGGTAAAAGTAGAATCTGGTTTGTTTTTTTTTGCAGCGCAGTTGTGGTTAAGTGACTTGCCCAAAGTCATGTGGCTAGTAAGTGTGTCAAGTTTCTGAGGCTGGACTTGAACTCAGTTCCTCCTGACTCCAGGGCCGGTGCTCTATTCAATGCACCACCTAGCAGCCCCCAAAAGTAGAATCTGAATCCAGGTTCTCTGACTTCAAATCCAACATAGTATCAGTCTGACTTGAGGACCCCTAGAGGGACTGAAAACCTGTTTCTACCATAGACGACAAGTTCGAGTAGGCTAAATTGACTGATTCGGTCCTCATCCCATGTTAAGACAGAAGACTGCTGAATGCTGGCCCTGGATGGCACCTTAGAAATTGCCTGGTCCAACCCCCTCACTTCACAAATGAGGAAATTGGAGCTCAGGGAAGGAAAGTGACTTGTCAAAGGTCACACAGATGGTCATTCAGACGATGGAGACTGACTTCAAACTCAAGGTTCTACCTCCTCTAGCACCCTGCTGTGATGATGGAGGGGTTCACGATGGATTAAGTGAAACAACCACAACTCAATGGGTTCTCCCTCTTTTCGAGAAAAGGTCAGGGAAAGAATCTTCTTTTTTTTTTATCATGACCCATTACCAAGAAAATGCTGGAGGATTTGCCTAATAAACCTCAGAAAAACAGCACTGGGCAGGGCTAAGTATTGATTTCAAGGTGGTAGTTGGCATCTCTGAAATCACTTTGTCTCCCTCATGTTAGGTTAAAAAGGTGGCATATGTCTGGAGTTGTGGGACAGTGGAAAGAACATTAATTTTAGAGTCAGAGAACCTGGCTAAACTTGTGGCTCTGCCACATATTCAATGTATGTGACCTCATGCAGGTCACTTAACCTCTGGGGATCTCAGTTTCCCCATCTGTACTAAGAAGCCCAAGCTAAAAAGCCTTCAGGTAGTGACGGCTATATGTCTGTCACCACCCTTCCTCCCTCCCTGCCACAAAACCACAAAACACAATCAAATCCACTCGGCTGCTCCCTGAACGGGCTGCATCCCTCTGTTCTCTCATGGTCCCACTCACTATGCTTATCATCTTCTGAATCAAAGTGCCCCTCCCTGGTTACCTCTCCCCTTCAGGGAGGTAAGCACCTTGAGGGCAGAAAGCTGGATTTCATTTGTCTGGACTAGAGTAGTCTATCCTTGATAGGACAGACTTTCTATTTGTACCCTAAGCCCAATGTGCGGCCCAAAGAAATCACTTGCATGCTTTTTCATTCATTCATGCCAGGATTGCTTTGCATTGCCAACACCTAGCTCCCTGCCCGACACACAATAGGCCCTTTATTAATTTTTGTTGTATGGGGAGGGATAACTATGGTGGATCTACCCAGCTGTGTTCTCTCTGTCTCTTTCTGTCTTTCTTACACCTACACGCACCTACACGCACCTACACACACACACACATACACACACACACACACCACACACCACAAATGCATACCTAAAATTAGTGACATTTTCAACCTTCAGGGAAAAATAGCTCTACCTAGTCTCTTTTCCTTTTCATTTGAAATCCACTGAAACCAACGGAGAAGTCAGAGGGACGTCCACAGAACGGATTTGATGAAGGATTTGGAGAATATGAAAGGCTTCTTCTCTAAGTGACTACATTTAGATGGCTTTGGCTGAAATTGGGTTAGCTGGAGAAAAGGAATGACTGCCCCTCAAACCACGTCCTTAGCACAGGTGATAACTGACAGTGCCAAGAAGACAGGAAATGATTCCTGTTCTAATTCCAAAGAAGCCTCAGTGTCCCTGCTTTGTTAACTTAGTGTAGGTACTTTGCTCCCTTTTGACAAAGTAAGAAGACATCTCCCCCGGCATCAGGCAGCAAAGGGTGGGGGAACGCTGGGTGCCAGACAGCGGGTGAGGCTCACCTCATCCCTGTGGTTCTTGATTGGCATGCAGAGGATGCTCTGGGTCCTGTAGCCTGTGATTTGGTCCACTTCCGCATTGAACCTCGGATCCTAGGAAGAAGAAATAAATTGAATTAAACAACCTGCTGGTACAAGGATGGATTTCCTCTTCTGGAGTTGATGAGATTAGAAGAACCTAACCTCCTCTTTACCTCATTAACATGAGCAATGCTTCTGGCACTGGAAAATGCATCAGAATTCATCAATCGATACCCTCTTTGACAGGAAGAAACTGAAGAATTATTTTTCAAAGTTTTGGGACAAGCAGTCACGGACAGAAACAAATACTGACAAATACAATTTGGAGAAGCCTGAATTCACTCACCCAGCCGGTCCCAGGCACAAGGGCTGTCTGGAGTTTCATTCAAAGTCTAGCAGTTCCCCGCTGCCAGCCTTCCCAATCCCCTCCCCCACCTCCACCTAACCCTCTCCACCCTTAATGCTTGGGTCAGCAGTCAGGACAGAGGCAGTGTGGGATACTAGAATGCACATGGGCGTTCTTTTTTCTTTTTAATTTTTTTGTCTTTTTTTGGTGGGATGAAGGCAGGGCAATTGGACTTGCCCAAGGTCACACAGCTAGTAAGTGTTAGGTGTCTGAGGTTGAATTTGAACTGAGGTCCTCCTGACTCCAGGGCCAGTGCTCTATTCACAGCACCACTTACCTGCTCCACAAAGTGGCATTCTATAGACACTCTGAGAACATGGATTCAAATTCCACTGCTGTTGGTCATCACCTATAGGACTCTGTACAAGCCACTGCCTCTCTATGTACCTTGGCTTCCTGATCTCAGAGGACCCTTCCAGACCTGGATCTATGATTCTATGTGTGATACTGAATGAGTAAGCTAGCCTGTCTATGCCTCAGTTTCCTTCTATAAAATGAGAGGGTTGATCTCAATGGTTTCTGCCAGCTCTAAATGTAGGTGAAGAGTAGCATCTAAAGCTGCCAGGATCTCACCACCCATTTCCTCCATTGTCCTTTGGGTGCCTGCTGTTGATTTTTCAGAGATCATGCTTTCTCATGATCTATATATTTCATTCTCATTGCTTTATTTTCATGTCTTATAGAACTAGTAAAATTCATCGGAATAATTTAATATTAATGTTCCTCCACCGAAGTTCTACACACATTCCTCCATTCTAAGGTTCTAGGGCCTAGTTGCCCTAGGCTCTGAGAGGCCATGCTGGAACCCAGTGGTGGACTATACATCTGTCATCCCAGAATCATCAAAGCTGATTGGGAGAGGCACATCTGGGTGGTTCCTGGGTGGTGAAGCGTTGGCTAGTTACTAAGTCCTAGAAGGACAGAGATCTTGATTGATAAAAGGAGTGTCCACCTATATGGGATGAATGCCTTTTAAGCATGGAAGGTCCATACTCAAAGCTCAAGAGTTCTTTAGGTACAGAAGTGCATTAAGGATGAACTGTAGGCTAAGGTTTCTGAGTCTCTGTGTGCAGTACCCCATATAAAAGGATTCACCTGTTGCAAATTCAGAGGGAAAATGGGGGAAATGTTGGCAATGCTACTAACAATGGCTGACATTTCTATAACACCTAACAACAGCTGTGGGGTAGGCTCTATTTATTACCATTTTGCAAATGAGGGACCTGAGGCTGAGAGAAGATGTGATTTGTAGTGGGTCCCACAGCTTGTAAGTAACAGAAGTAAGATTTGAAACCAGCTTTTTCTGGCCAGCCCTCTATCCACTATGACACTACCTCTTACCATCTAGAAAGGTTTTAAACAGATGGAGTTTTCAAGAGTTCTTTGAAGAGAGAGTACGGTACCATGGATAAGGTACTAGACAGGGAGTCAAGATGTGTATTCAAATTCCCCCTCAGATGCTTAGCAGCTTAATCAATGCTTGTTGACTGACTTCATTGTTCTGTCTCTTGGTTTCCTCATCTGTATAATGAAGGGGCTGGGCATCATGACCTCTAATTCCCTTCCAGATCTAGAGCTATGGTCACAATTGAAGAGTAAGAGAGAGAATTCTTAATAAGGGGAGTCCACTTGAACACAGTCCCTGCACACGGCACCACGTATCCTAATAGTCCTCTGTCCAACACTCTTCTCTAGAGGTCATGCTTTCTTATGGTTCACATCTATATGCCCTCACTGGAATGATACTGGTGACAGACCTCATAGGAGGTGTGAATAGGGTGGGGCAGGACCGTTTGTAGAAAAAATTCTAACCCTTATACCAGCTCCATGGACTCAAGTTGCCCCAGGCACCAACACATCCTGAGTTTTTAGACAGCTTTTGAATAAAATTCTCAGCTAAAGATATCTGAGTTTTTATTCTTATTCAATTCAATCTCAAGTCACCATGTTTGGGAAAGTCACTAATTAACATTATCATGACTATTTTTCAATCTATCATGTGCAACAACTACCTACCAGTCTTTACCAGGAGTGGGTTTTTGAAGCCAAGAAAGACTTCAACATTCAATGGTTTGTTATGCTAATCATTTAGTTTTTCCCATCAGACAATTTATAGTTTCTACCACTTCCTGATTCCCAAACCCCCAAAGATATTTATTTGTGTTTAAGTTCCAAGCACAGAAGATAAATGTTTATAGGATCATGAGATCAAAACATTTTCAGAGCTCGAAGGGAACTCCGACGTCGGGTTATCCAACCTCTTCGCTTTATCCAAGAGCTATCCAGGGCCTGGGGAGATAGTGTCCCTCTCAAGGTCAAACTGGTAACGAGGACCCAAGCCAGGATTTCTAGTTCTGTGAGGGGTTGGGGGTGGTGGGGAGAGACTGTTTATGACTGTTTCTCTTTTGCTTGAGGATGGGGACTGTTCAGGTCAACTTAGGATTTGCTTAGAAGCTGTTCATATAAACCACTCAAAACAACACTAATGAATCATTTCCACATTCCTTCTTAACACTGCAAGTCAATGGAAGCCATCCAGCTGGGTTTCCAGTCACTGCCAGGCTGTAGAATATGCCCATGGTATGGCATCAGCAGTCTTCTACTGAGCTCAGAACCTCCGGGTTTTCCTCCAGCCTGGTATTTATTTCATGTTCAAGCATGTGGACATGTATTCACATATATGAGCATGTACATGGGTACAGATCTATAAGTGCATGGATGCGGAATGACAAGGCTGTGCTAAGCACACGGAAAAAACAAAAAGGCCCTGGTCTCAAAAAGCTCATAGTCTACTAGGTGTGTTTGTGTGTGTGTGTGTGTGTGTGTGTGTGTGTGTGTGTGTGCGTGCACACACATGTATGCTCTCAAAGCCTCTATTCGAGAGGGCTTCCAGGTCAACCAACTCTTCATTTCCCAAGAGCTGCTGCCCTCCTTGGACTAGACTCTACCATGCCCTCCCCTTATCTCTTTCCAGGTTTTGTGTGTGTTGCCTTGCTTCCAGCAGCTAGTTGGCCCAGTGGATAGGAGGGCCAGACCAGACTCTTGCTGAGTTCAAATCTGGCCTCAGACACTTATTAGCTGTGTGATCCTGGGCAAATCACTCTGCCCTGCTTGCCTCAGCTTCCTCATCTGTAACATGAGCTGGAGAAGGAAATGGCAAACTAGTCCAGTTTGTCTGCCAAGAAAACCCCAAACAGGTCACAAAGAGATGAGCATGACTGAACAATAACATAGCCCAGCCTGTCTTCCCCTCAATAGATTGCAAACTCCTTGAGGGCAGGGGCTGTCTTTCTTTTTCTTACTTGTATCATTAGTGTTTTGCATAAGGCCGGCCACATAGGAGATGTTTAAAAAAATGTTTATTGATTGTATACACCCCCCCCAAACAAGCAAATTAAAGCTTTAATTTACTTGTAAATCTTTTTTTACATTATCCTTTTAAGATATAATTTTCCCTGTCTCACTACCCACCAAATGAACCCTCTCCTATAAAAAAAAATAACATAGCTGTCAGTTCAACAGTGACCACTGAAAGCATCTCTAGCAACATGTACCCATACTGCCTTTCTCAGACAAAAGGAGACGCAATACTAATAATGATAATATAATGACAATGACAATAATACTAATGATGCTGATGCTACTACTACCACCACCACCACCACCACCACTACTACTACTACTACTATTACTACTACTATTACTACTACTACTATTACTACTACTATTACTATTACTACTACCACTACTACTACTACCACTACTACTACTACTACTACTATACCACTACTACTACTACTATTACTACTACTACTACTCCTACTATTGCTACTACTACTACCACTACCACCACTACTACTACTATTACTACTACTGCTACTACTACCACTACTACTACTACCACCACTACTACTACTACCACTACTACCACTACTACCACTACTACCACTACTACCACTACTACTACTACCACTACTACTACTACTACTACCACCACTACTACTACTACTACTACCACTACCACTACTACTACTACCACCACTACTACTACTACTACTAGCACTACTACCACTACTACTACCACTAGTACTACTACCACCACTACTACTGCTACTACTACTACTGCTGCTGCTACTACTGCTGCTGCTGCTACTACTACTACTACTACTACTACTACTACTACTACTACTACTACCACCACCACCACTGATAATAATACCTACCTCACAACATAGCTGTAGGCACCAAAGCAGATAATACACAATCCTTAAAGACCTATCTAAATCTAAGCTTTCAATCACCCTCTACTTTCTGATCAGGTCCTCAGCAATTGTCTTGCTGCCTTAGAGCTCTGGTGCCCTGCTTGGTGCATTCCTCACCTAGATGACAGTTTCAGTAAAGGCCCAGCCAAGCTTTGCCTCACTCCCTGCACACCTCCTCTCCTTGCCCCCTTTCTCCTATGCCTTCCTTTCTGTGTCTCTCTTCCATCTCTGGGACCATGAACCAAATGAACCCTGCCACTGTTCCTGGGTGGAGCCTGATGGCTCCCCTCGCTATCCCCATAGCTTCACCATCCCTGTCTTTTCTCAGGCTCTTATGACCTGGCTTCCCACCTCATCCTTCCACCCAAACAACTCTCTCTAAGGTTACCAGTGATTTCTTTGTTGCTAGATCCAGGGGCCTTTTCTCAATCCTCCTCCTCCTTGACCTCTCTGCAGCCTAGGACACCACTGACCATTCTCTCCTCCTCAAGACTCTCTTCTCTCTAGGTTTTCAGGACACCCACCCATCTCTCCTGGTTCTTCTACAGATCTTCCCTGGCTTCTTTTAAGCCCCAACTAAGATTCCACCTTCTCCAAGAAGCCTTCCCACCCTCTTTCACTTCTGGCGCCCTCCCTCTCTTCACATTTCTGTTCATGGTGCACATAGCTGATCTGTACATATTTGTTTGCTTGTTGTCTCCCCAGTTAGAGCATGAGTTCCTTGAGGAGAGGGACCATCTTCTGCGTCCTTGAATATCCTCAGTGCTTAACAGTGCCCGACACTTAGTAGGTACTCAGTGAATCTCTACTGACTGACCAGACAAAGTGCCTCTTCATGGCTACCATTGCCCTATATGCATTATTTCGTCCACTAGAATGTAAGATCCTGGAAATCATGGACCAGTCTCATTCTTGTATTCATATCCTTAGAGTCTAATACCATGTACTCAGCACATAGTAAACATTCAGTAAATGTTTTTTTTATTCATTCATTCATATTTTGCTTCCTACAAGAAAACACTGCAATGCCACACTGCTGTGCTACACCCTCAGATTGTGCTCTGGGGCCCCAAACTCCTAATCAGAGAGAGCTCACCATGATTAGTCTGACCTGGACCCTTTCCTTGACTCTCGGGTTCTCTTCATTCACTCATTTCCTCAGTGTCTGAGTGCTTTCTCTTTTACCTCCAAAGTTTACTTCCTCCATCTCCATTCCCACAGCCCCCACCCTAGTTCTAATCTTCATGACTGCTCACCTAGACTATTGTCATAGTCTCTTAAGTGGTCTCCCCATCCCCAAACCATCCTACGCATGGCTGCTAGACTGACCTTCCTAACCAGAGCAGGCTGGTTACATCCTCTGACTAACTCAAAAATCTTTCAACACCAACTCAAAAAACCCAAACTCCTAAGACTGGCATTCAACACCTTGGTCCTAACTTAGTTCTCCAGACTCACCCAATACTGCCCCATTTTGCTCCAGAAAGACAGATCTCTTTACTTCTCCTTTATTGAAACTGTCTTCCATGCCATTTGTGTAGCCTGTGCCTTGATTATGCTTTCCCCCCTCTACTTCAACTACTGAAAATTCTACCCACTTTTCAAGACACAAATCAAATAGCCCCTTTTTCTGGAGCCTTCTCTGTACACAAACCAACCAGAAGTGCCCTCTCAATCCTGTGAGCTATTGGAGTATCTCAGCCACTTCTGCATTCTGCTCCATAGTGTTTATTTGCATGGCTACCTTAGGGAGGTAGTATAAGGTAGTGGAGAGTGAGCCAGCCTTGAAAGCAGGAAGACCTGAGTTGGAGTCCCATCTTCGGCAGATCTTGGCTTTGTGATCTTGGACAAGCCACTTACCCTCCTAGTCCCCTAAACTACTCTACAGAAATGCAGGATGCAGAGAGTATGCTGACTTATCCTAGGAGATTGAGTTTCTAAAAATCTGAGGTCTAGTCCCTATCTAGTTTCTCCCTATAGAGTGTAAGTTCCTTGAGGGTAGGGTCTATGCCAGAGAAATCTTGGCATTTTTCTCAGAACCCAGTGCTTTACACATAGTATGTCCTAAATATACAACAATCTCATCATCTTCCCAAAGAGAGAAACACTACAACTATGGGCACTGTGTCTTCAGTGGTTTCTGCATGGTTCAAAAGACTTTCCATTGTGGTAGTTGGCACAGTGCATAGAGTGCTGGATATGGATTCAGAAGGATCTGAGTTCAAATCTAGTCTCAGACACTTTCTAACTGTGTGACCTTGGGTGAGTCATTCACCATCTCTGAGTCTGTTTCTTCATCTGTAAATGGGGATAAAAATAGGACCAGTTGCCTCCCAGGGTGGTTGTCAGGCTCATATGAGATAGTACTGGTAAAGTGTTAACTGAACAACCCTTCCAGTGCTACATAAATGCTCACTATCACTACAATTATTATTAATTATTGTAGTGCTGGTGGGATTATTCTTAAATGAGGAAGGGCCATACTTTCTACTTTAACTTTGTTAAAGTTGACTCTAACAATCGTGGCTGGGAGGTGTGAGGTGGCCACGGTTCAAAAACTTGAAAATTATTCCTACAAACAACCAATTCCAAGGCAATTAGATCTATTCAGAAACCTGTGTGAGGGTTAGAAGCCCTTTGTGCAGCTGAATTATTCTCCTCTGAAGGCAGAGTACAAAGCCATTATCTGATCCTACAATGTAAACAATATACTAATTACATGCACACAGATAAAGAGTGGTGATGTCAAAGCCAGAACTGCAGCACCAACACCTCAGTGGCATGTAGGGGTCCACATGCGCTGACTCCCCTGGCAGAAAGACCCATCTTGTGGCCCACAATACAGCCATCATGCCACCAGTGCCAGCTCACTGTCATCGAGGTCCCATGTGCACAGGATCACTCCCCTGGGGTCCGGGGTTCTGAACTTGGCTTCCATGAATTCTTTTATTCTTCAATATTTCTATACCTGTATTTCAACATCATTGCTTTCCTCAGTTAATCAACAAGGATTTATTGTGTTTGCAACGTGCCCAGGCACTGAGCTAACCACAGGGAATAATGCAATTCTAAGTAGATAGTCATTCCCATCAAGGAGCTTATATTCTAATGAGGGAAGACTGTTTTTTGGAAACTATGCCCTTCATCATTGTCTCAGTATGATAGTATTACATCCACATACTACAATTTATTTAACAACCATCCAATAGGAAGACAGTTACTTAGTTTCTCATTCTTAACTGCTATGAAAGGAATCTCTCTGTGTGTACATATGCACACACATACATATATACGCACATTTATATGCATGTGTCTATATGCATATACTCAGATACTTATGTGTGCATGCACATGTAGGTATATGTGTCATATTCTATATGCATATGTCTATACACACACTTTTTTTACATGCCAGCCATTTTCCTCTTTATTTTGTTCTCTTTGGGGTATGCATCTAGCAGCTGTATCCCTGGAGCAGACTGTGTGTACCTGGGTCAGGTTTGCACAACTTAGTAAGTTTTTGCCAGCCTCATGATTTTACTGGTGAAGAAACTGAGGGCTGGGTCATGGAAGTGACTTAGCTAAGATGAAAGAGGTGGTTATGTGACAGGGCCAAGATTTGAACCCAGGTCCTTTGACCCCCAAGGCAGGGCTCTTCACCCAATTCCTTAAAGCCTCATCACAACTACAGCCTGAAGTTTTTGCTACAAAGTGAGGAGGGGAGACGAGGCTTCAGAGAGCGGACAAGAACTGCTGGGGCCAGTGAAAGACAATTCTGAGTCCTCTGTCAGTTTCCTTCCCACAAACTGCCCTGGAAATGAATCTAGCTCTTTTCCCACATCTTTTCTAATTCAAGAATATCCATGACCAGCAGCACATCTGTTCCATCTCCCCTGGACACTAACACCTAACTAAATGATTGCCATGCCAATGGCCTCCAAACTTTTTCCAATAGTACACCCCTATCAGTTTAAACAAAAAACCTTTGAGTCCACAACTCCAATATGTGTATATTTACTTATTTGTGATGATAAACACTGACTGCTGTGCTAATAACTGCCTAGATCATAAACCTTAGACAAAAACGGAAATTTAAAAAGATGAGATAAAGATGAAGCAGTAAAGAAGGAGCCACAAGAGTTTACTGAGCGGGGGAGTGGTGATGTTAAACCTGTGCTTCAGAAAAACCACTTTGCCAGTTATGTGGAGGATGGATCAGGAATGGCAGAGACTAGAGGCAAGGAGACCGATTGGGGCTACTTTGATACTCCAGGATAAGAGCTCATGAGGGTCTGAACTAGGATGAGGGCTGGGTGAGCAGAGACAAGGGGATGGGGAGAGATGCTGGCGAGGTCTTGACATACTGAGATTTGGCAACTGAATATCTAGGAGAGGAAGGAATGGGAATCTGGGTTGCTTGGAGGCTAGAGGCACTAACAGTAAGAAACAGGTTTAGGATATGGGAATGTTTGGGGGACAATACGTAATGAGATCAGCCCTGTCAATCACAAGCCATTTATACTTAATCATTAGGAGTGACTTTTTCTCTCTCCACCTAATAACACACGAGGGGATTGCAAATACTAGTTGTTCACCACACCAGGGCACAGAACTGGTCCTCCTGCAGTGAAGTGACCTGAGGGATATGGGTGCTGAGAGGAGATGTGGTTATGTTGGAGACAAACTTCTCAACTGGACCTTTTGAGGTAGACTGGGAATGAGACTCAATTCCCTACCTTCTGATTGGTTGATCATAAGCTCCACCCCTCGGGGTCAAGCCATAGAGAATACTAACTTAGAGGATAAAATCCTTTGGAAAAAAATGGAGATTTTTCTTCCTTGGCTAGTAAACCTGGTGAAGAAGGAAGCATTTGGTGGAAAGTCAAGCAAGGTCAAGTCAAAGTCAAGCAGGAACTCTCTCATTACTGGATCTGAGCTGATTACGTTTTCTTTTCATCTTTAAGCAGTCCTATCAGACTAGCTAGCTTTTTCATGATCCTCAATTTCCCACCTCTGTGCCTTTGCAGAAGCCATTCCCCATGCTCAGAATGCACTCCCTCCTTATCTCTGCCTCTCAAAGTCCTTGTCTTCCTTCAAAGCTCAGTCCCGGTGACAACTCCTCCACAAATCCTGCCCTGATCACCCCAGTACTTAGGACTTACTCCCTCCTCAATTCTTCTTGTACTGTATTTATTTGCACACATACTATGTCCCCCTTCTGTGATGCAAAGTTGGTGTCTTTGTCTTGCTGGTGCCTAAGTAGGTGCTGAACAATATTAGTTGAATGAAATGAAATCCAGGACAATTTCACCCTTTCCCCCACCCATCCTGGACAGACCCTTATTACCTCATAGGCATCTTTGATATTCAAGGGCTGCCCCAGAGCTGCAACATGACCCACAATTCCCTTGTTCCATTCTAGGCGGATACAGCTGTTGGAAGCTTCTTCCAGAGTAGAGCCTTCTGCAACATCAAACAGGCGACTGATGAGGAATTTGTCATTGGAGCTGTCCTCACAGACCAGGAAAAGGGAGTAGCGATCGGCAGAGATCAGCCCATGAATGTGTAAGAAGATTTTGTGGCAAAGTGCTGTGACATCCAAATGACTAGAAATATCTTTCACAAGCTCCAAGAGCCTTGAACACTGATCTCCTGTGTCAGCACCAAAGCTGGGGGGCTGCAGAGGCATCTGTTCCTTCTTTTCGGAGTCACAGAGGAAGCTCACAGTTCCTTCTGCGTCCTTGACAACGATGGGCCGGAGTGGCCTGTCAAACTCCGAGGCTGAGATCTTCCTGGTGGGGGTGCTAGGGGCAGTGCTCTCAGAACGGGGACTCTGTTGAGTTGGACAAGAGCAGGACTCTGTGTGACCTCTGACTCCTTCCTTACAGACTGGGATAGGATGAATTCTCTCAGCAAACCATGCATTGACCATTTCTCTGCAGAATGAGATAGTAAAGAAAATGAGTCAATATTTCAAAGTAAGGAGGGAGAGAGAACTTAACTCACATTTAGGAAAACTGATCAGAGAACAGACAATTAAGTATTTGATTTACCAGGAAACATCCAATCAATCCATAAGCATTATTAAGCACTGACTACGTGCCAGGAAAATAAAGGCAGGGAAACAGAACCACCAGTACAACTCAAGGGATTTCTCAACTGCAGAAAGAAGAGCACATTTGCTTCAATTAGCATTTCAGTGATATTAACTCTTAATTACCTATACAAAGATTATTGAATTATAACACAGGATACATCTAGGCTGCCTCCTCTACAATCATTTGGTTTTTGCTCACGGAGTAAAGATGGAATTTTAATATTAACCTAAGGAAAATGTGATTAACAAGGCAAATCCAGTCAGGTTAAGGCTAAGGATTTATTCCAAAATGAAATGCAAGTGACTTTTCTAAAAGATTTCTGCTGTTTTAGATGATCTGTTAGGGCGTATAAAGTGGGGTGGGGCAGGTGAGACCATCAGAAGGAAACAGAGCACTGTGAGAGTTGCAAATGAAGAAAAACGTGCGTGCAATCACTACATATGTTTCTAATATACTCTTCTGACAAACTATCAGACATAATAAGGTGTGAGTATGAATCAAAGTTAATTTCTTAAATAACCAAGATTTGCGAGTTTTGCCCCTTCAAAGTAGCTATGGACAACTATCCCATTAAAACTGCCATTGTTTCCCATCCCCCTTTTCTCTTGCTTAAGTCAGAGCCAACTGACAAGATGTAAAAGAACATTACCGTGAGTTAACAGTCACCGCTCATTTTTCACCTGGCTTGATCATCCTCCTCAGCTCACTATGCCTTTTGTTTATTTCCAAAAGTCAAATATTGCCTCCAAGGAGCAAGGTGGAATGTCACTACTGGGAACATTCCAAGGAATGGGTCAGACTTAAAAAAAATTCAATCTCATTTTATTTTCAGTTCCCAATTCTCTCCTTTCTACCTCCCTCCACCCGATACATTGAGAAAGCAAGGCAAAAGTCCATCACAAATATGTACAGCCAAGTAAAGCAAATTCTTGCACTAACCATGCCTGTACATACATATGTGTGTATACACCCCCCCCCCACAAGCTTCAATAGACATTGAATTCAGCTCTTTATCTGAAAGTGGAAGATTCTACTGTGTTTATGAGAGTTACTAAGTCTTTCACAATTGATTATCTTTACAATATTGCCATTATTGTAATTATGATATTGCCATAAATTGTTCTCCTGGCTCTGCATTTCACATCAGTCCACACAAGTCTTCCTAAGTTTTTCTGAAACTTTTATCTGTATCCTGTCTTACAGTACAATACTATTCCATTACATTCATACACCACAACTTGTTCAGCCATTCCCCAATTAGTGGATAATTCCCCAATTAGTTTCTGATTCTTTACCACCACAAAAAGAGCTTGAGCTAGAAAGTCTGAAAGAAATCTAACTGAAGGATGGTGGAGAAATAGAGTGCATCAAGAAAAGATACATGTGCATGGAAACAAATGGATTCACGTATTTTTCTAAGAATGCCATAAGCATTTACAATGTGGGAAGCACTGTGCTAAGTAAGCCCTGGGGATACAAATACAGAAGTTAAGACTGTCCCTGCCCTCAAGGAGCTTATAACGTAATAGAGGGAATCATTTTTAGATGAATCATTTTTAGGGAAGTGGAACAGTGGCTTAAGAAGGTATTTTGTTTTGGCAAGGATGGTAAGGGGATGGTAAGTGAAGCCTGAAGGGAACAGACTGTTATACCTTTACAAGGAGTAATGGCCAAGCTAATTTCATTGTTTATCAGTTCAAAACTTAGAAAAGGAGAGTGATGATGCAATGATATGTGGGAAAAAAATTGAGAAAGGAAGGAAGACCAGAAGAAAAAGAAAGGAGGAAAGAAGGAAGGAAAGGAAGAGAGGGAAGAAGAGAGAGGGAGGAAGAGAGAGGGAGGCAGAGAGGGAAGGTATGCAGGGAAAGGAGAGGAGAGGAGAGGAAAGAAGAGGGAAAGAGAGGAGAGGAGAGGAGAGGAGAGGAGAGGAGAGGAGAAGAGAGGAGAGCAGAGGAGAGGAGAGCAGAGGAGAGTAGAGGAGAGCAGAGGAGAGTGGAGGAGAGCAGAGGAGAGGAGAGGAGAGGAGAGGAGAGGAGAGGAGAGAAGCAGTGTACTATACCCTGTCTGACCAAATGAAGGACATGAATGATCGTCAAATAGAAGAGACACAAGGTAGCTAGCAATCAAGAACTTCAGCTCTGGAGACGCCATCTAAAAGCCCCGTCCTGCTAAAAGCAGGGCCCCTGACAGTCTGGCTTCCATCCCCTAATAGGTAGGTGAAACGACAAGTAAAAATTTTCCTCTGACTTTTCACAAGTTAATAGGATCACAGATTTAGAGTCAGAAGAGTAAGGACCAGGATGGTCAAATGAATGGGCCTGGAATAGTGGAAAAAAGATGCCGTATCATCTTACAATGCGTAATAATTAATAAGAATTCTGGGTATATCCTGAACATATGAACCCTAGACTTGAAGAACACAAATTTTTCATAGATTTTATAAACATCATATACAAGCACATCCTCTGAGACATTGAAAAGAAAAATGGGGCAAAAGGGATGGGAAGTTCTAAACTATGAAACTCTGGCAATGTCAGTGATGAAGAAAATAACAGGGGTGGGAGAAGAACATCTAAAGAGACCAATGTGATCGCAAAGGGAGCTCAAACAAGAGTACATTTCCAACAGTCATTTACAAGATGTGTAAAAAAGAGTCATATAAATAGCAAGGATACACAGGGCAGGCAGCCTAATGATTATAAATGACAGCACTGTCCAATTCTTCCTTTGATTTTCACCACAATGGAAAATGACCTTCAAAGTAGAAATGAAAGATCTAACAGGGTCGAGAATGGACTGAAATCTGAGAGGGGTTAAAGTTAACAAGACAGCATACCCAGCTGCTTTTAAATCAGTCTAACTTTCTAGCCTGAGAATTACATTCCCAAAGACTGAAACAATTTGGTGTTATAGCTAAATCAATGTCAGAAATCTTTGAGTAACTGGGCAAAATGGGAGAAGAAGTTGGACAGATGGTGCTCTGATCTTGACAAGAGAAAGAAAGCTATAAACCACAGATTTAAGAATGTGTCAATAAATCTGCAAATATTTATTAAATGAGTGGTTTATAAGCACTTAAAAGCAAAAGGGTGCTATTAGGCCTACACTGCAGAGAGAGTAAAGAGAGAAGGAAAGGACCCACACATACAATGTTTATAGCTGTTCCTTTTACAGTTACTAGAATAAAAAACTAAGGGGGTGCCTATCAGTTGTGTAATAACTGAATAAATTATGATATATGAATTTACTTGAAAACTATTGCGCCATAAGAAATGACGACTGATACAGTTTCAAAGAAACCTGGGAAGATCTGCATGAACTGATGCAGAGAAAAGTGAGTTGAACTAGGAGAACAATTTATAAAATAATAACAACACTGGAAAAAGGGAACAGTCCTGAAAGACTTGTGAACTGAGAAAACAATGACCAACCACAACTGTAGAGGGCAGCTGATGAAGCACCCTGGCCAGGCTCTGGACAGAGGTCTCACAGACTCAAGAGGCAAAAGGAGACACACAGTTTTAGACATGGCCAACGTGGGAATTTGTTTTACTTGAGTATGGACGCTTTATTCTCCTTCTTTCTCAGTGGGAGAAGGGCAGTTAGGAAGGAGAAAAAATAAATGATTAACTGAAAAAAATTAATTTAAATTATTTTTTTAAAAGAAGAAGTGGTGATAATTAGGAACCGGCATTGTTCCACTAAAACTAAGCAAATTCCCCCAAAAACCCAAACCAAATTAACCTCTCTCCCTCTGTATGTATATATGTATATGTGCACACAAATGAGAAACCTAAAAGATCCTAATGAATTGGAAAGATGGACTGCAACTGATGAAGGGGAAGGGAAAGATAAAAGCATTTATTAAATACCTACTGTGTATCAAGAATGGTACAAAGTACTTTACAAATATGATCTCATTTGGCCCTCACAACAACCTTGAGAGGTGGGTGCTGTTATTATGCAAATTTCTGGATAAACTGAGGCAAACAGAGATAGAAGATAAAATATATTAAGAAAAAATAAAATTTCTAAGAATAAAGTCATAAATTCCCAAGAAAAAAGTTTTTATTTAACAAAAACTGCTAGGAAAACTGTAAAGCAGTCTGGAAGAAATTAGGCTTAGATCACCCCCTTACATCATGTTTCACAATCCATTCTCAGTGGGTATGGGACCTTAATATTAAAGATTGTAACATGCAAAAATGAGAAGAGAAATAGATCATATATCTTTCACAGTTATGGGTGGGAGATACATTTTTTAACCAAACAAGAGAAAGAGAAAATTACAAAAAGGTAAAATAGGTAACTTTGATTACTTGAAACTAAAAAGCATCTGCATTAATAAAATTAGTGCACCTGGAATAAGAAGGGAAATGCTCAAATGGGAAAAATCCTGTGTATTAAATTTCTCTGATAAGGGTTTGGTATCCAAAATTTGTGGACAATTAATAAATATATTTAAGACAACCCTTCCCCACTAGATAAGTGGTCAAAGAATATAATCAAGCAATTCTTCAAAGAAGAATCATAAAATATTCATAACCACATGAAAGAAGCATTGAAATCACTAATTGTAAGAGAAATACAATTCAAAACAATGCTGAGGTTTCACTTCACAGCATGCAAACTGGCAAAGATGATGAAAAGTGTCAATTCAATACTGAACAGATTAGGAAAGGATAGGCACCATAATACATTGTTGGTGAAGCTATGAAATGGTACAACCATTTTGGAAAGCAATTTGGAAATATTCAAATAAAATGACTAAAACATTCATTTTCTTTTAACCAGAAAATTCATTATTGAGCTTATTATACCACAAGGAAGCATTGACAAGAAGAAAGTCTCCACAGGCAACAAAATATTTAAACTATCACTTTTTGTGACAGCAAAGAATTAGAAATAAAGTCAATGCCCATCAATTGGGGAATGGCTTAAACAAATTATAGCACATGAACATAATGGAATATAACCATTCTGTAAGAAATTTTGTGTGTGGTGAATACAGGGAAGCATGAAAAGATCTATATGAACTGATACAGAATGAACCAGGCAGAACCAAGAAAACAATGTATATAATGAGTACAACAATGTAAATGGAAAGATGGCTACATTCCAAAAAATTAAAAGTGAATGTAATGATATTATAAAGATCAAGCAGGACTTGAATGAAGAGGGATGAGAAGAAACCCCCAACCCACTCCTTTATGGAAATTGAGGGTCCACAGGTGTTACACACTACATGTATTTTAAAACTTCTTCAATGTATGTATAAATTGTGCTGATTTATTTTTATCTTAAATATATCATTTGTTTATATGGTTTGGCCTCTGGGCAGGGAAAGGGGAGGGGGAAGAATACTGGGTTTAGCTATGATGATGTAAGAAGCTTGTTTAAGTGATCCAACCATTCTGGAGGACAATTTGAAACTATGCCCAAAGGCTTCTAAGACTGTGCATACTCTTTGATCCATCAATACTATTACTAGGTCTCTATTTCAAAGAGCTCCATGAAAAAGGAAGGGACCTGTAAGTACAAAAATAGTCTCAGAAGTTCTTTTTGTGGGGGCACAGAGCTAGAAATGGAGGGGATGCCCATCAATTGGGGAATGACTGAACAAGTTGTGCTGTATAAATGGGACAGAATGCTCTTGTGCCATAAGAAATGACAAGGGACCCTTAAAATGGGCCTATGAGAATGAATAGAGGGAAAAAATGAGACCTAGAGCAGTGACCTGGGTGAAAGTCCTGTGATCATTTGTTAGCTGTGTGAACCTCTGGAGCCAATCATCAAAGCCTCTGTTTGATGTTTAAGGCCCTTCATACTGAGCCCTTTTCTATCTTTCCAATCCTCCCACAATTTACTCCTTCATACAGTCTAGTTATACCCATGTCCTGGTTTGACCTTGGTTTCTATCCCTTACATTTAGCCTAATATATAGTAAGAAGCTGATAAGGGGCCATTTGTTCTTGCTATTTTCAACTGATTAATTAACAAGTCACCTAAATTCAATGAGCTTCAGTTTTCATTTCTATATAAAATGTGAGTAATAACAGTAATTCTACCTACTTCTCAAGGTCTCTGGCCCCTACACAAGCACTTGGGAAAGCACATATTTGTTGTGAGACAACCTAAGTTTCACACTACAGAAAACATGAATACAAAGGATTTTCAGGAGTTCTTATGAAGAAACAAAACACACAAAGCACCCAGATAGCCCATGATTGCTCCCTGGAAGGTAAGTGATTGCAACTGTGTGGACCCTTGGACATTCTGATGATTCTCTCCTTTGACACAGTACCCCCTCAAACTCATAGTATCACCTCATGGCTTACATTTTCTTCCAGAGAATACATCAGTGAGATGCAAAATTCAGTAAAGTATCAGATTATTAATTTTTAAGTTAAAAAAATCTTACTTTTTATCTTTCAGGGCCATGGGGCTCAATTGTATCCCGCTGGAAGTAATGGTAATAGTGTTGACATTTACAAAGTACTTTATGAAATTAATATCATTTTGTGACTGTATGATTTCCATTTTAAATTTATTTAATATTTTAAATTTTAGTTTATATTTATATAAATTATATTTTTATTTATAGAATATTTATGTTCTTTATATTATATTATTTTCTTGCAATTGTTTAAAAATCATGGCTAATATGGAAATATGTTTTGCATGTTTTAGGGCAGCTAGGTGGAGCATTGGATAGAGTGCCGGGCCTGAAGTCAGGAAGACTCATCTTCCTGAGTTCAAAAGTCACTTAACCCTGTTTGCCTCGGTGTCCTCATCTGTCAAATAAGCTATAGAAGAAATGGCAAACCACTCTAGTGTCTTCATCAAGAAAATCCCAAATGGGGTCAGGAAGAGTTGGACATATCTGAAATACCCCAACAACAACAAAAAATGTGCATGTCTTCACATGTATGATGGATATTTTATTGCTTGCTTTCCCAAATGGGTAGCGTAATGGCCAGAGAGAGGGAAAGAATTTGGAGCTAAATTTTTAAAAACAAATAAAAGTACTTATTTTTTTTAAAGCAAGAAAAAATAAAACCTTGCACTTAAGTACAGATATAGAACAGGCTAAATTGCAGTTGTTGAGAAGATGAATTAGGATTTTGAGATGACTACACCCCTAACATGAATCAACAATATGCCAAGGCTATCACAGCCAGTCTTACTTGAAGGGCCTGTAGGAGACAGGAAAGAAGAGCCCCAGAGTACTGTGCTCAGGTCAGATAACACCTGCAGTACTGAGACCACTTGTGGAAACCATATTGCAAAGGGGTTTTGGCAAAGTGGGACCGACGTTCGAGTCATGCATCCAGGAGGAGGCAAGACGGGATGGTAAAGGAATGCAAAGCCATTGCACATAATGAAAGGCTGACAGAACTGAGGGTGTTAATCAGGGGCAAGAGGCGGGGCAGGCATAACTGCTATGTCTAAATATAGGAAGCTCGTCCTCGAGAAGAAAGTATTATCTATATTTTATGGCACTAAGAGGCAAAATAAGGACCAGTCAAGTAATTGGTGGTGCAATGGATAGAGTGTATACAGGGCATGGGGTCAGGAAGACTTTTCTTTCTGAGTTTCAATGTGACCTCAGACACTTACTAGCTGGGCAAAGCACTTAACCCTTTTGGCCTCAGTTTCCTCATCTGTCAAAAGAGCTGGAGAAGGAAATGGCAAACCACTTCAGTATCTCTGCCAAAACCCCAAATGGGGTCATGAAGAATCAGACACGACTGAAATGACTGAGCAACAGCAAAGCATTTCTAATGCCATGGCTAATATGTTTCAGGCAGTGTTGGAAGATAAGGATTAAAAAAATAAAAAACATGAAAGTGCCTAACCTCAAGAAACTTGCATTCTAACAGAAGAAAAATATGCACATAAATAAATATGTGCACAAAATATATACAAAGGAAAAAGGTGGAAACAGAACTATGTATATAGTTCAGCAAAATTGTAATGATAAACTCTGAAAGACTTAGTAACTCTGATCAACACAATTTCAGAAGACTTATAATGAAACATGTTATCCACCTCCAGATAGAAAGCTGATGGACTCAAGAGTAAAGATTTTCCTTCCTTCCTTCTTTTTTCCTTCCTTCCTTCCTTCCTTCCTTCCTTCCTTCCTTCCTTCCTTCCTTCCTTCCTTCCTTCCTTCTTTCCTTCCTTCTTTCCTCCCTTCCTTCGTTCCCTCTTTCCCTCCTTCCCTCCCTCCTTCCTTTTTGGACAGGGCTAATGCAGAAGTTTGTTTTACAAGAGAAACAAGAGCTAGATTTCTAGATTTGAGAGTCAACTGTACAGAAATGTGAATTAAACCCACAGGAGCTTTAGATATAGCTAAGTAGCAGAATTAGGCAAAACAGAGGAAGGAAAATGGCAAAGAAGAAATCCCTCCCCCCATATGCTTCACCTTCCCTCGGCCATGTTGAGGGGACGCTCTGCTCCTTTGGATGGGTTAACCTTTGAGAAAGACCCAGGCCTCACCTTCCCCACCTATGAAGTGAGGGGACTAAAGCAGGCGGCCTCTGAAGCCCCTTTCAAGTTGGAACCTGTGCTACTATTTTCCTGTGAAGACCAGAAGTATTTCCAAAGACAGAAAAGAGAGCGTTGACCATAGAACACCCCTGTTATTAGGGGCAACGGCTAAGAGAGAGAGGTCACCAAATGAAAAGGCAAACTTGAGAGACTGAACGTGAAACCTCATCCACTCAGCCCGGCCTCCAGCCCACGGATCCACAGTGAGGTCGCCTGCAATCCCTCGCCCTCCACAAGCATGCCCACTCCATATGGCAGCTCTCTAATTTGAATTCCTTTCACCCACAACATGGAGCACGCAGGAGAAGCCAGTTCTGAGAGTCAAAATAATCACTTTGCATTAGAAAATATCTCCTGAAAAAAGAAAACAGATCAAAAAAAGTGCCATAGAAACCAAGAAGCTTCGGCAGCCAGCTCTGGGATGTCCCTCCACTCTGTCCGAAGCCTTATTCACACTCACCTACTTTTACAAAATTGCAGAACACCACAATGGAAACCACCCAAACTAGGTCTGAGCCATTTATTCGTGGGCTCCTGGACCTTGAGATGGCAGGAACCTTAGTGGCCATTTATCAACCCGTGCCCACTCCATTGGATTTTATAGATGAAGCCATCGAGGCACTTGTCCAGTTCACACAACTAGCAAGTCTTGGAGAGGGTTTTTCTGATGCTCTTCAGGCCAGTGCTCTTTCCAAATGGTCACTCTCCCTCTCTTATCTCTCCTGTTCACCCCTGACCAACAATGCAGGAAATGTTTACTGATCTGAGGTCTCATTTCAAAGGCCTTTTCTCATGACCACTCGTGAGGCTGACTGTACAGGTATTCTTAAGAGCCCAATTAAGCCAGAGCAGCACCTGGGGCAGATCTATCTGAGGGATCAGGGGGCATTGGTATGGGAAGATAACCCCACTGATGTTAGCCTTTACCAAACTAAGACAGTCCATGTGGGCAAGCCATACCTCATATCTCAGCAAGATCTTGAGGTGAAGCCCAGGGATGGCAGATGCAACAGAGACAATGCCCTGAACCGCTCAATGGTGTCACCGTGTGTCCCATGCAAGTTAATTATGGTTCTGGATATCGTTATTATTATTCCCATTTTAAAGACTGTGAAAAGTGAGGCTCAAAAAATCTCAACCATGACTACAGCTAATATATGTAAAGGCCTAAAGCCAAACCCAAATCTCCAGACTCTAAGTCCAGCCCTCTTTCTACTACGTAAAGCCTCCTCTGGCCAGATAATTTCTTCCAGTGCTGAAAACCACCAGTTAGTACTCATTTGTCAGTACATGCTGTTTCTCCCCAACAGAATGCAATCTTCCTGAGAGCAGGCACTGTTGGTATTGGGCTGTTGCATCCCCAGGGCTTAGCAACATCCCTACTTGGTTTTCTTGTTAATCTAAATCTCAGTGCACGTCATTCCCATGTAGGGTCACCTTGAGAGACCCTCGGTGTGGCCTGGGAATTCTTAACACCATGCCAGTGACAGAATTTACTTCATTTTCCAAACCATCATTACCATAAGAATCCTTCTTCAGTAAATCAAATTCTAACCTTTCTGCATTCAAGGAAATACCTTTCCCCTCCACAAATTCATTTTTTGGGTCTTTCACACAAATTCCCATCTCTCCCAATCTTTTTCTCCTTTCCCTTCTTTTAATATCATCCTTTTCTTGGTCCTTTCCATTGAAGTTTCCCCCAAAGAAGAAGGAGAATGGAAGCTATTGGGGTGTGTGTGTGTGTGTGTCAATCTCCTAAAAATAAATGCAAGAACGTCCTAATAACTAGATAGGAACAGAGGACAGAGCCTAGGGTTTTATTTGTAGAGGGAGGCAGATTGTCAATACCTTCTCTTCTGTTTATATCCTAGAGAGTGACCTAGACCATTGAAAGGTTTAATGCCTGGGTGAGGATCACACAGCTAGTATGTGTCAGATGCCAGACCTGAACCCAGGTCTACCTGATTTGAGGCTAGCTCCCCATCCTTTTCACAAGGCTACCTCTTGAACTAGAAGTGGTCAAAACCAACGAGCCGTTGCTTTTTAAAAATATTTTTTCAATTAATAATCTTATATTTTTCCTTCTACACCTAACCTTTTCTTCACAAATAGTATGCAAGCAGTCTAGAAAAACATGCATCAATTGTCATAGACAGGAGTCATCATCCTTTATTTCAGTTAAGGGTAGGACTAAATGACATTTACGTCTCCTGCTAACGCAAAAATTCTGAAGTATACAAAGCAACAGAAGAGTCTGGTGATTGTATAGGGTAGGGAATGATTGACCTGCTCCAAGAATCTCATTTCTTTATGACATAAGAGAAGTAAGAGAAAAGAGCAAGGTCTAAGAGTTCAGGGTTCTACCACCAGTTTTCTCAATAGTTAGCTACATAAAGGTTGTTAAATCAGAGTGCCTCTGAGACTCACCTGCCACTTCTCTAAAATGGATATGCCACCATCCACTGACCTCATAGGGTTTCTAGAGTCACCCAGTGGCAAAAAAATAGACATGAAAGTACACTGAAAATGAGAAAATATGACAGTACAATGGAAAGAATCCTGGACCAGAGATGTCCTCAATTAGTTGTTCAGTAATTCACCCAGGTTCCCCGTTCATAATATCAGGGTGGCTGAACCCTGTTAAATGATCTCAGTGGTCCCTTCCAGGCCTAAAATCCTATGACTTCCTGGCTACTACTTAACTCAATCCATGGCCCAGGAGTTTTGTCAAATAGTCATATCCAATAAACAGTTCATAGTATCAGGCTAAGTCTGAAAAGAGTTGGACCCACCAAGGGAGCATCTTTCTTTCCTTCCCATTTCCTTCTTTCTCCATGCTGCTCTTTAATGGGAATGGGCATTTCATAGGGCACAGCACTGAGAAATGGAACAAAGTCAGTCAGAAGCAACCTTGTGGTTCTATTCAAGTGGAGCCAGGCCATGTACAGAAGCTGAAGGGTCAAGGCAAGTCGAGAGTCACATTTTGGGGGCATCATCCTGCTCAAAGTCCCTTCCAAGTTACAAAGTCTTTAGTTCAAAACGCTTTTTATTCAAAAGAGTTTGCTTCTGTGGTGATATTCGTGAAAAGCATCTGTTTGAACAAAACTAAACCAGAATGGAAACTCGTGGCACACAGGGAAGCCTTGGCTATTGCCTCAGCTGACAGGAAATTAGAAAACTTCCATTTTGGTCTAAAGACAAAGGCACAATGAGTCTTCTTGAAAACCAGATATAAGAGTTCACATCTTTATAGGGATCTTTAATGCCTATAGGCACTTTTTATGAAACTAACTGGTAAACTAAAAATGTGGTACCATTATTTCTGTTTTATAGGTAGGAAAACTGAGGTTCTGAGAGTTTGATTTGTCCATAGTTCTACAGCTAAGAAATATTAGAGCCTGGGCTTGATTCTAAATTCTGGCTCTGAATTCTGTAACATTTCCATTGTAGCATGGATTTCCCACCTTCTACCCCCTTCTGTGGCAGCTTTGTGTGTTGGATAGAACACAGGATGCAGAAGTGAAGAGGATCTGGGCTCAAATCCTGCCTCAGACACTTACTAGCTGTGTGACTCTGGACAAGTCACATGATATCTCTGAGACGCAGTTTCTTCATCTGTAAAATGGTGGTGTTGGACTTGATGTTCTTTGAAGTCCCCTCCAGCTCCAATTCTGGGATTCTATGATTGCTGCTGAAAGACAAGGGGCAGATAGTATGGTGCAATAGACAGAAAGATGGCCTTGGAGTCAGGAAGACTTTGGATTATGTCCTTTCCCTAAGACATATTAACTGTGTGACCCTGGATAAGTCATTTAACCTTGTTTGCCTCAGGTCCTCATCTATAAAATGAGCTCAAGAAGAAAATGGTAAACTACTCCTATATCTTTGCCAAGAAAATCCCCAAAATGGGGCCACAAAAAGTCAGACGCAACTGATCAGGAACAATGAAATTCCTTATTGTAAGCAAGATTTAAATTCAACAGCGAATCCCATGAGAAGCCTATTTATTGTCTTTCATCCAACATTAGATGGGATTCCAGATGTTATGGCTTGAGCAGCAAAGCCAATGACAACTTAACAGGAAAAGCAGCATCATTAGAAGTAATATTTAGCCTACTCTGATTCCACAAGACATCTTTACAGCCCTCAAGAGGCTGAGTCCCTGGGATAATGTTAAACTATTGGCAGGACATACCACAAGGAGAGGGCTTCGTGAGCTGGGAGAAACATGCAGCCCCAGAGCTGGCACAATCCATAACTGAGTCAGCAGCAACATTCATAGTATCAGGAACCCTTCAGGACTTTACTAGTAGAAAAATGAGTATAAGATTTGTGAGTGAGTGAAGGAGAGGACAGATGGAATCCTCAGAGAAAAACTGCTTCCTAAGTAAGCAGTGGTCATTTTCAGTAGTTACGCACTTAAAAAAAGTGTGCACTCAAGAACTGAACAACTTTCATATTGTGAACATATATCCTGGGTGTGGCACGGACTCTTCAGTGGTAAGCTAGAAGGTCTGGGGTTCCCAGACAGGAGCCACCAGCATGTTACTATAACTTAGTACTCTTTGTCTCTCTCATGGTCTTAGGAATAATGCTTGTGTGGAAGTTATCTTGATTACTACTCCCTACTAGAATTCATTAACCCCTACCCGTGTGCTTCCTATTTAGATGGATAATTGCTATAACACTGCCTACTTGTAACCATAAACTATTTACGTAGCTTTCATTTCAAAAACAGGAATACTCCAAAAGCATCCTGATCAAATGGCAAAAGCAGGATTAATCATAACATTTACTCAACAGAAAGCAAAAGCAGGAATAATCAAGCCTCACAGTTAACCTATACACTTGAGTGACAATTTCCTATCAATGTATGCAGTGTATTGGAAAGACTGGGTACACACTTAGGGAAATGTAGCAGGGAGGCATATGAGTGGAGAAGTCTTTGTGCCCCAGACAACTCAAAACTCTGGACTTCAGTCCTTGATATCCTTGACACATTTAGGAATGATCTGCACTACTCAGAGCTCCTTGTCTGCTACCTGCTCTTCCCTACTCTCCTACTGGCTGAAGCCTTTCCTGCTCTGCTCTCTGGTAAAGAAAGTAGTAATGAGCTCTTTTCATTCATGGTCACCCTCAACAGAGTGTTTTGAGAAAAATGATTTACTCTTTAAAGTTCCCAAGAGCCAAAGAATTCCCAAGCTCCTCATATTCGCAAACACCAAGGGATTCTGCTTTGTCCAGTTAATTAGCTCCAAGCCTCTTCTCACAGCTAAACAAATGCAAAGCTTGTCTTTCTGTTGTTTCTCTTTATCAAGTCAGAGAGGTCAGAATGGGCAACCCTGGGATGTTTGCCCCTTCTAGGGCTTTAGATGCACCAAAAAGCAATGAGCTCAAACAGCTCTGAACAAAGTTCCAAATGCCTCAAATAGCAGCCTCAGTGGTATGCTTTTACCTCAAGAAATTCAGTTATCTGTCTTGGATGAGCCCAATAGTATTTATTCAGACTTTGCAGCTATTTGATTCATAATTGCCAATCATAAATTTCAGAACTCTAAAAACAGGCATTTAAGTAGCAGACCATAACACCCTGGGGTTACTTTCAGAGTTTGCATTGCATTCATCTGAGGGAGAGATAGTTCCTCTCTAGTTATTAGAACAAATCTGCGTGAGTCTCCTCCACATTTTGTCTGAGGAATTGGTTATTTCCAGGGGAATTTTTTCCAGTTCTCCTTACATGAATGTTCTTTCTCTGTCCCTCTCAGCACCAAACTGTTCATATACAAAAGGACCAGTGACCAGCATCTCTCTCTCTCTCTCTCTATCTCTCTCTCTCTCTCTGTCTGTCTGTCTGTCTCTCTCTCTCTCTCTCTCTCTCTCTCTCTCACACACACACACACACATACACAATTACGGCTAGAGGAGGGAGGGCCTGGAGTATGTGCATGTTTTTGCTCTTAAAATGAAATGGGAAGGACATCATCGAAACTATCGGCAATGGATTTAATTATGTCAACAAGTATTAAATCATACAAACAAAATTCAATCTAGCAATAGAACTTTTTGATGAAATTTAAACACTTTGATTTGATCCTTCCAGAACGCCTTTCATCTCCAATCTTCCAAATGCTTTATCATCTTTACTTGGGAAGTAATAGGGATCCACCAAGGGATTTTTAGCTGAGTAATATGACCTGGTCAGTGGGTAGCATGGATGATTCTGGTAGTCTTCTGGAAGATGGACTAAAGTGGTAAGAGAAGAGAGGAGAGAAAGTGTTTGCTGGGAGGTACTTGCAGCTGTTCAGGATGACACCTTGTTGGAAGCACCTCATGCATTTGCCACTGTATCCATCCAGGAACTAGCACGGTGCCTTATACGTAAGAAGCATCTCACCATGTTGGATTGAATCATTAAGAAACATGCACTGAACTGTCCATACTCTTTTATCCAGAGATTTTAGTACTGGGATGTATCTCCTTAAGTTAAAAATAAAAGTGAAGAAAGGTCCCATATGTACGAGGATCTTTTTTGATAGAGATAAACTCTAAAAAACAGTGGTCTGTCGGCTGTGGAGAAATGAATAAACTTTAATTGTAATACAGAGAAACCCAGGTGATGTGTATAGGCTGCTGCAGTATAAAATCACAAGGACACAACTACAATAATGTAAACTGAGGGTATTAGAATAGATCCTGTGATTTCTTTGGGATGGAGAATGCCTAGAAGAAGCTGCCTGCATTGGTGCAGGCTGGCACCTCATGCTATAAGGCTATTGTAGGGAATTGCTCAGAGTGTTTAGCAGTTAAGTGATTCATTCAAGTGATACAACCTGTATCTGTCAGGTGGGACCTGAACCCAGGTCTGCCTGGTGACAAGGCCAACTCTCCACCCATCCCATTACCCCTCGATGTACATGAAAACAACAAAATTCAACAGAAAGCTGTGGAAGACAATGACTAATTCTGGTTTTGGAGAATGGAAGAAGCAATGACAACAACAGTAATTAGTGTTTCTAAAGCACTCTATGGTTGGCAAAGCACTTTACATATGTGATCTCATATGATTCTCACAACAGCTCTCTGAAGTAGGTGGTATAATCATCACCCCTATTTTATAGATGGGAAAACTGTGGCTGAGAAGGTAAAGTGACTTGCCCAGGGTCTGTGATGAGTGGGTCCAGGTTCATCTCCCAGTACGTTGCCCCACCTAACTGTCTCAATGTACATCCCTTCTTCCGCTGGAGGAGTAGGTAGACAACGGGTATGGGAGGGAAGGTTCACTGGGTAAGGGAGATGGGGAAGGAGAAGTATATGTAGAAATGAGAAGGATGACAGATGGAAGGATAGAGGAAGGAGTGAAAGAAAGAGGGAAGGAAAGAACTAAGAGAGCATGCACAAGACTCAGAAACTCTATTAATAAGGGTTCTTTGCCTTTTTGTGTGTTATGGACCCTTTGGAAGTCTGGTGAAGCCTGTGGACCCCTTCTATGAAGAATGCTTTCAAATAATTGAAGGCAATAATAAATTTCACATAAAGGTTACCAAAAATAAAGATGAATTTTTTTTCTATCAAAGTTCATAACCCCCCTGAAATCTCCCCACAGGTTGTAGGACCCAAGCTAGGAACCCATACATTAGAACTTCCCTTTGGTCCACATGAGACTGCCAGGGGCAGGAGAGTAATCATCAGACTTGGAGTCAGAGAACCCTGGATTCAAATCTCGCCTGTCACCAGTTGAGAGATAATAAGCAAGTCATTGAATCTAAGTCTCAATATCCTATCTATAAAATGGGGACGATAATATCCAAAGTACTCACATCACCAGCTGTTGTGAACATTACATGAGATAATGGATGGAAAGTACTTTGTAAACATTAATCCCTAGATAGACACCAATTACCAACATTGTGGGAGGGATAATGAAAAGATACGGGCATTGAATCATCCAAAGACATAATCACATCTCCTGTGTTTCCAACTCTCTGCAAAATGTTATTTTGCTTTTATTTAATCTACTGCTCTCATTCATCAGTCATATGACTTAATAACTAACCCCAGACTAGACCTGACACCAAACTGCCTTTTCTAAAAAAGGAGAAGAGGATCATTTATAAAGAAAAAGGAAACAGTCTTTAATGGGGGAGGGGGAAACCCTTCCAGAATTCGGTGTTCTGCATGAACACAGTCATGAGGCAGTGTCTTTGGCTTCAGGAAGTATGGTAGATAAGTTGGAGTGACTGAAATTATTTGTGGGATTTGATTTTAATTTACCACTCATATTCAGTGGCATGGCATGGAGAAATCAGTTAATTAAAATAGTAACATTAATTTGGCAAAGTATTGCAACAAAAAATATTAATGAAACAGAGATAATCGCTCACAATCAGTAATAGAAAAATGAATACTTCTCCCCCAAAAGGAAAAAAAAGGATTGACAGAATAAACAGATTAAAAACCTAGAGAAATAGTTTTGGAACAAATTACAGTAAAAGCTGAAAACAGGCACACGTTATTGCATTTGTCTAATGTAACCAAAATAGTTTGTCTCTGGATACAGTCTATGAAGCCACTGAAATCAATAGTAGAACCAAAAGGCCCTCCGAGGGTGATAGCCCCATGAACTCAGCCAACTGTATCAACAGCAACAAAAATGTCCAAAAAAGTATCAAATCAATGCCTGAATCATGAGGATTTTTTTTTAGTAGAAACAAAGGAATTATGGGATGGCAATTCAGGAGCAGGTCATGGCCATCACAGATTGTAAAAGAATTCACACTTAAAAAACACACATTTAGTGAACAAGGAAGAATATAAAAAGGCAACATAAGATAGAAACTGTGCAACGAATCACTGCAACCTACAAAAAGTCTGTCTGAACCAAATACTAAGTAAGTCAAGGCTTGGTGGTAGCTAAAATTATAGATCACAAACTCACTGTTTCTTTCATAGACAGGTAACAAATCTCTGCACTACACATACAGTACTCAATGTAGCACTTCTGGAATTCCAGTGTCCTAGAATCCTGTGAAACTTAAGCAATAAATGGTATCAAGATGGGAATACGATCACAGTTTGAACTGTTGCCCACAACTGCCCATGTACAACACTGATCCATAAAAACTTAAGAAAAACATGGCCAATAGATGTTACTCTACCAAATATTCATAATATCTAAGATGCATAGAATGAAAAACTTTCAAAATATGAAGATTTAGCTAAAAAAATTCTGTGGTAACAAGACAATATATACACCATCCCCATTGTCCTGCTTTCTGTTCCTGGTGTCGATCTTGAATGGGATACTTGCTCTAGCCTGCTGTTAACTTACAAAAGATGAATTTATACCCTAATACTTCATTTTGACTAGAAAAGGAAGGTAGCTCATGCACCCACAGAGCAGTCAGCAGAATATTAACTACATAGGAAGCACAAAATAGATGGTGACTTGTCCCAGGATTGTTTCTGTCTGATTGCCTTCAAGAAGAACCAGATAATAGCAATGATTTGTAACAGCAATGAAGCAACAGTAACATATTCAAAACTTTAGCCAAGGACTTCACAATGGTTTTTCAACAGTACTGTCAGGTTTAAGTTATACCATACACATTACTGACCAATGCTGGGCAGTCATACACACACACACACACACACACACACACACACACACCCTTTTAAGACCAACATACCACTTGGGGGAGATGATATCAAACACTATAAAATTGAGAAGCTACTCAAACGTGAAGAGGAGCAATTTGATCAAACAAACAGATGCCTCAAGTAACATTAAAGCCTCAAATGATGTTAAAAAAAAAGAGGTAGACACACTCAGAAAGCCCTTTGTTAAATTGATAGAATGACCCAGCGAGCAACTAATCATATAAATATGGATAATATCTCCTTCTTTGGCTCCCCCAAGTTCTGCTCCCCTCTGTCTGATCTTACCCCTGGAAGCACGGGTGTTTGTTCCCCCAAGGCTCTCTGATGGGTCTGCTTCCTCTCCACACTCTCTCAGTGATGTCTTCTACTCCCATGGGTTCAATCATTACCTCTAAGTAGATAACATGCAAATTGATACAGCTAGTCCCAGACTCTCCCTTGAGCTCCAGTCTCACTTTCAGACACCTGCTGACCTTCACCTTTCATAGGTTTAAAGAACCTTAGAAGCCACTGAGACCAATCCCCTCATTTTACAGATGAAGAAAGTGAGGCCCAGAAAGATTAAATGAATGATTTCAGCATCTGAAATGCAATTTGAGCCCAGGTCTTCCTGATTCCAAATAGCGTTATAAATCGATGACATCAGCATTTTGAGCATCACATGTCCAGAATGGTTCTTTTCATCTCTCCTCCTAATCTGCTGCCCACACAAATGTGTCCATTTTTATTCTCCTAGTTACCCAGGTTCAGAACCTCAGAATCAGACCAGACTCCACCAAGTCAAAAACCTCACCAGAACCAATGAGTCGTAAAAGTTTAATTTTGATAAAGATGTGGTTTTTAACACCACATCCCTCCCTTCCAATCTGATGAAATCTAGTTCACCTTATTTTCTCTTACCTAGAATATTACAATAAACTCTCATCTGGTCCCCTTGCTTCCAATCTCTTCTCATTCTAGTCCATACTTAACCACAGCTGCCAAAGTAATCTTCCCAAGGAAAAAAAAATAACCATGTCACTCCTCCACTTAAAAAAAATCATCAGTGGCTTCCTATTACCTATGGAATTAAAAAACCCACCTCACTCTTCCACTGGCATTTCAAGGCCTCCAGAATATGGCTCCAATTTACCTTCCCAAGTACAATTCATAGTATTTGTTTTTACCTACTGAAATCTCCAGGCAACCTATATGAGCAGCTCTCCTCCACATGCATCCTTTCTTGTCCCCTTCGCCAAGCCTTCACAGCTTCCACATGCCTGAAGGTGCTCCCTTCAAAGCTCACCTTCAGGACCCCTTCCATAGAAATCTTTTCCTGATTCCCCCCGATGGCAACACTCTGTCCCTTCTCCAATTGCCCTGTGCTGACTCAGCTGTGCCCATGACCTATCTTCTCAGTGAGCTCCGTTAGGGAGGAAGGGCTTTGCCAAGTTTCATTTTTGTCACCCTCCACACCCAACACAAGATTTAGAACTTCACAGATTTGACAGGTGTGCACAGAGGGTTGCTCATCATATCCTGGAACAAAACCAGGGAGCACTCATGGAATCTTCAAAGAGAAGCAAACCTTATACATCCCAGAGTTAAGTAGTAAACTACAGAGTTCATTATTTCAGGGGTGGGGTGGCTAGAAGCTGAAAACAGAAATAACTTCAAACAGGTGTGGATGAGTCCATTGAGCCCAACTCTGGAATTAGCTATGGAGGGAAACCAGGATGCTCAGGAACTAGCCGCCAAGGTTAGTAACAGCCTTCCTTCATAGGCCCCCACTACCACTGCTGGGCAGCACAGTGGGCCTGACCCAGAACAGGGACTCGCTAGGCAGACTATATTTAGCTGGTACTTTCAAGTGTTCCTCCACGGCCCCCTGTCTCACTGTCAGAGGCACACTGGGCCTGACCCAGAACGAGAACTCAACTATCCAGACTATATTTAGTCAGTATTTCCAAACCATCCGCAGTTGGAAAAACATCAAATTTATGATGACTAAGAAGGTGATTTGCATGAAGGATACAGATTATTGCCTTCCCTTCAGCAAATGATCTAATGTATGGAAAGCATTTTACAAACCTTAAAGCATTATTTAAATAGTAGTTCTTATTATTTCAGAACTTAAAGAAATCTTAGAAGTTTCCTTAGCACAGTGTCTGGCACATAGCAGTTTCTTGATCCATATTTATTGAACTGAACTGAATTGAATTACTTAGCCCAACCCATCCTTCATTTGGCAGATGGAGAAACTGATGATCAGAATGAGGGAGTGACTTAGGTAAGGTCTCATAGCTAGCAAACTGCTCTTCCTTGGTCAGGAAGTAGACTTAGATTTTCTGCTTCCAAACCCAGGGTTCTTTTCAGAACATGTGACCCTTGTTGAATCTTAAATTTGACTAGTAAGGAGGGCAGAGTGCCCTGGGTATTCTGCAGCACCAAGTGAGGCAGGGTTTCTTTAAAGAAAACACCAGGTGAGAATATCTCAGGAGCAAAGTAGTAGTTATATATCCACACATATTTCACCAGATCCCACGGAAGTTAATCCTTTTGACCAGGGCCCGTGTCTTATTTTGTTTTACCTTTTTCCAGTGATTAGGGAAAGGAGTCTTAACAGTGTGTGTGTGTGTGTGTGTGTGTGTGTGTGTATGCGCGTGTGTGAGAGCGAGAGAAGAAGAAGAAGAAGAAGAAGAGAGAGAGACAGACAGACACAGACACCCCTCTGGTAATCTGGCCCATGGAACCTTTCTCAGAATAAAGGCTTTAAAAGCATAAAATTAAATGTAAATGATTACAAAGGAAAATGGTCATTGCCAACCAGTGACTATAATACTGAGGAATAAAGAATGAAGCGTCCTGACCTCTGGGTACAAATGGCTGCATTAGGGGCCTGCTTATTAGCAGAGTGATGGACTGGCCTCGGTATGGACGACTCCCAGTTGAGGAAGCTCCTCCTACCAATGTAGCTCTTCACTTTGGAGTCTTAAAAAGGTGCCTTGAAAAGGCGTGGTTGGTGTGTCTGAGACTCGGGAAAGTCTGTGTAGCACTGGACGTGCACTGGCTCATTTGATCCTCACAACAACCCTGGCTCTCTTCTTATCCCTTTTTTCTTTTTGCAGTTGAGAAAGCTGAGGCAGAGAGAGCTCAAGTGACTTACCCAGGAGTTATGTAGCCAATAAGCGTCTGAGGCTGAATTTGAACTCAGGTCTTCCTGATTCTAGGCCCAGCACTCAACCACTGTGCCAAATAACTGCCTTGATAAAAAGTTAAGTAACTTCCCCAGGGTCATAAACCAGTCTGTGTATGGGCCTGGAAAGGGGAGAGCCTTCCTGGCTTCAAGGTCAGCTCTGTACACACAACCACCAGACTCTGACGTGTTTCATAATTACAATAATCACAACAGTTAACACTGGGTTTGTCCTTTGTTCTTGAAGAGGACCATGACATCAGGGGGATGATGACATCACCTGTACATGACTTAGATCTGAGGGAGGGAGGGCTGTACAGGTCACCAGCCTCACTTTCTCCTCCAGAGCCATGTGGGTCCAGTGGCCAGACATTCCTCAGGGAAGACTGAAGATGGCTCAGGATGCAGTGGGAGACCCTGGCCCTTTTAGGCTAAGGTTTTTTCAGGTGCTCACTTTCAGTAAGGTAACACCCATTTGGTGGATAGGCCTTTTAAAGAAGTGAGTCAAGAGATGGCTCCTTTAATCAAAAAAGAAAAAAAAAATCAAACTGGAGGGGGAGACCCTTAGGGTTGCTGACCTGAAGAGAAACAATAATTTACTCTGAACCAGGAAGGCCCCCAAAATAGCCAAATAGCCATTAAATGGCAGCTGGGCGGGGATCTGTTCTTGTCTAATCTACAAGCTCCAGAGCGAAATGGATTTAAGGTTTTTTTGTCTCTGAGAAATAAATCCAGCCAGGAATTACATGCGTCTCTATGGTTTGCAAAGCACTTTACATAGCTTACCTCATTTTTCTCTCACATGTGCTATTATCTCCATTTTCAGAGATGAGGAAACTGAGGCACAGAGATGTAAGTGACATCAGTGTCCAGGTTCACAAAGCTAGTAAGTGTCTGAAGCATGATTCAAAGAGGAACAGGCAAAAGTCAAACTGCACAGAAATGAACACGTAGTTTCAGCTCACAAAAGGAGAGGGGGGAATTTTGCTCAATATTTTTTTTAAAGAACACCAAGGGTAACAAACACAGACCTTTGAAGAACTTGTTCACTCCTCAAATACAAAGTAAAAAAGGGAAATTTGGTGGGTCTTTTAAAAAAAGTTCTAGTGTCCTTTCAGGGTCACTGTTACATACAAACTATGCTAGAGCATTTATTGTGGGATTTCTTTTACGTATATTCTTGAAAGTCAGCTTGTTTCAACTGTCCTAACATCTGATACACCAAAAAAGACCTTCCGGCAAAAGAAGAAAAGGTGGTGGCCCATGTGTCCCACAGAGTAACCCATCCAAAACAAAGGGGAAAGGGCTGGCCAGCAGACAATTCAGGCAAAGCTCAGCATCAAGGGCATGACGGGTACGGAGGTCTGCCGTGTCATCATCCCCAAGTCCAATGTCTCAGCCACCCTTTTAATTAAGATGCTGAAACTGACAGCTAACTCACCCAAAGCTGCATCTACCTGAAGCAATACCAGTCAGCTATGGAACACATGTTAGTGGTGACTCTGCCACTAGGCGACTCCATGGGAAGTGGGACAAAATCTGCAGTAAAATCATACTGATAGCCAGTGACTCAAAAATGTTTACCTATAGAACCTCCAAGTTAGAAGGGAGCTCACAAGACACCAGGTCTATCATGTCCTTGGACAAGAACCAATACACATGAGTATACATAGATATATGCATGTGTGTGCACATACGTGTGTGTATATATACACGTACAGTCATATGTTTACCTAGCATCTGCTGAAAGGCCTCCAGTGAGGCAGAATCCAGTACTTCTCCATCCCTTCAACCTCTGGAATGGCTCTAATTGTGAGGAAGTCTTTCTTTACACGAGGTTAAAATTCTAAATTAAAATTTCTTTACACAAAGGTTAAAATGACTCTTTAACTTCTATTCATCCTGACTTGCACCCTCTGGGAGGAATAGAAAAAATCTATTTTCTGCCCTGCCCCCATTTTGACATGGCAACTACTGGCAAGATCTACTTGGGACTACTGGGACCTCAGGTTATCTCATCCAAGCTTCCTCATGTTAAAGATCAAGAAGCTAAGGGTCAGGGAGGTTAAGTGACTTGAACCTAAGTCTTTTGACTTCATAGTAGATTATCTTTCCATTGCTTCTTGAATCTTCTCCAGGTACCAGCAATTTCTTCAACAAATTGGTTCAAACCCCCTGAAATTTCTGGTTATCTTCCTTTAGACATCCCCCACCTTCCCAAAATATGACACTTAGACATGAACACAATACTGACCAGGACACTCACCCATTCATTCAACAAGGATTCATTAAGAGCCTACTATGTGCCAGGCACTGAGGTAGGCATTAGGACCACAAAGCCAGAAATGAAACCACTCTCTGCCCTCAAGGAACTTAGAAGAAAAAACAATGTGTACACAGAAAATGAAACACAGAATACTATTTTCTGGGGGAACGTTACTAGTAGCTAGGGGGACCTAGATAAGCTTTTTGCAGTAGCTGAACTTTAAATGTAGCAAGCAACTTTAAAAGGCTGAGCTTTAAAGGTAGCAAAGGATTCTTTAAGGTGGAGATGAGGAGAGGACATTCTGAGCATTGTGTACAAATGCACAGTGTTGGAGATGGATTGCAGGGCGTGCAGCAAGCCATCAGTCTCGCAGGAATGCAGAGAGCATAAAGGAAAGCTAGGAAGGAGCCAGATTGGAATGGCTTTGAAAGGTCCCCAAAGAAAGGTTTATATTTTGGCCTAGAAGCAGGAGGCAGCTGCTAGAGCAGGATGGTGATGTGGTGGCCTCTGCCAATTCTTCTCTAGTCCCTAGATCACACTGGATTTGGGGGGGGGGGTTGGTTACCCCAACACACAACATACTGACTTCCCTTTTGTAAAATTTCCCAGATGGTTTTCATATGAACTATTGTTTAGCCCTACATATATATGTCTGGTTCTAGGTCTATCAAACCAGCTTTGATGATTCTTTATCTGCCATGCTGAGCTTGTAATGACCACATCAAAGGAATGATTTTTACCATTACAACTAGTAGTGTTTTAAGTAAATAAGATATATTAATAAATAAGACATAAGCGAATTACTACTAATAATTATAATTATATATGATAATTTACTTAGTAAGTATATTAAGTAATAAGATATAATAGAGACTAGACCCAGGATTTCATAGATTTGGGAAGGTCCCGGTGAAAAAGTTCCTTTAGTAATACAGGCTAGAATCTTCTCTTCAATGTACAGTCTCAGAGGCATGCCTAGAGCAGAGGTGTCAGCCCATATTGCTTGAGTGTAAGCCAGAACCCTTGAAGGTAGAACGCTGAAGGTGAAGTTTAAATAGTTTGGTCACATAATGAGAAGATGAGACTTGCTGGGAAAGATCCTGATGTTGGGAAAGACTGAAGGCAAAAAGAGAATAGGATGGCAGAGGATGAGATGGACAGATAGTGTCATGGGAGCAACAAGCATAGGCCTGGACAGACTTTGCGAGATACTGGAGGATAGAAGAACCTGGTGTGCTGTGATCCATGAAGTCATGCAGAGTCAGGCGTGACTGAAAATTGAACAACACAGCTGGGACTGGATGAAAATATAATTGGGAAATATTTAACAAAATGAATTACAATAAAATGTAGACAATATTAATGCATGGTTTTCTAAGTCAATATGCAGCCTGCTGGGATTCTTGTATATGGTTTAATGGCTCCCTGTTTCTAGTCTTACTAGTTGTGTGACCCTGGGCAAGTCATTTAACCCTGTTTGCCTCAGTTTCCTCATCTGTAAAATGAGCTAGAGAAGAAAACAACAAATCACTACAGTATCTTTGCCAAGAAGACCCCAAGTGGAGTGAGGGAGAGTCAGACATGCCTGAAAAATGACTAAACACACCCATCACTACCACCAAGAACTGGAAGAGACCTCAGAACATGAGACGTCGTCTCAGTCACAGAAGAGGAAACAGACCTTTCTTGTCCCATATTTGAAGGCGAATGAGGGAAAGGTGAAGGTCAGGAAGCCGAGGCTCGGTGCCTTTGGTGGACCACGCGCTGTCCTAAATTGTGGAGGAGATACAAAATATGGGTGTCATGATCCCAGCTCTCACTTCTACTCAGGAGGAGACACAGTGTTACAAGAGAACAAAACCCAGGGCTGTTAGAGGCAGCTGGATGGTGTCAAAAAGATCCGGGTTCAAATTCTTCCTGTTCTTAGTGGTGGGACCCTGGATGGGGCGCTCTCCAGCGGTTCTCAACCTGTGGGTTATGTTCAATTTGTATCAATGAAAATACATCCTGCATATCAGATGTTTACCTTACGATTCATAACAGTAGCAAAATTACAGTTATGAAGTAGCAACTAAAATAATTTTATGGTTGGGGGGTCACCACAACATGAGGAATTGTATTAAAGGGTCATGGCATTAGGAAGGTTGAAAACCACTGCTCCCCTACTAGTATCTTGGCTCTCAATCTATGAACCCACGACATACCTTGCCCAGGAGGATGTCAGTGCCCACACAGAGAATCTGGGAGCTTCCTGAACAAGGTGACCACTAAGTTGGTCTTCCAAAGTCCTTTTGAAGCTCTCAATCTAAGATTCTAGAAGGTGGTAGGTATTCAGCAGGTGAAGGGGGTGGGATGGGGAGGCTGGATAATTAGTCATTGAGAATGTCACAGGCTGAGCCAAAGAACTAGAGGACCAACCCAGGGAATGTTAGGGGCAGAGAAGATCCCTGTGGGGAGTGAGCCAAAAGGAGGGATCCTTGTGCCTCAGGAGTGAGGGGAGGATGGAAACCTAATGCCAGAAACTTGGGTTTTGGAGCCAAGGGACCTGGATTCAAATCCTTCCTCTGATGTGTGACCTCCATTCCTACCTGTGTGACCTCAGTCAAACTAGTTAATATTTCTGGGCCTTAGTTTCTTCATGTGTAAAATGAAGAAGGCTGACCCTGATGGCCCCTGAAGTCCTTCCAGCTCCAGATCTATGACCTGTGACCCTGGGTCAGTCTGACTGTGAAGGGATCTGGTCTATGCTCCATAGGAGTTTGTAAGAGGTGGGCACTTAGAAGAGGGTCATTGCAATGAGAACCTGGAGATATTAGCTTGGGTATGGCTGCACTGCATGATGGTACAGCCCAGGGAAAAGGTATAAGGCAAGATGTAGGGTCTGGATTTATTTCACCACTGGGTATATCAGTGGTGCAGATGGAAAGGCCCAGGGGCCCTTCTATGTTCAGTGGTAGATTAGGTGATGGTTCTAGAGGTCTGAAGAACATAAAAGCAGGGCAAATGGGAAGGTGTAGTGACCCTCAATGTCACTCTAAGGAATAAAGTTGGTGACTTCTATCTCTCTAAGCCATGTGAACAGTCAAGCAGCCCTGACAGGTTGTAGGTGGCTCCTGATAAAGAGACAGGGAAGGGTGCCCTCAGTAGTGGGTACTGGGATGGAGGAGGTGGGGGAGAAGGGGGAGACATCAGCTTCTAGATCATCTTGGTTTCCAGACAATAGCAACTGAACTTTATTTAGTGTACAACAGGAGGTCACTGAAGTTCGCAAAGTAGGAGCGCTCTCATCAGCTCTATTCTACATGAGCAAATGAAAAAACATCTTTTAAGTCCTACCTACTACATGCCAAAGCTTGTGCTTAGTAACTGCAGTGGAGACACATAGAAAAAAAGGATAGCCCCTGCTTTCAAGAAGGTCCCATTCTAGGAGAAGATAACACATGTGGGGTGAGTAAGCTGCAGGGTAGGTGGCAAGACCCTGAGATCCTCAAAATGCAGGAGAGTATCTGACCCTGTAATTCATCATGATCAATTGGGAGACACGGGAGACATGGCAAAGTGTGCCTAACATGGCATGCCTGCAGCAAAGGAGGCTCTATGCTCTATGAGCAAAGCAGAATTACAAAAGCTCAAAAGAAAAGAGGGATGTGCAAAGCTAGAGACATCTTCATTCCAAATGCTCATTCGGCCCTTTTCAGACATGAAGGACAACAGCCACATCATTATTATATACTGCCTTGAGCTTTGTTACAAAATACCAATTGCAAAACATTTTTTCCCACATTATCAAAAACATACCAGAGAGTTTAAGAAAGGTCCTATGGGAAATAGGAGCAAAAGCATAGCTGTGCAAACTGGGGGAAGTGATCACTCCATCACAGAGGAGGTCAGCCTTTCTGTAATGAAACAAGTTTCAAAGATTGACCATTGGGTAGATCATGGCAATTGGAGGGGGGGCAAGAAGGTAGGAAACACCATCTCACAAATGACTACATCCAGTTCTCAGACAGAGGCAAACCAATACAACCAATGACTTGGGATCACCAATGTCCCCAGAGAAGGACCTCATAAAAATAAATGACAGTCCCAGAAATTGTCAGTCCAGGTCACAACTATCCTTTAGCTAACCCCTTATGGCAGACATTTGTTTTAGTTGTATGATAAAATAAAGTGTCTTCCACCTGGGTTTGGTGGGCATTGCTTGGAGTCAGTCAATGAGTTTGGGCCAGCCTAACTGGAGTTGGTATGGCTGAACGGATAGGGTGCTGGGTTTAGACACTGGGAAACCCAGGCTCAAATCTCACTTCTGTTAGTTCCTGGCTGTGTAACTATGGCCAGGTGACTCAGACCCTCTGAGGTTCATTTTTCTTAAATGTAAGATAAAGTTCATAAGCCATTCCTACCTTATACAGTTGTTGGGAGGGATAATGTTATAATGTATGACAGACTTCGCAAACCTTAGAGCACTATCAAGATTTCTGTTATGAGAAGCAGGTTTTCAGACATACTTCTATAGAAAATCAATCTAAAACTAATCTCAAGTTGGAACATTAAATATTTAAGTTGTTAGTGGGCTGCTACTGCTACTAATTAAAAACCCACAGCTGATATTTCTGTAGTCCTTTAAGGGCTGGTCATCATTCTAATTATGTTATCTCATTTACTCATTACAAAAAGCCTCAGGGGGGGTGCTATTATAACTTCTCATTGTTCAGAGGAAGACACTGAGGATCAGGGAGGTTATGTGACTTACTTAGGGTCACACAGCTAACGAATATCAGCGAGTAGATTCAAATTTAGGTTCTCCTGACTCCAACCTCGGAACTTTCCCCACTATGCCACATCGCCTCTCTAAGAAGAAAATAACAGCCCCAAGCCCTTAGTCAGGCAAGTCAGAAAGCATTTGTTAAACACCTATTATACACAAAAGGGCTAAAGAGTCAGAGAAAAGAAAAAAATAACCCTGTTCTCAAGGAAGTCACTTTTGAATGGGGGAAGACAATGTGCCAACAACTCTGTCCAGACATAGAATGCAGTGGAGCTAATTTACAGCAGCTGCATTAGCTACAAAAGTCCAGGAAGAGGAAATTGGCTCCAGGTTCTTTGATCCAAAAGTACAGAAAGGCATGGAGATACTATCCAATGATAAACAGGAATATCTCTCTCTCTCTCTCTCTCTCTCTCTCTCTCTCTCTCACACACACACACACACACACTCTCTCTCTCTCTCTCTCTCTCTCTCTCTCACACACACACACTCACTCACACCCACACACCCAGACACATACACTCACACACACACACACACACACACACACACTCACACACACCACACCCTGAGTAAGAGACTTATTCCACAAAGGGAATAAATTGACAAACAATATAAAACAAGGA
>CM053601.1:5376573-5396127 GCA_028646575.1 Pseudocheirus occidentalis
CACACACACACACACACACACTCTCTCTCTCTCTCTCTCTCTCTCTCTCTCACACACACACACTCACTCACACCCACACACCCAGACACATACACTCACACACACACACACACACACACACACACTCACACACACCACACCCTGAGTAAGAGACTTATTCCACAAAGGGAATAAATTGACAAACAATATAAAACAAGGACAGAAAGCAGTAGTAGCTGGTTCATGACTGGTGGGTTTTATTTTCTATGAACCACAGGATTGAGCCTGTGAAGGGACCTTAGACTTTATTAGGCTCAATCCCCTTGGTTTACAAAGGGGGATATGGAGAATAGAATTAAGTGAACCAACTTGATAAGTAGCACAGCTGAATTTGGAACGAAGTCTTGGGACTCCAAATTTAGGGCTCTTTAGCAAATGCATTGGCAAAATGTACTTTACAAATAATTTGTAGGGAAGTTACTTATATGAAACAGTCTCTTCAAGTTAATAGGAGAATAATAAAACTTCAGAGGGAATAGCACTTGCTGCCTGTTTTATATCCATGTAGATTACTTTCTAAATCAGTATCTTGGAATTAAAAATTCTATATGTAAGAGAAGACAGATAGGTGGCATTGCAGTGGATAGAATGCTGGGCCTGAGGTCAGGAAGACTCATCTTCGTGAGTTCAAATCCAACCTCAGACTAGCTATGTGACCCTGGACAAGTCACTTTGCTTGCCTCAGTTTCCTCATCTGTCAAATGAGCTGGAGAAGGAATGGCAAACCAGTCCAATATCTTTGCCGAGAAAACCCCAAAAGGGCTCATAAAAAGTCAGATATGCCTGAAACAACTCAACAACAACAATAAGATAACAGAAAGGAGAAAAACGACAAAAAGACAATTTTTAAAAGGGCATTTGGGACCTAAGACATCCCTCCTCTTCTGCTTTCATCCAAGAAATCCAGTCTGTCTTTGTGATGTCAAGTAGACACAGTATTATTCAGTGGCAAAAGCATTAACTCTTGTATCAGAGAATCTGGGGGGAGCCAGGTCCTCAGGGTGGGGGAAACACCCCTGATCACCCGTGAAACTTTGGCCAGGTCACTTTCTCTCAGGAACCCATTTTCCTCATTTACCAAATGAGAAGGTTGGATTAGTTGGTCTTTGAGGTCCCTTCAAGCTATAAATCTATGCTCCTAAGTATACAGTTAATTATGGAAAACTACTCAGGAGTATTAAACTGCCTATTGTTCCAGGACTTTGATCCAAGCCACCATAAAAACTTAATATCAGCCATTCGACTACATGCAACAAGGCATTTGTTTTTTGACCTGGTACAAAACAAATCAATTTTTAAATATCTGAGAGACAATGTACAATTGTTAGAAAACTGGAAGAAACCATGACATTTACATTCCAGCTGTACTTAATCTCAAAGAGCAAAAGTTAACATGACAATAAGATGCTGCTGAAAACAAGTCCCATTTCACAGGTCTTAGAATCAAGGTTTATATCTTGAATGTAAACACACATTGGAAAAAATTATCTTTCTCCTTCCCATGATCTGGGCAGCCTGACTCTTGGGATGGTGCAGAGGGCACAGAAGTAGCTCTCTACATATTGCAGCTAGTTTGTTGAAAACGAATTGCCAAAATACTGGGCATTTGCATTATGAACTTAACTGATGTAATTTAATGCACAATAAGGTGGGGAGACCTGGGCTGCCACCAGTTCTTCCCTCCCCCATCTATTTTTAATGCTGAAGAGGTCCTGGCATTGTTTTCTTATTAATTCAAGGTAAGTCCTAGGAAAGCTTCGAGCCAAGCACCTCTTTAATCAAATGTTATGTTTTCAATGAGTTACAAAGAATACTGACAGCTAACCATCCATCTTTAGGAGGACTATCGCCTCCGTTGCTGCTTGAATTGTCCACTGAGTGTGGCCGATGTCAGGCTGCCCAGCAGAATGAGATACCCAAACACTTGTTGAAAATCAACAGTTAAAACATCAGAGGATGGTGGAGAGAGGGCTGAACTTGGATTCAGAGAACCCGAGTTCAAATCCTGACTCTATTACTTAGCCCTCCATATGACTGCAGGCAAGTCAGTTCATTTTTTAAAACCTTGGTTTTGGGGCAGCAAGGTAGTTCAGTGGACAGAGGCCTGGGCTTGGAATCAGGAAGACTCATCTTCATAGGTGCAAATCCGAACTGTGCTGGGCAAGTCACCTGACTCTGGTCCAGTTTCCTCATCTGTAAAATGAGCTAGAGAAGGAAATAGGAAAACCACTCCAGTACCTTTGCCATACCCCCTTCTTTTGGGGGAGTCAATCAGACAAGATCAAGCAACAACAAACCTTAGTCTCATATGTAAAGTGAAGGAGCTGAGGTGACTAGATGAACTTTAAGGTCCCTCCCAAACCTAGAACCAGTATCTTAAGATAAACCAATGACAGGCATGTGGTTTAGCTGATGGAAGCCCAGGTCTGGGAGTCAGGAAGTGCTAAATGAGCCCCTGGTTGAGTCACCTCATCTTAAAGCCCAAGCTGAATCTCTAAAACAAAACTGGAAAGAGGATGAGAAGAGAGATGCCGGGCTGTATTGGCAGAAGGGAAACCCAACATCATGAAATCGCTAAGTAGCTAGATCCATCAACAGGTTGGATGCCTGGGACAAATGGACTACCGGAATACATTTTTCTTTTCTTTTTTAAATTTCCAAGCCAAAACATTTTCATTCATACCTTCTATTCCTCCCTCCTTCCCTCCCTCTCTCCCTCTCTTCCTTCCTTCCTTCCTTCCTTCCTTCCTTCCTTCCTTCCTTCCTTCCTTCCTTCCTTCTTTCCTTCCTTTCTCTCTTTCTTTTGAAGAAAACATGGAGGGGGAAATAATAGCATTTTCAAGAAAAGGTGATCCAAGATTTAGCCAGTAGTTAAGCTAAAATCATAATTAAACTACCAGGAATTTTGCTGCAGTGATTTCTGTGGCCTAGATTTTGATTGGTGCTTCCCAGATTTCCCAGTCAGTGTCTGATATCCCATCTGGAATCACCCAGTTGTAATCACTTTTTACATAGCCTCCCACTCACCCTCCTACCATGTGAAAAGACTCAACTTCCTACCCAAACCGGTTTGGAAGTCTTTGTAAGCCGCTCCCAACCAGCTGGACAATGTACAATCCCAAAAGGGAGAGCTTGTATTTCTTGGCCACTTCAGAGATTAAAGGCCTGCTATCCTCTGGCTAAACATGGGACCAATTTCCGGTTCTCATAAGGCAGAAATCCACATCCTTCTGAAAAGTGAGATAACTAGGCTCTGTCATTCCCTCCTAGTCAGGAATTGTGTTAAGGCTGTCTTTGAGCAAAGAGCTTCTCTGGACTCTGGCTCCCCTCTAACTTGGGGTGCCTGAGCAGAGCACAAACCCCGACAATCCTCACAATAGCCAGAGGAAATTAGAAAATGACATGGCAAAGAGGAATAGGACTTCATGGTTCCCATATTTTGCTCTGAAAGTGAAATGTTCAGTCAAAATGACTCCTAAACCACTTCAGGGGATGGAGAGTCTGTGAAGAGAGGGGGCACCAAACCACATCAAGATAAGGGGGGGCTGATAAGATATTCCCACTGTTAGAGCAAGTGAGGGCCTTGGGTTTTAAACTGCAACAAAAGCTTTGTTTATGGGGGCAGCCAGAAAATAAACCAAAACCAAAAACATTCCCAGGTAAGCTATTTGAAAAAGTGAGAAATTACAGGAAATTAGCACCCCTCTAACACAAGGTGCATGGGGGTGGGGGGAAGGATGGCAGAACCACCCAGAATGTGGCAACAAGCAGCATGTGAACTCAAGGCTGCTAACACCCCTGCCTCTTCAGAGCTGCAGTTCAAGACCACTCTCTTTCCAATCTTTTCCCTACTTGAGAGCCAGTGTAGTGGTGGCGCTCAGGTCTCTGTCTGCAAGCAGGGGGATGTGAGAGCAGCAGGACAGAACTTTGGAGAAACACATGAGCAAAAGGAGAATACCAAAGTTCACTCCAATTTGAAAACTGGAAGAGGCCTTGGGAACCACATTCATCCTAGGACTTCTTAACGTGTGTCATAGACCCTGGTGAAGCAGATGGACCCTGTCTCAGAATAATGGTTCTAAATCAGTAAAACAAAACCCACAAGATTAGGAAGGAAAGCAGTGTACTGAAGGATATTTATCAAACTATTGACAAATTAAATTGACTAGACCTGAAAGTGCAAACTCCTGATTTGGTCCGACCTCTACAAAACCAAATAAAACCTCTCTACACCAGCCTCCGCAAGAGATCCACCACTCCTGTACTTGAAGACGTGTCTAGTGACGATGGGGAACTCACTTTCTCTCCAAGAAGCCCATCCTAATTTCGGACAGCCCTAAAGATAGGAAGTTCTTTCTTAGATCAAGCCTAAACCTCCTTCTCTGGAACAACCCACTTCTCGCCCATCGAGGTCTGCAAACCTGTCCTAGGGCACTGACCGCCCCCCTTTGGAGCCTCGTACCCGTAACTGGGAGCGGTCCTGGTCGGTCCTGGTCACCTTTCTCGCCCCCTTGCGAGGCGGGGGAAGAAGCCCACCAGTCTCTAACTCCGAATCCAATCTTTTTCATAAGAGCCGCACACAGAGTCACTTCCCTCCTGGAGGGCTCAGTGCCTCGGGCAGGCCAGTTCCCTCCCGCCGGTCTCCCCGTCCCCCATCCCCTCACCCCCTTCCCTCGGTGTTGGGGCCGCCGGGACGGAAGGATGACAATACCTCGTTTTGTCTCCGAAAGGCAACATAGCCGAGGCCAGAAGGGGGGACAATGCAGCCTCGTTCCAGTTCCCGCTTGCGCCCGAGCCAGTCCGGGACAGGGTGAGGTGAGACCAGGTGATGCGAGCGGCGCTGCCCAGCCAGGTGATGCTGGGACACGCCCTTGAATTCGCGAAGCTCCCACGGCGCGCCGCGAGGACGCTGCCCCCTGGCGGGGAGCGCTCGGCACAGCAGCACCCCACTGGGAAGGCTGTGGATCTTCCCCACCGCCTCCCCAAATCCGTGGCCGGCTCCGAGCCCTTGCAAACTCAGGAGCCCCTGACCCGAACCTCAGGCCAACTCTTTCCTGCCTCTCCTCAGTGCCTTAGACTGCAGGCCAACCGACGGCCAATCTTCTCCACGCGCTTCTGCGAGGAGAAGCGGGGCGCGAACACCCGGTGTGGGTGCCTCCCTCAGTCCCAGCCCTAGATGCTGCTGCTGCTGCTGCTGCTGCCGCCGCTGCCGCCCAAGTCTTCCTCCGTCCCACCCCGATAGGCAGGAACAACTAACTGAAGGAGTCCTCGGGGAAACAGCACCCCCCCCCCCCTTGCAGCTGTGGCGATTCCTCTCAGTTACACGGCACACACACACTCACACACTCACACACTCACACACTCACACATACTCACACACTCACACTCACACTCACACTCACACTCAAGCTCCACCCCTGCTGGGCTAGGTTGGGCGAAGCTGAGCCAGACTAGTGAAGATGGACAGCGAGCCCAGCCTCGCTCCTTCTCCGTCTCTTTCTCCTCCCTTCCCGGACTACGGCTGGCGCTCCCAGGCCTGACTGATTCCCTCCAGTCCAGGACAGCCGGACCGGACCCGGCCTGGCGCGCTCAGTTAGCCAGGGCAGCTCCAGACCCGCCATTTGCTCGGGGTCTCCTCCCAGCCCAGCCCAGCTCCGCCTCTGCCCCCGGCCCCGCCCCCGCCGTTCTTCTCCCTATCCTCTGTCCCTCTAGTGTGCCAGGCAGCGGGGGCCTCCTAGAGAGCCCAGCGCTGACCCAGGCCAGGCCAGAACCCCGGGGCAAGGCTCAGCGGCCTTTCTATTCCTCTCCTCAAAACTCCCAAGAGTAAAGACAGGTAGAAGACCAGAAAAGTGGGTGGCAGTGGGATCACGGTCAGGGGGCCAGGGTGAGACTGCGCCAGGGGAGATTCCAAGCTTCATTCAGCCCCCCACTCAATTCCAAGCACACAGAAACACACACACACACACACACACACACACACACACACACACACACACACACACACGGCAGTCCCTCTGGACAACCCCCGGAGAAAGAACTCAGACTGGAGTGGCCCTTTCTTCCGGGCTCCAAGGAGGGAAAACTGTTGGGGTTTGCTCTGGGGTTGAGGGCAAAGTGGAAGGGCAGCAGCGAGACAGCAGCGTGGACCCGGAAAGCAGGAAAACTCTTTGCTCCGGGGAAGCCCCCGCCCGGCTGCCGACTTAGTGTCTGAGCCCCGACTAGATCGGCAGCCGGACGGTGCTTCTGGCCGGGCCAGAGCTCGGTGAGGCTCCCAGGGATCTCCAAGACCCCACTCCCTCCCGCAATCCAAGGCTCAGAGACAGAGTTGAGAAGGGATTTTAGAGGTCATCTGGTCCAACCCCCTGTTTTGGGGGCTTTTGTCCTCCAAGCCCTAGGAACGGTGCTGGGGTGGCTCCTGGGCCAGGGGCAGGAAGGGGGAAAGGAGAGGAAAACAGCGGCGGACCCCCCCCACCCCCACCCCCAGGCTCCCCCGTGCAAGGCGTGCGGGAACTTTGCTTACCTTGTGGCTTTCCTCACAAAGTAAGAGGAAGTAAAGTCCCAGTGGTCGTCCAGCCACGCTTCCACCCAGGCGGTGTCCCGGGGCTCCCCGGGCTGCCCGGGCTGCCCCTGCCGCTGCTGCTGCTGCTGCTGCTGTTGCTGCTGCTGCTGCTGCCGCTGCCGCTGCCGCCGGCGCCGGCGCCGCCCCCGTGGGCTCGGGCAGCCCGGCTCCATGGTCCCGCGGTGCTGCCCCCGCCCAGGGGCCGCTACTCGCTGGAGGCGCTCGGGGCCCTCCTCCCTTCCCCCCCACGGGGGCCCGCCCTCGCGGAATCCGGAGCCCTAGCGCTCGGGCTGGCCGGAGGGCCGGAGGGCGGAGGGCGGGAGTGCAGCGCCGGCCTCCCCCGCCCCTCCCCGGGCGCTCCACCAGCTCTCCAGGTGTGGCAGGCTCGGGCCGAATCGGCTCTAGACTAAAAGTGACACGGCGGCTGCGGCGGGGCGCACTTTGGAGAGGGCTGCCTCCCTGGCTGCCCTGTGTCCCCAGGGCGTGGGTGCTGAGGCGCGGGCGGGCTCGGCCACCGGGGTGCGCTGCGAGCCAAGTGAAGCCGGGAGAGGACAGAGCGCGGGGCTGCTGTGGTGGGGGAGCAGGTTTCTGTGCCTCTCTGCAGTCGGAGAAAGTGGCTAAGGCTGCTGACTGGAGGCAGGGTTGGAAGGGGGGGGTGGCGTTTGCTAGGCTTCACACCCGACGCCCGGGGAATCAAAGGATAGTGGGCCAATTCCCCGTAGTGGGCTGGGAAGGACAATGAGCATCTTTACTCCTTGACTGTGGCTGTCACTGAGGACCACGGATCTGTCCGCTTCACCCAGCCCCGCAGGACGGAGTGCTTGCGAGTATTCAGCCATTTCTCCTGCTGACCACCGAGGATAAGAGAAACGATTTTGTTTTTTCTCTTTCTATTGCCAAAATTGAGAACCAAGTTCCTTTACAACTCTAAATTAATTACTTATAAATGTTTCCCAACGTCCTAGTTTCTATCTGTACCTAAGGGTCACACGTTTTCTTATTTTGCCCAGTTAATGAAAATTCAGCGAATATTCATTAATTGCGCTGCTATTTACTACTCGGTGAAAGCCTGGACAAATGGTTTCCCCTCTCCGGGCCTCGTGTCTCCTTTCAGCTCTTCCAGTCCTTTTATGTATGTGTGGTTCTAAGTTAAGCCGATGGCTTCAACCTAAAGCTGGGGTAAATAGTCTCCACTCTCCTACTTTGCCCTACTTTGCCTCCTGCAATCTGGCTCACCTCGATGCTGTTTCTGAAGTGAGATCTTTGAAAAGCTTCATCTGATGGCATCTTCCACTCCTCATCTTTCACATCTGCAGTATGGGACACTGGTGACCACCCTCTCCTCCCCGAGTTTTCATGATCTGGCTCTCTCTTGTCCCTGCCCCGCCCCCCCCCCACTGCTTCCCCGTTTTCTTTGCTGGATCATCTATGGATTGGGGAACCCCACGACTCTGCCTCTTCTTCTCCCTCTATATTCTCACATTGGTCTCACCAGCTCCCACTTCTTTTTAGGAGCTTCTCAAGTCTATATATCCAACCAACCCTATTCTGTCTCTTAAATTTCGGCGGGGGGGGGGGGTGGGAGACGGTGGCTAGGTGGCTCGGTGACTAGGACACTGGACCTGGAATCAGGAGGACCTGAGTTATCCAGCCTGAGACAACCGACACACTAGCTGTGTGACTTTGGGCAAGTCACTTATCCTCCAATTGCCCTCCAACGAGCCAAAAAAATAAAAATAAATTCCAGCCCTGTATTATCAGCTACACATTGAGCAACTCCACATGGACACCCTATAGGTATCTCAAACTCAACAGGTCCCAAACAGAACTAATTTGGTTTTCCCTTAAGCCTCTCTTTTTAACTTCGTCATCCTAACTACCTGGGTTTGCAACCTCACTCAACCTGAAATCTTCCCTCTTCCTCACTACTTTCATCCAGTCAGTTATTTAGTCTTGCCAATTTGGTCTCGTCCCCTAGGTCCAGGTCCTTGTCTCCCTTCCCTCGGGTTCTGGGGATAGCCTCCTACTTGGTCTCTGGCCTCCAATTCCTCCTCACTCCAGTCTCAGGCTCCACATGGCTGTCAAACTGATATTCCTAAATCCAGTGTGACCACGTCACTCCCGTATTCTAGATGCCACAGTGACTCTTCTTGCATTCTAAGAGAAATTCCAGCAGTCTCCACAGACAGTATTTGAGACTAGCTAAATTACTCTACCAGGACCACGTTTCCTCATCTTCCTCATGGTCCTTTTCATGTCAGATGCTACTGCTCTGCCCTAGAAACCAGACTTCCACAGACCATGCCCAGAAGGAGCTGAGTTACTCAGCTCTGGACTCCCCACAATAATGCATATTCATTAGTTCAGCCATTCTCCACTCAGCCCCCTTTTCCATTTTGGTCTGAGAATTACAATCAAATCCACCTATCATTGATTCAGAAAGGGTGAGTCAATGGATTGTAAGATTATTCCCCTTCTCATTTCAGTGACTTCCCAGACCAAATCCCTTCCCTGGTGAGTACTACCTTATGCGGCTGTCCCTTCCAACCAGAATGTAAACTTGAGAGTAGGACTTTTTTTTTATTTGAATGCCTAGAACAAAATAGATGGTAAGTGCCCACTGACTGATTAATTACACCAATGAAATATCTAATATAGAATGTGCTCAAAAAAAAAATCTGTCAGGAAAGCAAAGGATTGGTGCCTGAGAACATAAACAGCCAATATTCTAATCCACCCTGTTACCAATCTCTGACTTCCTCAGTTCCCTTTAGAGTTTCCCACCTGAGGCTTATAAAAATGGAGGAACAAGTTCAGGACCTCAGCAATATCCATACAGGCCCTGATACATAATAGTGCTTGGGGGAGGGCTTTCATATGGTATTGGGATTACCAACTCATACTAGCTTCCATTAGGATTTACCCAGTCCTCATGACTCGAGAACAGGAGTGCGTTACTCTTACTCCTCATAGCTCTCTGCCATGTCAGCCTTCTTTCTCTTCAGCATTTCTGTCACTTTCCTATTTGTCTTCTGTTTTCTTGTCTTTCTCTGTCTCCATCTGGTGCTGGTTTTCCTTTTCCTTGGAAGGGGGAGGTGCCATGCTGGCCTCCCTCCAGATCTTAGCCTGTGTCTCTGTCCCTGCCTTTTGTTTCCATCAGGGGTTGTCATCACATTTTTGGTGATTCTCTGATTCCAGGGAACTTGATCTAGTTTTGTGGATAGCTCTTATTCTCTATTTCCCCAATCTTAATATTTTAAAACTATTTTGAAATTCTTGGTTGAAACCATTAAGGCTAACTGATGTCACCAAGTTTAGGTTTGAGGATGATGTTCCCAAGAAAAAAAGGCCAGTTCAAGAGAGTGAACTACACTTAACCTGGAGCCTTATGTTGCTTCATCAGCCAGCGGACTAGGACTGAGTCTGGTCAAAGAATTTACACATTTTTCCAGAGATACAGTAGGGCAGTTGGTCTTAATTGGCTGTTCCAAAGCATGCCGGAGCACATCCGCTCCAACTGTACATTTCAGCAATTCGTTTTCTTCTGGTCCATTAAGTCTGGAGGTTGTATGCTCCAAAAGGTGTCTGACAGTATTGGTTGTGACACATTTAACAGTGATTTCACCAGCTGCCTTTGTTTGAACACACTCTAGGGTCTAGATGATTCCAGAGATCCATAATTCACTTGACCTACCTCCCGATGGCCTAAGCAGCTCACTTGAGAGTCCAGTCCTTGGAGGAATCCCCTCAGGCAGTTTAGGGGTGTGTTCTATTTCCATGATGCTTTTTGGCCCTTGCCCCTGAAATAGGTACAATACTCTCCAGTCTCTGTCTCCTCTTCAGGAAGGAAACATTTTTCATGAATTATATTAAAAGAATTTACCCTAATCTTTTTTCATCTGATTTTTGTTTTATAACAGTGGAAAAAATTAAAGTAATTAATTTGGATGAACTAATGAGTTGGAGCTACAGTATGGTGAAAAGAGCCCTAGTTCTGGAGACATGGGACCTGGATTCAAAACCCATCTCTTGATGTTTGTGTTCTGTGACCTTGGGACTTTACTTTTCCCTGCCTCAGTTTCCTCAATTGCAAAAAGTAAAAGGATTGGACTGGCTGACCTCTGAGGACCCTTCCAAGTCTGTATCTTTGTTCATTCATTTTAGTCATGTTAGACTCTTTGTGACCCCATCTGGGGTTTTCTTGGCAAAGATAATGGAATGATTTGCCATTTCTTTCTCTATTTCATTTTACAGATGAGGAAACTGAGACAAACAGGACAAAGTGACTTGCCCAGGGTCACACAGCTAGGAAGTGCCTAAAATCAGATTTAAACTCAGGTCTTCTTGATTTTAGGCCCAACACTCTGTGCGATGTGCCACCTAGTTGCCCTTAATCCTACATCTTGGATCCCCAAATTCTTCCAAATAAGTCTTCTTAATTATTTGCCAGTGGAGCCATGGGAAAGAAAGGGCTTCTCAGGATCCAGCAGCTGTGGCCTGCTAAGTAGCCCCTGACAGGGTGGCAGATGGACTCTGTCATGCCAAGAAGCTACCAGGTGGTGCCACACGGAGAGAAGCATTTTTTCTCTTGGCTTGCTTGTCCCCACTGGTTAAATGAATTAGATTCCTAATCTTCATTTTGTGCCATTTTTCCTGCTGTGTGTCCCTCCTGTCCCAAGGTAAGGGACGACCAGGGTGCAGCTTGGGGAAAGGAAAATATTGTAAAGCTCACATAATTTGGTACAACTAAGAACTGGAGAAGACACAATTTTTACAGTTTACTAATTCATTGATTGATTGGTTGAGATTGGTGATGTCCTCAGTTTGGAGGTTCTCTCTACCGGTCAAGCCTCCACCTTCTGCAGAGGCCATCTCAGGACTCTTAGTTATGAAGGCTTTCCCCTTTCAGATTGCCTCCCATCTGTGCTCTCTATATCTTGGATATACCAATGTATTTAAATGCCATGGTAGAAGCAATATCCTAACCCCCCAGGCTATGCAAGGTTGACTATTTTGTACAGAAAAGGCATTGAAGCTGTCCCCAAATTTCTCAACCCAATCAAAACTTGATTGTCTCAGGGACTAAAGATTTGGGCTATTGGCATCCCTTCTGGATCACAGCCATACAAAATAGCCACAAGCAGCTCCAGGTGTTTCCTGGCAGTTGAACAGACCGAGCTGAAACAGGGACTTTGTTTGGCTGAATCAGCTCATGGTGGGCTCAGGACACCTCTTTGTGGAATATCCTTCCTCTGCTATGTCTAAATCAATCTTTGGTTAACTGATGAATGATGACCTACAAGTGCCTCTTTGCATTCATGTATTAAACATAAACTACCTAACATAAGCTGACTATATCAAATAGCTAACTAAATGTGTATATGTATATAATGTACATGCATGCATTTGTGTGTGTGTGTGTGTGTGTGTATCCTGAACATAAACTAACCTAAGTTAGACCCAACTCAGAACAAACTCTTTGAGGACTGGGGCCATGTTTTCCTGTCTTTCTCTCCCCAGTGTTAGCACCTGGCATATAGGAAGTACTTATTGACTGCTTTTTGATTGGTTTCTTGGTTGACTCTTATCCCTTGTGATTCTTCTCCATGTCTTCCCATATTTCCTCTAAGGAGAATTATCCAATGTGCTGGAGACGTTCCTTGGCTCTTCTAACATTTGGTTAATGGCAGACCAGCGCTTGGGAGTTTGCCCTCCTTGGTGTCCATAGCTTTTGACACCAATAGCTATCCTCATCATACTCTACCCTTCCTTGACTTCTGAGAGTCATCTCTCCTATGGTTCTCCTCCCATCTCTCTGAATGCTTCTCCTCTGGCTTTTTGCTGAATCATCAGCCAGACTATGATCTTGTTGTACATACATACATGCATGCATACATACATACATATACACACACACGCACACATAAAGAACACTTGGCTCTGGAGTCAAAGCACATGAGTTCAAACCCACCCTCTGACACTATCCATGTGACCAGGGGCAAGTCACTTTACCTTCTGTCTCTTAGCTTTTTCATCGGTTAAATTAAGGGATTCAATAGATAGCCTGGAAGGTTCCATCTGAAGTTATAATCCTATGAACCCCATTACTCATTGCCTCCTTCTAGAATCATTATGTTCCTTCCATGTTCAATTCAATGGAAATTTCTCTGATTCTGCCCTATGGTAGTTCCAAAATGATGTTGTTTAGTACAAATTTGCTGATAAATTGTGCTCACTCTCCAAGTCTTCCTTGAATAGGCTCTGCAAGCCCTCTACCAGTATGAAAGTTCTCAATGCTTTAGACCAGTTCAAATGAACATGCATTTATTTGTTATCTGTGTACATACGAAAGTAAAGTCATTGAGGCACAGAGGATTGGCCATGGAATCAAGACAACTTAAGGTTCAGATCTCACCTTAGCAACTTAGCTACGTGACCATGGGGCAATTTGCCTAGCCTCCTTAACCCTCAGTTTTCACATTTGTACAGTAGGGCATTAACAACATCTCTACCACAGTGTACAACTTTAGAAAACTGAGCTCAGAGAGGAAATGTAAAATGATTTACGCCCAGAGTCATCCAGCTCTTTCCTCCAAGCCCAGTGTTATTTCCATTATAGCACTCAGCTAAAACATTCCTCTCCTCAAACTGATAACGCCTTGAATAATGCTGTGAAGTACCAAATTTGTTGATAAAATGTGCTCAGTCTGTAAATTTTCTTTGAATAAGTTTCGAGAGCTCTCTGTCAATATGAAAGCACTCAATATTTTAAAACAGGCTTGTGTGAAGTTTTAATTTGAAAGAATATAGTTTTATTTTTTTTAAATTTTCAGTTCCAAATTCTCTTTCTCCATGTAGTCCCTCCCCCTCTGAATGAGAAAGTAAGAAATATGATGCCCATTATTCATACAGAACCATGGTACTGATCTCATTGTTGTATGCCTGTGAAACCTGCTTAGTCTACCAGTGCCATGCTAGGAAATGGAATCTTTTTCATTTGAATTGTCTTGGGAAGACTCTGAGGATCACCTGGCAAGATAAGGGACTGCACACTGAGGTTCTTTCTCCAGCTAAATTGCCAAGCATTCAAACTCTATTGCAGAGAGAGCGACTCCAATGGGCTGGCCTCGTTGTTTGAATGCCAAAGGTATGTTTGCCTAAAAGACTATTTAACAGAGAACTCATGCAAGGAAGGTGCTCACATAGTGGTCAGAAGAAGCGATACAAGGACACTCTCAAGGTCTCTCTGAAGAACTTTGGAATCCATTGTATGATGTGGGAGATTCTGGCAAAGGGCCGTCCAGCATGGTGTGCCTGCATCAAGGAAGGCACTGTACTCTATGAGTGAAGCAGAATTGCCATAGCTCAAAAGAAACATAAGATGCACAAATTTAGAGACATCTCCATTCCAAATGTTCGTATGGACTATTTGTGCCCAACCTGTGGTAGAGGGTTCTGAGCTTGTATTGGTCTGATCAGCCACAGTCGGACACACTGTACCTTTAGTCCAACATAGTGATGTCATTTTCGTCCTCTTCTAGAATGAGGGATAACAACCAACAGACCATGCAGAACATGTTTCCACATTAGCTTATTATGGGAGAAAAAGCAAGAAAATCACAGAGAGAAAGAGAGAGACAGAGAGAGAGAAACAGGGGGAGAGAGGGAAAGAGAGAGAAACAGAGAGAGAGAGGGAGGGGGAGAGAGGGAGGGAGAGAGAGAAGAGAGGGAGAGAGAGAGAGGGACGGAGGGAGGGAGGGAGAGAGAGAGAGAGAGAGAGAGAGAGAGAGAGAGAGAGAGAGAGAATGTTATATTTCAATTTGCATCCTGAGTCCATTAAATCTCTCCCTGGAGGTGGATGGCACGTTTCATCATGAGTCCTTTGAAATTGTATTGGATTATTGTATTGACCAGGATAGTTAAATCTTTATCATTCTCCTTGTTCTACTCATTTCTTTTTTTTTTGTTTGCTTTTTTTTGGAGGGCAGTTGGGGTTAAGTGATTTGCCCAAGGTCACACGGCTAGTTTGTGTGTGTGTGTGTGTGTGTGTGTGTGTGTGTGTGTGTGTGTTAAGTGTCTGATGCCGGATTTGAACTCAGGTCCTCCTGACCCCAGGGCCAGTGCGCTATTCACTGCGCCACCCAGCCGCCCTGTTCTACTCATTTCACTTTGCATTAACTCATGTGTCTTTCCTGTTTTTTCTGAAACCGTTCCCTTCATTATTTCTTACAAGTGGTATTTGATCACCATCATATCATAATAATCCTCATTTGATGGCACCTACTAGAGCCCAGCCACTGTACTAAGCACTTTCCCATCTGATCTCATTTGAGCCTCACAACAACACCGGGAGGGAGGTGTAATTATTATCCTTATTGAACCCATGAGGAAACTGAGGTTGGCAGTGGTTAAGTGACTTGCCCAGGATCACAAAACTAATGAGCATCTGAGGTCAAATTCAAACTCTAGTCATCCTGACTCCAGCCATGAGACTCTAACCATTGTGCAACCTAGCTGCCTCAGCTTGTTCCCCAACTGATCTCCTCAGTTTCCACTTTTTTTTGCCACTAGAACAAGAGCTACTTGCCTTTTTCTTTCATCTCTTCAGGCTACAGACCTAGTAGTGGTATTGCTGGGTCAAAGAGCATGCAGTTTTATAGCCTTCTTGATATACTTCCAAATTGCTCTCCAAAATGATTGGACCAGTTCACAGCTCTACCAACAATGTATTTAATGTACTTATTTCCCCCCTTCCTCCCACCCCTAGCATTTGTCACATTCCTTTTCTGTCACCCTAGCCAATCTGATGTGTATGAGCTGGTACTTCAGAATTGTTTAAATTTGCATTCATCTAATTATTAAGGATTTAGAGCTTTTTCATGTCACTATTCATAGCTTTGAATTTTCCCTCTGAAAATGGCTTGTTCATATCCTCTGATGTTTTGTCAGTTGGAAAATGACTCTTAGTTTTATAAATTTGACCCAGTTCCCTTTGTATTTGGAAAATGAGACCTTTATCAGAGAAATTGTTGCAAACTTCCCCTTCTCCCAGTTTCCTGCTTTTCTTTTAATTTTGGCTACATTAGTTTTATATGTGCAAATTTTAAAAAATAAATATAATCAAGATGATCTGTTTTGCCTCCTGTGATTCTTTCTTTTGTTTCGTCATGAACTCTTCCCATATCCATAGATCTGATAAGTATTTTTCCCATGTTCCCCTAATTTGTTTATGCTGTCATCCTTTAGGTCTAAATCATGCATTTATTTTGAGCTCATATTGGTATATGATATAAGATGTTGGTCTATGCCTAGTCGCCATACTGATTTCTAGTTTTCCCAGTTAGTTTTTGTCAAATAGTGAGTTCTTGCCTAATATTTTGGATCATTGGATTTCTAAAATATGAGGTTACAGTGATCATTTACTTCTTATACTGGGTACCTAATATATTCCATCAATCAACTACTCCATTTCTTACCCAGTACCAGATTGTTAGACTGATTATGTACTTTACAGTCAAAGGGGAGAAACTCTATACAGTCAGTTAGAACAAGACCTGGAGCTGACTGTGGCTCTCAGATCATGAGCTTCTTATTGAAAAATTCAGACAAATTGGAGAAAGATGGGAAAACCACAAAACTATGTAGGTATGACCTATGCAATATCCCTTATGAATATGAAGTAGAAGTGATGAATACATTTAAAGGATTAGATGTGCCAGAAGAACTATGGACAGAGGTTCAAAATATTGTACAGGAGTTAGGAACAAAAAAAAACCATCCCAAAGAAAAAGAAGAACAAGAAAGGAAAGTGGCCGTCTGATGAGGCTTTACAAATAGCTGAGGAAAGAAGGAAGGTGACAGGCAAAGGAAAATGTAAAAAAACAAAACAAACCAAAACTGAATGCAGAATTCCAGAGAATAGCAAAGAGAGATAAGGTTTTCTTAAATGAGAAATGCAAAGAAATACAAGAAGACAATAGAATGGAAAAGACAAGAAATCTGTTTAAGAAAATAAGAGATATCTAAAGAACATTTCATGCCCAAATGGACATAATGAAAGACAGAAATGGCAGGGACTTAATAGAAGCACAAGAGATTAGGAAGAAGCTGCAAGAATATACAGAAGAAATATACAGGAAAGGTCTTAATATCGCTAATAACCACAATGATACGGATTCTGATCTAGAGCCAGACGCCCTGGAGAATGAAGTCAATGGGCCTTAGGGGGCACTGATAACAACAGAGCTAGCGAAGGCATTGGCATTCCAGCTGAGCTATTTAAAATTCTAAAAGATGATGGGTTAAAGTTTTTTACTCAATGTTCTAGGAAATTTGGGAAATCCAACAGTAGCCACTGGGTTAGAAAAGATCAGTTTACTTTCCAATCCTGAAGAAGAGCAATGCCATGAAATGTTCCAATTACTGAACATTTGTGTTCCTTTTACATGCCAGTAAGGTTATTCCTAAGATTCTGAAAGCTAGCCTTCAGAAATATGTGAATCCAGAAGAGGAAGCTGGTTTTTGAAGAGACAGAGGAACTAGAGACCAAATTATGAACATCCTCTGGATTACAGAGAAATCAATGGAGTTCCAGAAAACAAAATCTACTTCTGCTTCATTGACTACACTAAAGCCTTTGAGTGAATCACAACAAAATGTGGCAAGTCCTCAGAGATGGGAGGAGCAGATCATCTTATTTGTCTCCTGAGGAACCTGTATGCAGATCAAGAAGCAGTTGGAAATGACACACAATAAGTGAATGGTTAAAGATTGGGAAAGGGGTATGACAAGTCTGTATATTGTCACCTTATTAACTTAACATGTACAGAGTACATCATGCAAAATGCCAGACTGGATGAATAAAAAAAACTGGAATTAAGATCGCCAGGAGAAATAAAAATCTTAGATACGTGAATGATACCATTCTGATGGTAGAAGTGAAGAAGAATTATAGTGAAAGAAGTTTAACATAAGCCACCCCCCCCTGGAAAAAAACCCAAGACAAAACAAAACACAAACTAGGATCATAGCAACTGATCTCATCACTTCCTGGCAAATAGAGAGAGAAGAAATGGAACCAATGTCAAAATCTATATTCCTGGGTTCTAAGATCACTGATGACAGTGACTGGAGCCATGAAATGAAAAGATGTGTCTTCATTGGAAGGAACCTATAGCAAATCTGGACAGCATACTGAAAAGCAGAGACAGCACCCTGCTAACAAAGGTCTGTATAGTCAAAGCTATGGTTTTTCCAGCAGTAAGGTATGGTTGTGAGAGCTGGACTGTAAGGAAAGCTAAGCACTAGAGAATCAATACTTTTGAATAGTGATGTTGGAGAAGACTTTTGAGAGTTCCTTGGACTGCAAGATGAAATCAGTCAATACTTAAAGAAAAAAAATCAAACTATTAATTGGAAGGACAAATACCAAAGCTGAAGCTTAAATTCTTTGACCATATAATGAGAAGACAGGACTCACTGGAAAAAAGAACAGATATTGGAAAAGATTTAAGGCAAAAGGAGAAGGGGATAGCATAGGATGAGATGGATAGATAGTGTCATGGAAGCAATGAATATGAGCTTGAATGGATTTCAGTAGACAGTGGAGGATAGAAGGTTCTGGAGTGTTATGGTACATGAGGTCAGGAAGAGTTGGACATAACTGAATGACTGACAACCAGATCATTTTGATGATTACAACTTTGTAGTATAGTTTGAGGTTTGGTACTGAATTTTTAAACAATTTTTAACCCTAAGTATTTTCATGCTTTATCACTTAGAAGACTACTTCCCTATGCTTAAACAGCTCGAGAATATATCATTGAGATTAAATAGTATTCAGAGGTGAAGAATGTCTCTAATTAATCAATTAACTGGCATTACTACAAACATCATCATAAATCTAATGCAAATATGTCTTCTCAGTAATGCCTTGTTTCCTTGTTAGGACCAAGATTCTGGTCAGATGATGCTATGTTGATGAGACAAACCCATTGTCCTTAGTTAAGATATGTCCTCCACAAAACCTACTCTGCTGTCCTATCATGGCATGGAGAGGGTCCTGGATTCTTGGAAGTAAAGGGAAAGACAGTAAGTGGAAAACCCTGGAAATTTCAGGCTGTGCAGTCTCTAAATATGGCCCTGGCAATTGACTGAGTTTATTTATTTTTCTATGGGCCAGCCTAGCTGTTAACAAGTAAAATGCCATTTGATGATGAATTCCCTAGCCATGGCAATCCATGAAACAAAGACAATTTTGAAATGACCTTTAATCTTGTATAGCCCCTTTGGCTTCAGCAGAGTGGCAGAAAGGGGGACTCATAGTTTTAAAATATTTAACATATAAATTGACTATTGGTATTTTGTAATCCTTTTCCAGTGACTGAATGGACATGCTGCTAGAAGTGTAAGTAGAGAAGTTGAGTCATCTATCTTCACATTCCTTCACATCTCAAATCAGAAGAAAGGAAATGCAACTAAATGGAAGAATGGCTCACAGATACACCTTGGAGAGATAAAAAATAGCTGGCCTACTGGGCTTTATAATATACCCAAAGGCACCAAGGGACATTATTTTATGGAATATTATAATAGACTCGGTAAGTATTGAGAAGAAGAATGTCATGAATAATAGCAGTGAGCCATAGAACACAATTGTCTCTGAAGAACTGAAAATTGATATCACACAAAGGATAATGGAGCGTTTCACAGTGGATACAAGCAGGCTGCAACATATAACTAATGAAATCTGTGAAGAAAAATTAGGAGATGATGTCATCAGGGAAATGTGTAATGCTGTCTTGGCTACACTTTCTCTAAAGAATCACTTAGCAGATTAGGACACTGGAGGTAGATGCCTAGTAGTTTCAGGTGATGGTTTCCCAGTATTTCTTCTCTCTCTCTCTCTCTCTCTCTCTCTCTCTCTCTCTCTCTCTCTCTCTCTCTCTCTCTCTCTC
>CM053601.1:5396627-5418799 GCA_028646575.1 Pseudocheirus occidentalis
TGGTGAGGGAGTTCTGACTGAATTGTCTTCCTCCCGCTCCATGCTTTGATCTTTGTTGTCCATAAAAAAGGATTCTAGAGTTTTACTGCTGTTCCTATCATGCTTCCTTTTTCTCATGTTGGCCAGTCTATTAATTGCTTGGTTTTTTTTAGCTCTGTGGAACTCTGCTTCCTGGAGGGGGAAAGCTCTGTCCCAAATCGCTGGGGCCTTCACAGCTGCTGGAGCTATTAGTGGGATGCTGCAGCCCCCCCCCCCAGCTTTGGCTCACTGAAAGCGCACCCCAGGATCACTGCCCAATGCCCTGGGTCCTGAGCCGGCTGGGATTTTGGCCGCAGCTCCCAGACTGCTGCGAAGAGCCCCACCTGCTGAGCTGCCTGTAGCAACAGATGTGCTTTCTGCCTTTTGGAGAGTTTTGGACTTTGAAAATCTGTCTAGAGTCCCATTTTATGAGCTTTTAGTGTGTTTGTGTGGGAGCTGCGGTGCTTTGCTGCTTCTATGCTGCCATCTTGGCTCTGCCCCCCAAAATCATCTCTGTTGAAGGGTAAATGTAGGGTTTTCTCACTCTCTTGCCACCTTGTGAATTTTATGTTGCATTCCCCAGCACTTGTGACTTTAAATAGCAGTACTTCAAAAGGAAAGATCTGTATGTCAGTAGAGAAAGGAACTGTATCTGTAGCTCAGTGGAGTGTTTTAAAACCTGGGCTAATCTCACCACTTTTTCCTCTTTATGAAACAGCAGCAACAGGAAAGATGGTAGACATTCCATCTGAGCAACTGGTGATGGGCTCTATCTGCCTTCTCCTGCCTCCTCATCTTTGCGGGTACTGGCCTTTGTGCGTGGGATGCTCTCCTCCCTTACCCCTCAGGATCCTTACATTTCTGGGCTTCTGGGCCAGTTCCTGCAAGATCCCCATAGGGGTCAATACTCTCTCCCTCTACAAGGTATTTCATCCTTGCCTTTCTGGGTATGTGTCATATTTACTTCCCAATAGAACGTAAGCTCCTTTAAAATTTTGCATTTAAGCCCACATCTTTGTGCTTATTAATAGCTAACATTTATATAGCACTTTATAGTTTGCAAAACTCTTTACAAATATTAACTTATTTCATCCTTTCAAGAGCCACAAAAGGGATGTGCTTTTATTACCATTTTACTGATAAGGGAACTGAGGTTGAGAGTAGTTAAGTTCACACAGTTAGTGTCTGAAGCAGTGCTTGAACTTCCTGAGCTCAGCATTCTACCCATTGCTTGGTCATAGTCAGTGTTTAATAGACACTTGGTGAGGATAGCAGCAACAAAGCAATTAAAATGAAAAGCTGTAGAATTAGAATGACTGAGGCCGTCTTTAAGGAAGAGATAGAGCAGGTACATTCCTGGCTAGAGGATGGGGATGCTTTGGTAGCTCTTCTTCCCCTCTGGTCCCACTTGCTGGTTCTACTCAAGCTTTCATCCTTGGCTCTCTCCTCCATTCTCTCTGCCCTCTCTTTCTTGGTAGTCTTATGGACTCCCATATGCCCTCTTGCACAGATGACTCCAGTCCTGGCCAGGTCCGGAGGCTGCCCCCTACCTTACCTTTCTTTTGAGCTTCTTCAGACCTACATCTCCAACTTCCTACTGAGATGTTCCACTGACATCTCACAGGTTTCAAGTCAAAACTGATTTTTTTCTTTGTATACTTTCTTTTCCTTCTGTCTCCTCATCTCCCCATCTAGTGTATAAATTAGCTAAACTGGGGAACTTTCTATCTTCTGAATAGGGTCCATGCTTTCTTTTTACCTACATCTCTTTGTTTATGTTGTTGTCTGTGTAAGAGCATCCTTACTTGTCTACACACTGGATATGGGGGTGAGAGATAGTGATGGGCAGGGGCTGACACCTGGGGAGCTAGGATGATGGTAATGACCTTGAGAGTAATAGGGATGTTTGCAGAAGGGGAATATTTAGGGGGAAAGATGAGTTCAGTTTTGGACATGTTGAGCTTAAGATGTCTTTGGGACATACAGTTTAAGATCCTTAGTAGTTGGTTGGAGATGTGAGTATGGAGGTTAGGAGAGAAATTAGGGCTGGATAAATAGACCTGAGAACCTTCAGTAAAGAGATGGTGATTGAGAACATGGGAGCTGATGAGATCACCAAATGAACTAGTATAGAGGGAGAAGAGAAGAGGGCTCAGGGTAGAGCCATGGATGCCATCCTCCTTGATTGGGTATGACCCGGATGAAGGTTCAGCAAAGGAGACCAAGAAGGAGTGTTCATACAGGCAGGAGGAAAACCAAGATGAATTAGTTTCACAGACATCTAGAGAGAAGAGGATGTCCAGGAGAAGAGGATGAGCAAGAGTGTCCAAGGCTGCAGAAAGGTCATAAAGGATGAGGATGAAGAAAAAGCCAGTAGATTTCATAATTAAGAGATCACTGGCAACTTTGGAGACAGAAAATTCCATTGAATGATGAGATCAGAAGTCAGGATGTAAATTTTAAAAGAGAGGAATGGAAGTGGAGGCACCTATTGCAGATAGCTTTCTCAAAGAGTTTAGTCATAAAAAGGAGAAGAGATGTTAGGAGAGAACATCTAGGTTAGGATGGACAGATCGAAGGAAGATTTTTGATGATGGGGCAGACAAAGATATGTTTGTAGGCAGCAAGGAAGCAGCCTGAGACTAGGAGAAATTGAAGATAGGTGGGAGAACGGGGATTATAGAGGGGGAAATCTGCTGAAGGACACAGGATGGAATAGAACCACTGTGCATGTAGAGGGGCTTAACTTGACAAGAATCAGGACTACCTTTTCAGGTGAGACAGAAGTAAAAGAAGACATAGTGGTAGAAGGCATCAGGGTTATGTGAGATAAGATGAGGAGAAGAGAGAGAGCTCTTGGCAAATCACCAATTTTTTTCAGCAAAATATGAGGCAAGGTTCTCAAATAAGGGGGTAGAGAAAGGGGAGCTATGGGAGGTTTGAGGGGGAATGAAAAAGCTTGGCAGACCCACTGTATGGTATGGTGATGAGTTAATTAGGGAGGTGTAAAAACATTGTCTTGAGGCATTGAGGTCCCAGCTGAGGTTACATAACCCAAATTTGGAGTGGATTCAGTTGACATGATTTTGTGATTCTCTCTCTACTCTTCCTGTTGGGTCTCCTCCCTGGCTCAACATCAGAATCTCCAAGTTATGTGGGTCCTTAAAAGTCATCTTGTCTAGCCTGAACAAGAATCCCCAGCAAGATTAAGAGAAGCACAGGAGGTCTGGAGGCTGAAGCCACATATTCAAATGTAGCTTCTGCTGCTTATTAGCTCTGTGACCTTAATGGAGTCAGTTCTCCTTCTCAGGTCTCCATCTTTTCCTCCTCCTTAAAACTAGTGAATTTCAAGATGATTTCAAAGGCTCTGCCCAGCTTGAAATCATATGGTTGTCCCTCTTTTTCTTGAAGGTCTCAATGGCAGTGAATTCTCTGGGCAACTGAATTTCATTTAATCTCTGCCCATTCCTCTGGTGCTCTCTGTGAGGCTTCTGGAGCCTCAGGGAGCCTGTGACCAGTCCAAGAGTTTGGAGTCTCTCTACTTCTATCTCCTGCCTTGAGGCAGGCTCAGGGTGAGGATGGAATACCCTCATTAGGGCTAGTGGAAGCTGCTGTCACCTTCCTGTTTCCAGAGCTTCCCTGACTCTGCTAGCAGAAAGCTATTTTACACGATCACTTACAAGCTGGTTCCTAACTGTGGGCCGTGACCCCCCGGGAAGGTCAGTCAGATCCTTTGTCTCTCCCAGGTCTCCTTTTTACCTCAAGCCATGGATATTTGTCTTGTTGACTTTCATTGGCCTCTCTGTTTCAGGTGCAGGCAGACATCCCTCTCCACCAGACTGGAAGTTGGAACCATGGTAATCTTGGAGACAGGATTTCAGGCAGTTTTTGCAGCTGGTCAGCTTGGCAGGGAAGCCCTAAGAAGCCAGGGTGCCTGGGATTGCAGGGAGGTTTAGGACTCAGAACTTAAGATTGTGCTTTTTAGGAACTGAGCTAGATCATTTGTATAGTTGTTATTATGCCTTTGAAGTACGCATTTCTTTGTAAAACTTAATCCAACTAATAGTGCCTAAATGGAACAGGAGTTCAGGGTTCCCCTAAATTGAGAGAACATAATCAGTGGGAGCTGGAGCTTTTGGCAGCTAGCCTGGACCCCCTGGGCTCCCTCAAGGGCACTGGCTGGAGGGGTGAACGGTAACATTCCTGGTCTTCACAAAACGGGTGCCAAGGTAGTTACTGTTAATTATGACAAGCGCAGTAAAATAGGGGCAGCTGGGATAGAATGGATAGAGCCTCTGGCCTGGAGTCAGGAAACCTGAGTTCAAATCTAGCCTCAGATACTTACTAGCTGTGTGACTCAGGGCAAGTCATTTAACCTCATTTGCCTCCATTTCCTTATCTGTAAAATAAACTCTGGGGAAGGAAATGGCAAACAACTCTGGTATCTCTGCCAAGAAAACCTCAAATGGGGTCACAATGAGTCAGACAGGACTGAAAAAGCATAACAATAGAATAAATTTTAAAGAGCTGCTGAATTTGAAGTAGTGTTTTGTCCTCCTGTGTTTTCTCCATCAATGGATATCAACAGACTATTATAAAATCATAGGATCCTAGATCTTGTGCTGGAAAGGATCTCTGAGGTCACTAATCCAATGTCCTTATTCTCCTGAAAAGGAAACTGAGCCACAGGGAAATAAAGTGAGTTGCCTATAGTCACACTGGACCTGTAACAGGTAATAAATGTGAGAGGTGGGATTTATACCCATGCAGAACCTATGAAATGTTGGTGGGACTAACTACCTGGCCTAACATTCCATAGTGTCACAAAAATTGAGTCCATTATAAATGTCACATCTAGGCATGGGTTTTAAAAACCACTGCTTAGGCCAGAGGTTTTCAATGTGTAGGTCGTGACCGCTTTGGGGTCAAATGACTCTTTCACAGGGGTCGCCTAAGACCATTGGAAAACACATATTTCCAATGGTCTTAGGAACCTCCTCTATCCATCTCCAGGCGGGTCCGCCCACATGCAGATATCCACATACAACTATTAAAGGGTTGCAGCATTAGGAAGGTTGAGAACCACTGGCTTAGGTGACAGTACTTAGAGAGATGACTGGGGCCACCTGCCGAATATCTATTAACACCAAGATGGGGCTAGGAAACTCCTAGGTGAAGGAAGTCCCTCCATCAGTGCAGTTCAGTACCCAGTTGACTCAAGCACCAGGAGGTTAAAGCATGTGTCTGGAGCCACAGACCTATATGTGTCAGAAGGAAGGACTGGCTGGCCTTGAGCCTGCTCTCTCCCCTGCACCCTGCTGCCTCTCTTAACACTAAGATGCTGCTAATTACGGTGGGATACTGCTATTTCTAAAAATAACAATAACATCTCACACTTACATGCTTGAAGGTTTACAAAACACAGTCCTCTCAGAAAAATGAGAGTCCTATATATGTATATAAAATGCACACATAGATAATCTGTACACACACACTCTTATTTGGTCCTTACATCAACCGGGTGAGGGAGGCAGCACAGAATTCTTCTCTCGCTTTTGTAGAAAAGGAAGCTGAGATCCAGAGCCATGAAGGGATTTGGAAATGGGCACTAGAATCCAAACACTGATTCCCAAATCCAGTGTTCTTCTTGGAGAGGGGGAGTGTTTTAAATAGTATTTTATTTTCCCCAAATTACATATTGAGTAAATTTTTAGCGTTAATTTTTACAAGACTCTGAGTTCCAAATTTTTCTCCCTCCCTCCCTTTCCTCCCCTCTTCTGAGAATGGTAGGTGAATTGATATGGATTATTTATAAATATGTAAAATATAAATATATATAAATATGTAAAACATATTTCCATATTAGTCATAGTTGTGAAAGAAGAAACAGATCAAAAGAAAAAAACATGAAAAATAATAAAGTAAGTAAAAATATGCTTTGAACCACATTCATAATCCATCAGTTTTTTTTATCTGGATGTGGACATCATTTTCCTTCCTGAGTCCTTTGTACTTGTCTTGAATGTGTACTTTTGTTGCTGAGAAAAGCTGAGCCATCCATAGTTGATCATCACAGTGTTGCTGATCCTGCGTACAGTGTTTTCCTGGTTCTGCTCATTTCACTTTGCATCAGTACATACAAGTCTTTCAAGGTCAAATCCAGTGTTCTTATCACACTGGATCACCACTGCTATAACTGCATTAGTTAGGAATCCCTCAGTAGTGCCTTGCACATAAGAATATAGTTTCTATTTATTGAACGGTGTATTGTTGGCCAGAAGAAATATACTTAATACAGTTTCCAGCAATGCTGTAATGGTAGCTATGGTGTACTGAGGAATGAGAGCTTCAGACAAACCACAGGGAGTCTTTTATACTAATGGTATAGGGTGTATCATGAGACTCACGATTAGATAATTATAGATAGCCTCTGCCTTGGAAAACTAATAAAAAACAAAAACTGGAACAACTAAGAACCAAAAGGCAGCTTCCCTGATGATGATATATGGAAAGGGGGAGTGGTCTAGTGGGTTTTTTAGATTATTAATGATAATGATATTAGTGAACATTTACATAGTGCCTATTATATACCAGGTACTGTGTGAAATGCTTTGCAAATATTATTTGATCCTCATGATAACCCTGGGAAGTAAGTGCTATAGGAATGATGCAAACAGACTTCTCTTCCTTTCTCCTTCTTTCCTTCCTTCCTTCCTTCCTTCCTTCCTTCCTTCCTTCCTTCCTTCCTTCTTTCCTTCCTTCCTTCTTTCCTTCCTTCTTTCCCTCTCTCCTTCCTTCCTTCCTTCCTTCCTCCTCTCTTCTTTCTTTCCTCCTTTCTTTCTCTCCTTTCCTCCCTCCTTATTTTTCTCATCCTTCCATTCTTCCCTTCCTCCCCTCCTTTTCATCCTTCTTTCTTTCTCTCCTCTCCTTTTTTGCTTTTCCATCTTTCCTTTATTCCTTCTTTCCTTCTTCCTTTCTCTTTCTCCTTCCTCCCTTCCCTCCTTCTTTCCTCTCCTCTGCCTTCCTTCCATCCACTGAACCTGAGAGGAATGATTTGCCCTAGTGACTTGGATGCTCTTTCCATTTCTCTTTAGACCTGACTGAACAGCAGCAGAGCACAAAGAGCCCATGTGTTCACTAATCATTTCTTATGACAGCTTTCTAAGGAGGGATGTTATTTTTATCATCATTCTAAAATTGGAAAAAAAATAGTGATTGTCTAGGCCTTGAGGGAGTGAATATGATACAGTAGCCTTGTGATGCTAAATTGCTGCTCCAACTAGTGTGCCCCCTTTTTGACAATACTTGCTTGGAAATTCCTTTTGTTCACATATCAAGAGGAAAAACCTATGGGACAGCTTTTCTTTGAGCTGAAAACTTCTTCGATAATTTGATATTCTTTCCTGAACGAAATATTGGTAGAGAAGAAAATTGTAGGCTGTGTGAAATCTGTTTGAATTTGTTTTGATTTGAATGACATTTCCCAAGTTTTAGCTTCTTGAGTCACTTGGGACAGGACGTTATTTGGAATTAACAGGGTCTTTCTTTCAAAATTGAAGCAGGTTTCCCAAAGGGTCTGCTCAAGTCCTTCACTGAAGGATTGAGCGGTTTTTCACACTAATGTGTTGTGTGATGTAGTCAGGGGGAGGTGCTCTGAGTCTCATTATGGTCATAAAACACACATCAAAGCTTTTCCCTTGAAAGAGTGACTTGTTATTTCCTTACTTTGTGAATAGTGTACACAGTTGGACCCTGATATTGCATAGTGAGAAGTCCTCTTCACGTTATTTGGATACAAGTAGCTAGAATACAAGATGTTCAGCAGCAGGGCCCCAATATTATTATGTCAGTGAACTAAGTAGGAATCAGGAAATCAATGATCTCTGTTGTAAATGGACCAACATGACCCAAGTTGCTTAGAATGTCTCTCAATAGCTATACTTCTTTAAACAGCTATATTTTGAAGTAATAGAGGTATATTAGATACTCCAAATCAGATGCTTCTGGGAGAGTTTCACACATGGTGCTGAGTTCTAGTGGAAAGTGCCTATAGCTCACTTAGATCTTGTAATTCACACATTGAAAGGGTTCTCTGCCTCTTTGGCCTCTTCCTCTGATTGACTGACTCCCCCCAGAAACTCCATCTGACGGAGGCCATTCAGGTCAGCTGCGTCTCCTTCCTCTCCAGCCCTCTGGACCAGGTCCTCTAGTGAGCTGCCTCTTTTGCCCCTTTTGTGTTGTCTTCCCCCCATTAGAATGTAACCTGGGAAGACTTGTATAAACCTTGAAATCCTTGAAACCCAGAAAGACTTCTAAGAACTGATGCAAAGTGAAAGGAGTAGAAACAGGAGAACATTGTACACAGTGACAGCAACATTGTAATAATGATGTACTGTGAAAGATTGAGTTACTCTAATCGAGACAATGATCCAAGACAGCTCTAAAAGGCCCGTGACAAACAATGCTGTCCACCTCCAGAGAGAGAATGAGGACATCTGAACGCAGATTTAGCATACTTTAAAAACTTTATTGTTGTTGCTTTATTTTGCAGTATGGCTAATATGGATATATGTCTGGAACAACATTACATTACATTATAATCAAAGTCAAAGGTCTTGCCTTCTTAAGGAGAGGGAGGGGCATAAAGGAGGAAAAGAATTTGGAACTCAAAAAAACATTAAAAATGAGTATAAAATTTTTTACATGTAATTGGGGAATTAACAAATAATAAATAAAATATTTCAAAAATTAAAACACATCAAGAAAAAGACTGTAAGTGATTTGGGGTCAGGGGCTGCTTTTCTTTCTGCTTAGATTTGTATTCTCAGGGTTCAGGACAGTATACATTATATAGTACACAGTAGGTACTTAATAAATGGTTGTTTACTGACTGACTTAATTGTGCCCATAAAACAATGAAATGTATTTTTATCTCAAATTTCTTGGAGAAGTTTTCTAGTTCTTCATACAGCAGTCGGTCTCTCTTGCATATAAGTATAAAACTCACAAATATGAATATTTATATTAGTTGTGATTTGGTGGCTTCAGTAATATCTAATTCTTTGTGACCCTATTTGAGTTTTTTTGTCAAACCTACTAGAGTGGTTTGCAAATTCCCTCCCCAGATCATTTACAGATGAGGAAACTGAGGCAAACAGGCTTAAGTGACTTGCCCATGGTCACACAGCTAGTGTCTGTAATCAGCTGGCCCTGCACTCTGTCTACCATGTCACCTAGATGCCATACATTTGCATATAATATTAAATTTTTATTATATATCCCCATTAGCTCCGTTGAGACTCCCAACAACCCTGTGAAGGCAGTACTACAAGCATTATTCTTCCTATTGCTGACTAACTGAGGCTCAGAGAGGTAGCACAGAGAGGTGTTTGCAGAGTCCCACAGCTTGTAAGTGCTGGAGATGGGATTTGAATGCAGGTCTATCTGACTCCAAGCCCAGTGCACAAGCCACACAGCACACTGCTTCTCTTAAGAGCATAAAACCCTGTTGGCAAAGTCTGGCTAGGGAAGGAAGTCAGTGTTTGACCAAGTCCTCCAAATGCATTTGTACTGGCGACCTTCAGAAAACAGCCTTTCATACAGCTGAAAGGTATTTTGAACTAGCTGACTAGCCTGACATCACACAGGAAGCGATCAATAGGGATATTTGCTCTATCCTTCTCCCATCCAAAGACAACAAAGTTCAGGGGGACTGGAAACCAGGACAAGCAGCTTCTCACACCCCTCTTGCCGACAGCTTTCTTCAACTGCCTGAACATGAGTGTGTTTTCTTCATTATTGCTACTTTGGAACCACTCATTCATTTCTAAATAATATCTCTGGGATATTAGCCATTCCAGGCCAAGAGCAGCAAAGAGACTTTTAGGAGTGCAAATAAAACATGTCTTCAAGTACAAGGCCTATGCTGAAACATCATCATGTGCCCTATAGGTGGATTATCTAGCCTATGTTCCTCCTTTTATTTAGGACCAAACTGAGAACCAAAGTGGGAGGGGACATGCTCAAGGTCACCCAGAGAAGAATAGTGGAAGCCAGGGACACTAGGCATAACAGATGCTTCTGTTGCTGTATGAACAGGACCAAGTCACTTAATCTTCACGTGCCCCAGTTTCCTCATCTGTAAAACAAGAGAATGGATACGATGATTTCTTCTTCCTTCTTTAAGTATCTAAGTTCCACACAGTAGGTGTCAGAAGTGAGATATAAATGCAGCTCCTTGTCCTTCAAATCCACTGTGCTTTCCAAAAAATGATCTTTAAAAAAATGTCTTGCCTTTCAATTGGAAAATGGCTGAACAAGTTATGGTATTTGAATATGGTGGAATACAATGTGCTAGACAAAAACAGTAAAGAGATGATTTTAAAGGGACATGGAAAGACTTTCAAAGTGAAGTGAGCATAACCAGAGCAGTTCATGCAGTAATAGCAATATTGCAAAGACTGTTGAACTTTGAAAGACTTAAGAACTCTAATCAATGCAATGAGCACCTGTGATTCCAGATGACTCATGATGAAACATTCTACCTACCTCTTGATCACGTAGTGAGTGGCTTGGAGTACTAACTGAGAAATATCTTTTGGATAGGGCCAATGCAGGCACGAATTTCTCTTACTTGGCTCTATCTATCTATCTATCTATCTATCTATCTATCTATCTATCTATCTATCTATCTATCTATCTATGTTTCTATGTATCTATGTATCTATCATCTATCTATCTTTCCATATATATAGATATATAAATATAGATAGATAGATAGATAGATATAGATGTGTAATTTTGTAATAGAGGGATTTTTTTGTTCTCCTTGTAGGAGTGAAAGAAATGGGTTTTCATCAATTGAAAAAAATTAATTATATTATAAGGCAGTAAATATCTGCAGAATCAAAAGAACATTGCACATGGTTATAGCCACATTGTTCAATGACTAACTTTGATAGACTTGACTCTCCTCAGTAACACAAGGTTCTAAGACAACCCCAAAAGGCTCATGATGGAAAATGATATCCACATCCAGAGAAAGAATTACGGAGTCTGGATACAGATTGAAGCAGACTATTTGATCTCTCTCTTTCTTGTTTTGTTTTGTTTCTTCTTTCTCGCGGTTCATTCCATTGGTTATAGTTTTTCTTTACAACATGACTAATGTGAAAATATGCTTAATATGAATGTATATGTAGAACTTGTATCCGATTTCACATTGTCTTGGGGAGGGGAGAAGAGGAGGGGAAGAAAATTTAAAACTCAAAATCTTGTGGAACTGCATGTTGTAAACTAAAAATAAATTAATTTAAAAAAGAAAGTTGTTGGCCTTCTTGACATATCTTTAAAAAAACAAATATCTCCCCCTTCTCTACTCAGCAAACCATACGTGGAAACAAAAACTAAGAAAGAAGCAAACCCAAAGGTAGCCCAACCAAGTCAGACAGCGCATCAGCCATGTCCGTCAGTACACTCAACATCCCACACTCATAGCCCATCAACTTCTACACTCATTTCTTGTCCAGGAGGAAATTCAGTATTTGGGATTTTTATTTGTTTGTTTTTCCCATTTCCATTGTTATTGTAATTATTGCAGCGAGTGTCATCAAGGTAGTAAGGATGCTCTGGCTGGCGACTCTGCCCTTAGGGTCCCAGGGTACTCTGAGAAGTTTTAAGGTGCTTTTCTTCTATTCCCATCAGTTTGAGTCCCTATTGACTGTGCTCCTTTTTGTTAGGGGTCAGTTACTGGTGTCCTGTTCCATTTAACCATTTAATGTCAAGTGGATTTTATAAAGGAGTGTTTCCTTCAAAGACATAGCAAGAACAAATGCAGAAACATTTCTCTTCAATACCTGAGCACATGCTCTCCTTTATACTACCTGTCTTTTGGGAAAGTGGACTGAAAACTGAGCTTAATTCCTACATAGTGTTGGTCCCTCCAAATTAATATCCATTTGTAGCGTAACTGCCAGATGAATCCTCATCTCAGCCTCTGCTGGTCTGAGTCAGAGAAAATTCCTCCTGAAGATCACTTCTCATTCTATCAAACTTGGACTGGCTATAAAACCTGGCCTACATTCCGAATCCTGTGGTTTGCTCTTCTGCTCTTTTGAAACTTAAAAGGTCCACTCTCTTCATGAAGAACAGAAAAGATCACATGCAGAGGTCAAGGACTGATGGCCATTTCTGAGGGTCATATGTCCTCAACGGGGAGAAGATATCACAGCCTCACTCCTTATAACTGGACTCCAGGAGTAAAGAAATCCAACTGTTAGCAAAGCTACTAAAAGGACTGAGTCAACAGGGACCTGGCAGAAGCTCTATTCACAAATATTATAACACAAAGTAAATTGAATCAACAGAGTCTGATAAAAGACAAAATTATAAAGATTCCTGAAAAAGTATGTGATGATAAGAAGAATCCCCAGAATGGCTCAAAAGAGAAAGCCCATGAAAGGAGAAATTAGGAATGAATCAGAAATCAGAGTTTTTCAGTGTAGAATTATAAAACACAATTAGCAGATTTAGAAAGTCTAAATCCATAATAATGAATCACTCTAAAGAAGCAAAAGAGATGAGCAAATTTGGGACATAGGCACGAAAATATGAAAAGGAGGAAAATTTGGCTGAAGAGAACAATTTAGACAATGATTTGTCATCATTTTGGGAGATCTATTGATCCTTAAGTTACCTCTGTGCATCCTGTGTTCAAGGGCAGTCATTTTGGTTTGCATAGAATACATGCATTACTTTAATGTTAATAGTTTATAATTCTGCTTTAGAGAATCATTTGTTCATACCCATCTGATGACTTAGCCACTGGAGAATGACTCATGAACTCATATATTTGTGTTAATTTTCTATGTATCTTGGATATGGACCCTCACCAGGATGATTGAAGCTTTTTTTCCTCTTCCAAATGATGCTTTCCTTCTTATCCTAGCTGCATTGATTTTGTTCATGCAAAAAAATATCTTTCTTTAATAAAAATTATTCATTGTATCATTTGTGATAAGTTGTAGCCCTCGTTTGGTTAAGAATTAATGGTGATCTCTTAATTGCTAAATCTGACAGAATTTTTCATGTTCCTTGACTTTTGAAGCTTTTGACACAGGTGATCACCCCTTTCCTTTGAATCTCTTAACTTTTGTGATGATGTTCTCTCTGGGTTCTTGTATCTGTCTGACTATTCTTTCTCACTTTCCTTTATTGGATTGTGTTCCATCTTCCATCTTTGGCCCTCTAACCTTGGACATTCTCCAAGGTTCCATCCATGTCCTCTCACTCTCTACTCTCTCCCTTGCTGAACTTACAAATTCATATATTCAATGCTAATTTCTATATAGATGACACCACAGGTATCCATTCAGTTTTTATTTTTCTCCTGACTTCTAGATCATGCAAACCACATCCCCAAATGTCTGCTGGACATTTCACTTGAACGTCTTCTTTGGCATCTCAAACTCACTAAATCCAAAATGGCACTCATCACCATCTTTCTGATAAACAATTCATTATACTAAAATCCCTTATTTCTATTGGAAGCATCATTTTTTTCCTCCAAGTCACATATTTATGTGATTGTAGAGTCCACTTAAGACTTCTTCTTCCACATCCTTTTTATCAAATTGGGTGCCAAATTTTGTTGACTATACCTTCACAGTATCTCTCTCACATCTGTTACCTTATTTCCCCTCATTACTTCTCACCTGGACTATTTCAATAGCCTTCTGATTGGCCTGCTGCCTTCAGTCTCTCCCCTCTCACAGTCCTCTACATAGCCACAAAAATCACCTTACTAAGGAAAACAATTTCCAGTGGTTGCCTGTTGCCACTAAAACAAAGTATAAATCCCTCAAACTCTCTTAAGACACCTTTCTCCCAAAATGACTACAGTCTGCTTTTCCACCCTTTGTCCTCTCTTGCACCCTATCTTCCAGTCTCACTGGCTTATTTATGCCTTTCTCGAATTTAACATATGCCCACCTCCAGCCATTAGCAGAAGTTGTCTCCTATGCCTGGCACGCAGTCCCTCTTCCTATCCCTTTTAAAAATCTTCATCTTCTTGTCTGCCTTTAAGGTTTCACATTTTACTGTTCTCTCTTTCAACATTCCAATGAGAATTCTCTCTCTTATCAAAGTATCTTGAATTTTATTTACATTGTATTTCCTAGTAGAATATAAGCTCCTGGAAGGCAGGAACCATTTCATTTTTGCCTTTGCATTCCTAGAACATTATTAATAAAAGTTTTTGTTCTCGTTTTAACATCATAGATCTTTAGCTAGAAGGAATGATTTCCTAGATATGATTTAATAATTCCCAAGGACATCTATTTCAACTTTCTCATAGGGTCTAAAGAGATTAAGTGAGCTAGTCAAGGTAACTCAGGCAGTAAGTGTTGGAGGTGGGATCTGAATCTAGGGCCTCTTACTCCTGAGCCAGTACTCTTTCCACACTGCCTCTGATGAGGAAAGAGAGTTGAATAGGAGCCAACCCTAAGAGTTGTTAGAATCCTTAGAATTTTAGATTTGGGAAGGACTCTAGAGATTACATAATCTAGAGGTTCTTAACTTTTTTGAATGTTGTAAACCTCTTTGGCAGTCTGGTTTGGAATTATAGACTCTTTCTCAGAATCATGTTTTTAAATATATAAATAATAAATTACAAAGGAATCCAATTATATTGAAATATAGCTATCAAAATATCTTTTAGAAACAAATCCATGAACCCCAAGTTAACAATTCCTGATCTAAATTGAGGCCCAGAGTTGATCTAGATAACACAATTAGACCTAGTCTATGAGAATCCGGGTCTACTCACTCCTAGTGCTCTGGTCACTGCCATGTGATTAAGCAATAGTGAAAAATTTTTAAATGGATAAACCGGGTGAGGCCATTTTGGATAGGGTCCTGTAAATCAGGCACAGAGGTTTAGATTTCATGCTACAGACAACAGGGAGTTATTTCAGGTTTTTGATCAGGGCATCAAGATGTTTTGAGATGTTATGATGTTTTGAGAAGATGAATCTGACACGTTGAGAGGCAAAATAATCAAGTGGATAGAATGGCCTTTGACCCAGGAAGAATTAAGATTAAATCCGTCTTATGACATGTACTGGATATTTTACCTTGGTCCAGTCACTTTACTTCTAAGATTGTAGCTTTCAGAGACAATGCCAATTTTCACTGGCCAAGTGAGTTTCCTTTGCCAAAGAAATCACAGGTCCTTTCTCTGTCCCTATTTTGATGGTATAGAACAAGATAATTGAAATGAGGGGGGAGGGGATAGTGAGACAGATTTGAACTCATATTTATGCTTAGAAATAGCTAAAACATCCATAGGTGCTTATTTACCCAGTTAGCAGAAAAATCTCTCTTTTTGTGTGTCTCAGAGTCACACAGGCAGCTAAGTGGTTCACATGAGACTCAAAGTCAGGAAGACCTGATTTCAAATCCTGCCTGAAACACTAATTATGTGGCCTTGGACCAATCACTTAATCTGTGTTTCAGCTTCCTCACGTGTAACATGAGGTTAATTTTAGCATTTACCTCATTGAGTTATGAGGATAACATAAGTTAAAACATGTAAAGCACTTTGTCAACCTTCAGATCATTGTACAAACACGAGCTATCACCATAACAGATATTGTGCCTTTCCAACTTGGATTGCAGGCCTTTTTATCCCATGGACTCAGCAGTCTTGTTCAACATTCCTAGTAGATGCCTAGAGGGGCCTATCTGGAGCTCTTTATCCTATCACTGTTATGGTTACAACACCATCCCCAGGGTTCCAATCCTGACTGTTTTCAGTCTGTGTCATCTTCACAAGGTTATTTTACACACTCATGTCAGGTCCACAGTCTCACATCAGGCACATCAGAGGAAGGCCACCTTCATTTCTTGAATTCTTTAAGGTTCACAAGCCATATTCCTCCTCGTGATTGTGAAGTTGAGAGTCTGGTCATTTAACGTGGACAGTCCCTACCCTCCCATGCCTTCTAGTTTCATCTATGTTCTCCCCTAAATCTGCAGTGAAATTCTATAATGACCATCTGTCTCTTGATTCTAAATGAAAGTCCTTGAGCTTATTAACCATATCACCTCTCCCTGTCACCACTGGCAGGTTGAATGGTAAAGTTGGAGTCTGTTACAAATAGAGCTCTGCCCAATAAGTTCCTCTAGATTTCTTGGCCCAGTGTGTGGGAACTGTGTAGCATCCAGGCTGTCCATCTGGGATCCCTTGCTCCCACCACATGACCAGTCCTCTTGTTCCAGTCATAAATCTTTTGGAAAATGACTTTTAGACCCCTTCACATTCAAGGTTCATCATGCATAATGTGGCACAGCCTATTTATAGGCACCATTCATCTGTGCACTTCCTCGGGATTTAGTCCATTTTTACTCCACGGCATTCTATGATTCACAGCCAAATAGAATCCCTGGAAGAATGTGAGAATTGAAATGGTGGGATGTTCTTTCAAGGAGAAAGCTGGGGTCGTTGGAATCATTCCACAATTTAGGAAATGAATTCCAGTTCATCATCTTCCTCCTAATCCATTCTAAGCCCAGCTCACTGTCCATCTGAGATACAGACACAGATGGCCCAGGTCAAGGGGTTGTGCGCTCACGTGAATTTCATTACAAGATGAGTATTCGTGGTCCAACCATTTAGATGTGGCCATGTAGGCTGATCCCTTCCAATGAGTCTTGATTTCATTTAGCAGAGTCTACGCATTCCGAGGTAAGATGTAGTCTGCATAGCATCATCCATAAGAAGAAGGGTCTGACAGATGGGGGAGTCATGATTCTCTGCAACAATGACAAACACCTCCAGCGAGGGCAGGTCTCCTGTACCTTTTGTCCTTGATTGTAATAATCAGCTAGATGGTGCCACAGTGGATAGAGCACCAGTCCTGGAGTTAGGAAGACTCACATTCCTGAGTTCAAACCCAGCCTCGGATACCTACTAGCTCTGTTTGCCTCAGTTTCCTCACCTGTAAAATGAGCTGGAGAAGGAATGGCAAAGTACTCCAGCACTTTAAGGTTCGTGAATTGCTTCATACACATTGTCTCCTTTGACCCTCACAACAGCTCAGGGAGGTAGATGCTATTATCATCCACATTTTTTGTTTGAGGAAACTGAGACAGAGGTTAAGTGACTTGTCTAGGGTCACACAGCTAGTATCTGTCAGAAATGGGACTTGAACTCTCATCTTTCTGCTTTGACACTGCCTCCCTTAGAGAGTCCATTTAGTCCAGTTAGTTCCTGGCCACAAATCCCCCTTAGAATATTCATAACAAGTGGTCATCTATCCTCTTCCTGAAGACTCCCAGGGAGGGGGGAATCCCAGGATGACATACTGCCCTCTGGAACAGCATTAAATCTGGGGAGACTGTGCCTGAGGTCAAACCCAGATCTTCTCCTCATTCACTCTCATCCCTTGCTCCTGCCCTCTGGGATCAAGCAGGGAAAATCCAAGTCCTTTTCTAGATACCAGCCATTAAACACTCTCTTTAGGGTCCCTAAAACTCTTTTATGGAGATCTCCCCCACCTCCCCTGAGTCTTTTCTCTCTATCTCTTTGCTCTTGTCCCGATGTTACACACTCCCCCAATAGATCTCCCTTTTCTCTCTCTCTCTCTTGTAAGCTACCATCCTGTAAGGTGGCCATGACGTGATTGTGCTATCCACTCATAAGTTACATTCTGGCCATGATGGTGATGATGTCTCTCCTATGTGTACCCTCCTTTTCTCTCACATAGACCCTATCACGGTACCTGGTGGCAATGGCCTCTTTAGTGACCTCCCTTCCTCGGGTTTCTCCCTTTGCTAATTCACCTTCCACTCATCTGCCAAAGTGCAGCGTGGATCCGAATGCATTCCTCCCTCTCTCAGAAATCTCCCGTGGCTCCCTGTTACTCCTAGGATCAAATGTGAAATCCCTCTGTTTGGCATTTAAACTTGTCCATGACCTGGTCCTCCCTATCTTTGCTAGTCTTTTTACCCTTTGTGCCCCATTACACACTTGGTGATCCAGTTACACTGAACACCTCAAACCCCACCCCTTAGCATTCTGTCTCTGTCTCTAGGTCTTTGAACTGGCTGTTTCCCATGATCAGAATGCCCACCTCCTAGGACTTCTGTTTTTTTCCTAACTTCCTTCAAGATTCTACTCAATTGCCATATGCTGGGGGAGGGAGGCAGTGGGAAGAGGGAAAGGGGAAGGGGAGCTTTTCATTTTACTCTGTGACCCCATTTGGAGTTTTCTTGGCAAAGATACTGGCATGGTGTGCCATTTCCTTTTCCAATTCATTTACAGATGAGGAAACTGAGGCAAACAGGGTGAAGTGACTTGCCCAGGGTCATACAGCTAATAAGTGTCTGAGATCAGACTTGACTCCAGGCCCAGAACTCTATCCACTTCACCACCTAGCTACTCCTTGCTAAACTTTCCTTCCATCTACTCTGTATCTATCTGGTAAGAACCAATTTATACATAGGTTGTCTCCTCCAGGAGAATAAAAGCTCCCTGAGGGAAGAGAATCTTTTCGTCTTTTTTCTATTCCCACTGCTTAGTTTAGGGCTTGATATAAGGTTAGTAAGTAATAAATGGCCATTCTCACTGGCTTTAACCCAGTCTCCTAGAAATAAGAAGGTCATTGACTGAGTTCCTCCCTCATCACCCTCCCTCATCTTGTGAGCACAGAGATACCTTTGGATTCACCTTTTCCTCTCCTCATTAATGATTCTCACTGACACTCTATTGCGCTTGGATCCTGATTATGCTTTCCCAGTTCCACAAACTCCCCTAGGTGCCCAGGGCAACTAGGTGTTGTACTGGACAGGGCATAGGACCTGGAGTTGGGAAGACCTGAGTTCAAATCTGCCCTTGACACTTAGTTAGCTGTATGACTCTGGCTTGAGTCACTTAACCCTCAAGGTGCACTGGATCCCAGAAGCATTGTGAAGAACCCCCTTGAAAAACCCCATTGTCAGAACCTCAGCAAGCCTTCTCCCACAGTGATTTGGTGAGACTTCCAAAAGGAAAGTCAGATTCCTACATCACTTTAAAGATGGCTCATTTTACCAGGACTTGGCTGTATTTTAATAATGGTGAACAGGAAACTGATGTTGTCCAGAAAAGTCAGTAAAAGTCCCTGTATTACCTGAGTCCTAACTCTCATGTCCCTACATTGCCCAGGCAGTATTAGGTTTAGCCTGACTTTTCTGATGACAGTTTACTTGACTCCCTCTCCTGTTCTCAGTGACAGCTGAGGCAGTCATGTAGGAAAGTGGCCAAGGGACTGAGTTCAAATCCTGCCTGTGTTCAAATACTTCCTAGCTATGTGATGATCCTGGGAGAGGAATTTCACCTGTTTCCTGCTCTGTAAGATGAGAATTGAATTGAATGATCACTTCCAGCTTTAAATCTGTGGCACCATGTGTGAGATTTCACATTTAAGTCTCCCTGCCACTCTCAAATTTGGGCTTCCTACCTCCCATTTTTCTCAGGTGACCTTCAGGGACGTTAACTCAGATATCTCCCAGCAGCCCCAGCTGATTCCATCAAATCTGCCTCTAGGGATTGGGCCAATATCTGGCTTCCACTTCAGCTGACCTCATCTCCTCCACTAGCTGAGAGACTTCACCCTCTTCCGTCTCCGACACATTCTCTCGTAGGTGTTTGGAGCAAATCAATCGGAGGAAGCAGATTAATGCTAAGGTGACAGGCAGCAGAGTAATGGATAGACAGGAGGGCCTGGGGTCCAATCCTGCTTATTACATAGATTCTGGACACATAGACTTCCCTGGACCCATTGGCCACTCGTTACAACTTAAAGCTGCTGAGGGAGGAGATGCTGATTGTCATCAGTAGAGTTTTCTCCTCCAGCCTGGGAAATCACAGCTCCAGTCTCTACCCTTATTTTATAATAAGGTAATTGATGGATATACCGTTAAGCTTCCCATTCCAATGAGTTTACCAGAGAATTTCTGCCAGTGAAGAACATAATTCCAGGCAGTGGGGAGAGTGGACAGCCTTCACAGAGTAGTTTCATACTTTTTTTGACCAATGCAAATGAAACAAGGGAGGGGCAGAGGAGTAAACATTAATGAGGTGCCTACTATGTGCTAGGCACCCTGCTAAGTACTTCACAAATATTAGCCCATTTGATCTTGGTGACAACCCCGAGGTAGATGCTGATATTATCTGCCTTTTACAGTTGAGGAAACTGAGGCAGATATGAAGTGACTTGTCCAAGGTCTCACTGCTAGGCAGAGTCTGAGGTCAGACTTAAATTTAGGTCTTCCTGACTCCAGGTCCGGCACTCTGCCACTGCTTCACTTCATTTATTTGTTTTCAATAAGCAAACATTCCCTTTTCTGTCTTACGTTGTTAGAGGTAAAGACTGGATCTGTGATTTCACCGGCATAGTAGGGAACTCCCAAGTGAGAATATTCCCTCTATCGAGGCGAGTCAGCACCTTCTCTGCAACTTAGGGTTTTAAAGAAGGTAGGTGACTTTCCCAAGGTCACACAGCCACTGAGGTTTAGAGGCAGATCTTGAACCCTGGGTTTGAGGCCATTTTTCTATCTATTACTCACTATTATCTCCCAGTTATCCTTCTGAAAAATCAAAATTACATAAAAACACGTATGTGTCACAAAATAGGAAGGGCACGAAGCCATAAAGGTGCTTGGGAGGAGAAAAGCTCCCAAACTGATTCCAAGAACATCAAACTGTCTTTGGAAACCAGTAACTTCCACGCTACGCATCTATCACCAGCCCCAGGTGATGAAGTATTTAGGAATTCTACGTCCAGAGGCTGGGCCCATGAGGCCATCTCACAAAGAGGATGAAATAATTGCGGAGGCATCAAGAAAGGAAGGCATGAGGAAGGGCTGAGCTTGGGCCAATTCTTAGGAGTCCATTTAAAACATTTCCTTCAGATGATGACAATATTTCCTGGGAGTGATCCCATTTGTCTTAGTGATCCCATAGTAGGTCTACTGAGCACCACACTCTATACAAACTAAAGATTTAAAAATTCAGGCAAGAATTTGCCCAGATCCCATAGCAAGTGCATTCCTCTTTATTTTCCAGAAACTCCTTATTTCCACTTTTAAAAAAGATCAGGATGTTTGTCTATTTCATCTTTGGCAATCTCTCCTGTTACCTTTAATTTGCCATGGAATTCCTCACAATGGTTCTGTGATTCAGCATTTAGCACAGGGCCAGGCACATAGTAGGCCCTTAATAAGTGTTTATTGATTGATTGGATTGCGTTATTTCATACACGCACTAGGGAAGATTAGGGATGTACTTCAGGATATTCACAGTATTTATAGTTAGAATGAGCCATAGAGATTGTACAATTCCATGCCTTTATTTTACAGATGAATTTAGTACCAGAGATGTTTAATTATATCGAGTAAAACAAATGGATCTACCCTCCAGAACTGAATGAACTCCTAATTTAAACCTTTAAAGAGAACATAACTCAATTGTAACGGATTAAGTTATTTTTTTTAACAATGAAACTAGCATTTATTACATGCTACTATGCGTTAGGTCTTGGAGACACCAATACAAAAAATGGAACAGTCTCAGTTGGAGACTACTATTATCTGTATCAATTATTTGGGGTTTATTGCCTACTTCCATCCATTGTTAGTCATCTTTTTTAAGTGTGTGTATTTTTCCCCTCACAATTGGAGTTGAAGTATGTTGGGGCAGAGTCTATGTTTGTTTTGCTTTGTGTCCCCCACGTTCTGCTTCACAGAGTTAGTGTGGTTGGAATGTTGAAAGAGCATTGAATCTGAGGCAGAGGAGATGAGGGTTTGAATCCTGACTTTGAATTCCGTGAATCTTGGCAAACTTTCTGCACCTCTGTCTCATCATCTTCTCATGCTTCTTGTGTTCGATTGTCAAATTTTCTGTTCAGTCCTGTTTCTTTAAGCAAGAATGCTTGAAAGCCCTCCACTTCATTGAATGACCATATTTTCCCCTATAATAATATGCTCAATTTTTCTGGGTAATTGATTCTTGGTTTTAATCCCAGCTCCCTTAATCTTCAAAATATCACATTCCAAGCCCTTCTATCCCTCAATGTAGAAGCTGCCAGATCTTGGGTTATCCTGATAGTGCTTCC
>CM053601.1:5419299-5458492 GCA_028646575.1 Pseudocheirus occidentalis
GTTGTTTTCTTCAGTCAGGTTGTTGACTCTCTTTTCATGATTTTCTTGCATCATTCTCACTTCTCTTCCCAATTTTTACTCTATTTCTCTTACTTGTTTTCCAAAGTCCTTTTTCAGATTATCTATAGCTTCTAGGAATTCTTCAAGTGTCTTGGAAGCATTTGGTGTGGGAGTTCTGACTGTGTTGTCTTCCTCCCATTCCATGCTTTGATCCTTTTTGTCCACAAAAAAGGATTCTAGAGTTTTATTGCTGTTCTTACTTTGCTTCCTTTTCTTCATGTTGGCCAGTCAATTAATTGGTTGGTTTTTTTAGCTTTGTGAAATTCTGCTTCCAGGGGGGAAAACTTTGTTCCAAATCACTTGGGTTTTCCCAGCTGCCAGAGCTATTAGGGGGGTGTTGCAGGCCCCCCAGCTTTGGCTTGCTGAAAACACTCTCCAGAACCACCACCCAATACCATGATCTGGATCCAGGTTGCTCAACACAAGAGCACTTGGCCCTGATCAATTGACTCAGCCCCCCTGCCGGATCCACAGGCCAGGGCCTCTTAAGCAGTTCCTGCCCTTCCCCCACTGCTTCCTTGCCCTGGGGGTAGTTTGGCCGAACTGCTTTTCCTCCCCTAAATTTAGCTTGAAAGCTTCACTTGCTTTCACTGACCTCTAATCCTGGCTCAGTAGATGTGAAGATTGCTCCAGGTGCTTTAGATCTCTGAAGTAGACTCATGCTGTGGCTTGGGAGGCTCGGCTCCTCCCAACCGCCCTGGAGCCTGGCCACATGGAGGTTTCAGGCTGGTCTGGTCTCGGCTCCTGGCCTGCAGGCCTATGGGATGAGCCCCTCCTGCGGAACTGCCTTTCTCTAATCCCTATTTTTCACACTTTGGTAGATGTGGAGTTGCTGGAGGCTGTAGATCTTTTCTTTTGCAGACTGGTTGCAGCTCAGCTCGGCTCTGCTTGGCTCCTCCTGACTGCCCTGGGGCCTGGCCGCGTTTTGATTTCAGGCTGCCACAATGATCCCCTGCTGCCGAGCTGCCTTCTGCAAGAGATGTGTTTTCTGTATTTTTGTGAGTTTGAGAGTCCTAGACTTTGTCCAGAGTCCTATTTTATGGGTGTTTTGGGTGGCTGTGTGGGAGCTGCAGGACCTTGCTGCTTCTATGCCACCATCGCTGATTAAGTTATGATTAAGTATGATGGCCATTGGAATATGTGCTAGGGTTAGGGTTAGGGTTGAATTATTTGAAGAAGTCAAAGCTCAGAGAAAGGCACTTAGGAGTCCAAGATCACACAGTTGACAAATCTGGGATCTGAAACCAGGTCTCTTGACACATCTAGGCCACTCTATGGTACTGTCTCTCAGTTGACCCTGCTATTTACTAATTGTATATCTTGGACAAATGACTTCACTTCTCTGAGTCTGAGTTTCATCATATATAAAATGAGATAAGTGAATGAGGTGGTCTTTGCAGTCTCTACTACCTCTAAATCTTATGGTGTTTGTGGTTTAAATCCTGGGGCCCCTGAATTATGATCAACTTAATTGATCTAAGGTGACCTAAGACCACCGCCTCTTCTCTACCTACAAGTAAAGCTGGCCCTGCTTACTGTGCTTATTCAGAATCTCATCAGTGTGATGCTTCCCCTTCTCAGCTGTTCTTTGTATGACCTATGAAATTGTCATCCACGTCAGATAAATGGCACATATCTTATTTTCCTACAGACTCTCCAACCACTCCCTCATATGGAAAATTAGGAGGTGGACTAGATGGATCCTAAAAATCCCTTCTTACTCTGCATCTACAATTGCACTTTAATGGATTAGAAGGTGGCTTCATATCTTTCTTCCCTAGGTTGGCTAGCTTGTTCCAGTTGGCTCTTGTGGTGACAGGTCTAGTCATCTAGAGAAGGGCCACCACCACTCAATCACATATATTCTCTGAATGTCACTGGGGTAACCCTTTTGAGGGGAACATAACCTGCAAATTCACCATGTTAGCTCTTAAGCCACCATTGATGTTATTTCTTTTTCACACAATCAGCTGTTTATAATGATCACACTTTCAGATTTTAAACATAAACATTTATGCAAAATAAATAATAAAAATATCACTGATGCTTATACGTTAAAGCAAATGCATGAATAATAAAATGCTTTCCAATTCACACATAAATCTAGATCACACAATGCTACTGATGCACTTTCTCTTGGGGGACAGTGGAAGCTCAGAAAACTTTCAAGGATGTATATGAGTGAGTGGGCACCCCACAACTCTGAAACACTACATTTCAGTGTCCTCTGTGTGACTCAGGAACTGTCTGTAAAGGTTACTAAAGGCATGGAACCTCCATGTAGAATCGATATTTGACTCCACATTTGACTAACATTTTACTGGACACTCCACATCAGCCTACCTAGACAATTAACTGAGTGATTTCTCTGGGTTTCTTTTTTATTTCCAAGCAGATCCTCTGATCAATTGGATTTACTTTTCAATAGCATTGGTAGGCAGATTCTTTCACTCCCAAATAACTCCCAAACAAAGCTGCTGAAGTTCTGAAATCTGTCCTTGTGCCCTTCCCCTCTCTTTTCATATCTGTCAGTGTTCTGACAATAATTAGATAAATTACACTTGTTCCCTCCATCAGAAAACAGTTCTGATGTCCATATTTCTCTAGCAGAGAACATTCTATCACATTAAACATTCAGAAGCTCCTTGCCTCAGAACTCTGAGTCAGCCTCAGCCCCAGCATAGTCCTTTAGATCGGCGGTTTCTCTTAGAACTTGGAGCAGCCTTGACTCAGTAACAAGGCTTAAAGGGAAAGGACTCTGCACTAGGTAAGGTATGGAGGAAGTGGCTTCAGACATTGCTCTCAAATCGGAATTCATGTGCTAGGTCACCAAACACCGCACCTAACTAACAATGGTCACAGCGCAAAGGGGGCAGAGCACAGACTTTCCAGAGCTATTTAGTTTGGCCTTGGCTGCACTCAGACATGATCAGACCCCTGATCTTCCCAAATGGGAAGTTCTAGGGCGGGGATCTCACCAATGGGAGGAGGAAGCCACAGAATCATAGGGATATTGGAGGGTGAGAAGTTTGCTGGAACATGATGGAGAACTCCAGTGAGTCAAGAGTGGAGCAGAGCCAACCACAAGCTTTTTATTTCCATGGTCATGAACTATGAAATTCCTTTATCTGATCATTATGTTGTCATTTCACTTCTATCTCTGCTTTGTGACCCTTCCCCCCAAGTCCCACTTTCCATCTTCACTATGACTTCCAATCTCTCTCCCTCTTGTTTCTTTTCCAACCCCTCACTCTGTACTGGCTTCACTCTCCTCACTTCCCCATCTTGACCCATTCCTTAACTAGCTCAGCTCTACACTTCTCTGGAGTTCCTTGCCTCTTAATTCTATCACCAGTCTTGCTTTGCCAAGCTGAAGCTTTGGATTACTCCCATCATCCATTGCCTTTTCTTCTATTTATGTGCTGCTGAATGAAGCTAAAGAAAATCATGAATCTATAGTGACTGGGTCCGACATACATTTTTTACATAATCTCAACTGAGCCTTGACTGTGGCAAGGCAATCCTTTTTACACCTCTCAAATTGATTCCCCAGCCCGCTTATCAAAGCAGTTTTTCCAGAACTTTTAATATCACCTCAAAGCCTCCCATGACTCCCCCTCCCACTTTCTCAGCTAACAACATTGCCTCATGCTTCACTGAAAAAAATTGAGGTCATTTTCAGAGAGTTCTCTCTCTTCCTCATCTCTTATAACTTAAGTGCCTTCCACAACTACCTTATCCCTGTCTAATGTAATAAGGTTGTCCTTCTCCTGGCCAAGAAAAAGCCCTCTGCATGTACAGGTGATCACATGCCATCCCATCCCATCTTCTTCAGCAGATTGCTACTTTTATTATCTCTACTCTCTCATATAGCTTCAATCTCTCCTGCCTACTGGCTGCTTCCCCACTGTCTATAAGCATGTCTATTATCTCCCATTCTCAAAATAACCTTCCTCAATCTATCTGCCCCAGTAGATATCATCCCATATATCTCCTTTCTTTTGTGGCTAACGTCCTGGAGAAGGTCATCTACAATAGGAACTTTCATTTCCTATTCTCTCTCTCTCTCTCTCTCTCTCTCTCTCTCTCTCTCTCTCTCTTTCTCTTTTGCTCTCTCTCATCAACACCACCACCACTATCATCATCATCACTTACCCACAATTAGTCTCCAAAATTATCAATGATCTCTTAATTGACAAACCTAATAACCTCATTCCTTCTCCCTCTTGACTTTTCTGCAGTCTTTGAGACTGTTGCTAATCTTGACACTTTCTCCTTTTTTATTTCTCCTTCTACCCAACAGTAACTTCTCAGTCTCCTTTGCTATATCCTCATCCAGGTTATGCCCAATAACATGACTGAACTCCAAGGCACTGTCCTGGCCTCTATTTTTCTTTTATACTATTTTACTTGGTCATCTCAACAGTTCTCTTGGATCCAGTTATCACCTCTATGCTGATGATTCCCAGATCAATTCAGCCCAAATCATTCTCCTGACTTCCAATCTCACATCTCTATCTACTAGACATCTTGAATTGGATGTCTCAGACACATAATAACAAGTTCAAAACTTATCTTTATATCCCTCCCTCCCTCCCCATCTTTCCCTTATTGCTAAATTCTCTACTCTTCAAAGAACATTGCTATCTTACCAGTCCCTTGGACTCAAGCTCTAGGTGACATCCTTGACTCCTCCCTCTCTCTCATCCACTCCCATGTCTAATCCATTGCCAAGTCTTGTTGATTCTACCTTTAAAAAAAATCAATTCCACACACCCCTTTTCTCCTCCTGACGCTGCCACCACCCTGGTTCAGGCCCTTATCACCACCTACCCAGACTATTGCACTAGCCTGCTGCTGTCTCCATGTCTCAAGTTTCTCCCCACTCCACTCTATTCTCCTACTTTTCAAAGTGCAGGTCTGACCACGTCATCCCTTGTTACTCAACAGACTCTAGTGGCTCCCTGTTATCTCCAGAATTAGCTATATAAAAATATGCTGTTTGGCTTTTAGAACCCTTTGAAAGTCCTTTGAAGGACCCCCAGTAGCCCCTTCCTACACTCTCAGTCCTCATATCTTACTGTCTTCCATGTACTCTACAATCTAGTGATACTGTCTTCTTGGCTATTCCTAGAACAAGGCACTCTATCTCTCAGCTCTGGGCATTTTTACTGACTGTTCCCTAGGCCTGGAATGCTCTCCCTCCTTTTCTCCACTCCCTGGCTTCCTTAAAATTTAAGCTAAAATCCCACCTTTTGCAAAAAGCCTCTCCCAGTCCCCCTTAATGTGAAGGCCTCCCCTCCTAGATCGCTTCCATTTTATCTGGCATAGATCTTGTTTGTACAGAGCTGTCTGCAAAGTGTCTTCTGTATTAGATTGTAAGCTCCTAGAAAGCAGGGACTCTTTTGGCCTTTTTTTGGTATCTTCAGTGTTTATCACACTGCTTAGTTGGTGCTGCATAAATATTTGTCAACCTGTTGACTTGACTGGATAAAATGGAAAGCTTAGAATCATTTTCAGTGACTTGGCAAGGAAGTAGTGTAGTAATGCTGGAAGGTGGGTGTGCGAAGATGATTGATCCCATTATACAGATGCAAAAACAGAGGTACCATAAGATTAAGTGAGTCATCCATGATCACAAACCTAGGAAGCATCTGAGTCAGAATTTGAATTTGTATCTCCTTATTTGAAGTTTAGTGCTCTGTCCACAGAGCTGGGACATCCCTCATGTATAAGCTATTCTCTATGACTGGAATAATATTCCTCCTCACTCACATCCATTCAAGTTCTCTTCCTTCAGTGCCTCAGTTTTGGTGGCATCCTCCTCTTCCATGAAACCTCTCCTGATCTCCCTAGATAAAAGTTATTTCCCTCCCCTGCTTGGTCTGTCTCCTTTGCCTCATCATACCTAACTATGATTACACTTTTTTGGACCAACCATAACCTCTCTGAGGCCAGGAACTACATTGTTTTGTCTATTTTTTCATCTCTGGTCTGAGGCACAGAAACTTTCACATAGTAAACCCTTAATACACATTTGCTGAAATGAATTAATGAAATATTTTCTAGAAAAGACCCTTAGTCTTTAATAAGAGAAAGGATACTGTGCCATTATAAAATACACATTTTAAAAAGTAAATGATGCTCCCAAAATACTGGTAGAAAATATTTCATTTTATTCAGTTTAAACATTTCCCCTGGGTAGCAGCATCAGTAGTCAATACAGGAAAGACAGGAAAACCTTCACTCAGTCCTGCCTCTGGTTTCTATCCACTGGGTAAGAGTGACAACCCCTCATTCCCAACAACACTGGAAAGCTTTAGAAATTATAGATGTGATGTTAGTCGGTCATTGGGGAAAGCAATTGTTGAACTGGGGATTCCTAGTATGTATAGAATTATAACTTTCCTGATCTCCAAAAGCTTTAAGCCCCTAAAGCAGGGGTTGGGAACCTGCAGCCTCAAGGCTACATGTGGCCCTCTAGATCCTCAAGCACAGGCCTTTGACTGAATCCAAAGTTCATGGAACAAATCCCCTTAAAAAAAGGATTTGTTCTGTAAAACTTGGACTCAGTCAAAAGGCTGTACCCAAGGACCTAGAGGGCCATGTGTCCTTGAGGCCTCAGGTTCCCTGACCTGTGCCCTAAAGAGCATTTCAACTCCTTGCACCATTTATTTATTTAGAAAATTCTTCCATCTCCTCCTTCCCATCAAACATTACTAGGGAAACCTTGATAACAGTAATATTAAAATTCATATTTTATTCTATTGGGTATTTTTGTCATTATATCTCTTCAATAGTCTGGTAAAAATCCTAAAGAAGTACTTTCGGAGCAAGCAGCCATCGCTGCACCAAGTGATGCAAGGCTGATCACAATCACAGGGTCTTGGATTGTCCATTGTAACCAGAAAGGATTTAGCTCTGGATAGAGCTCATGAGATGACTAAGATCCTAGAACAGAATCCAAAACCCTCCATGGTCAACATCTGCAGGAGCACAGCCAACAATATGTCAACTATTCATTATCATGGACAAAACTGCCACCTTCTGGAATGCACATTGACCTATAAAACTTGGGAACAATGTTTCTAACAGATGTTTCCATTTAATATATTCATAATCTCCAAGCTATGCGGGAAAATGGCTTTCAGAATATGGAGATTAAGAGAGAAAATCAAGACCATGTAGGAACAGGATGAGGTTCCTATCAGCCGTGCTTCAGCTGTCTGGTACTGGAATTGAATCTAGGACTCTTTCAGTGACTTTACAGAGGAGATTACATTCTCACACATTTATTTAATTACAAAGGTTATTTTATCCATCTATGTCCACAGAGCATAAAATATACAAAAATAATTGAAAGATAGTGGCTTGTCCAGGTATTTTTCTATCTCAACGTCATTTTAAAAAAAGATGAGCATGAGATAATAATTATAATCAAAATTTATTGATCCTTTAAAATTTGTAAAGTGTTTCAACTCATTTCTACAGGTTATATGCACTACCTGGAAAAGTGACTATTTTAGGCGCTTAAACAGACTAATTACTCATTTATCTACTTAGATGGATTGGTGATCATGTGATCAAAGTGAGTGTTTTCTCCTTCAGTGCAGATCAACATCCTATTATCATTTTCTTTCTGCACAAATGTGTTCTGCTCCTTCCTAGAATTTCAACATAGAGCATACAACTCACCAATTGGAGACTTCCTTGTGGTTCATTTCCCCTCTTTTAGGAAGGCTACTCCATTCACCAGAGACAACTGACAAGGCCACTGGGCCAGTGGTTTAGGTAGAGCGCCATCTGGTGGGCCATTGAGATGTTGCACTCACTCACTGGATCACTTTCACAGTGACACTTCTTTTCTGTAGGCTTTGGAAGGCAGCATTGAAGTCATACAATCCAAAGGCCCGAGATGGAAGGCAAAAGGATTGTGTCATACCAGAAAGCAGCAGCAAAGAATATAGGAAAGACGGCTGAATTTGGCATCAGAGAATTGGGGTTCAAATCCTGGATCTATTATATGCTATTGGTTGTGTCATCTTCAGCAACATACTTACCTCTTCTAGACCTCGTTGTTTCCCTCCATGAAATGAGATTCTTGGATTAGTTGACCTCTGAGACACTCCTGTCTCCAAAATTTATGATCTCATTTGAGCTTCCTAATAACCCATTGAGATAAGGTTCTATCATTATCCCCATTTTACAAATGGAGAAGCAAGGGTTCAGAGAAATTAAGTGACTGCATCAAACAGCTATTATGTACCTGAGACAGCATTTGGACCTAGGATTTTCTGACCCCATCCCTTGCATTCTAGTCAATATACCATGCCAGAGACTAACTTTAGATTATTATGCATGCAAATGGTCATACATTTCAAAGAATGAGCTAAATTAGCTGAGAATTATGGCAAATCCCTCCTCTTCTCAATTTCTAATTACTTACTGGCATTTTTCCAGTGCATAAGGCTCTTCCAGACACTAGCTCATAAGCATTTTCAACTAGTTAAAAACCCAGCCAGCCCAGACTCTACATCCACTCAAGAAGGAGCAGATATTAAGGAACACATTCAAATGCAATTTTTTTTTCCAGGGTTGGGATTCAGAACTTCCCAGAATCTATTTCTTATTCCCAAGTGAAATAACAATTTATCCTTCAGTCATAAAAACAAGAAGAGACAGGAAGAGGCAATTTTGAACAGTTAATGACCAAGAAGTTAAGGTCTGAGGAGTCAGTAACCTGCCTTCCTTGACCATTTTCCTTGACTGGGACCCAAAGAAACAGAAATTCTCATGTAAATAACTTGCCTTTTGCTGAGTCCTGTGCAAAATGAGAGCTGGAGATGATCTTATTTCTGCACATGAAGAGCCTGCAATTCAGGGGAAGAACAGCACACAGATTAAAATGCATGAACATAAATAAACATAGACTCGCCTGATGTGAGTGCAGGAAAGATGACATAGCACATTGGTGTTAGAGCAGCAATGAAAACAGACCGTCTTAAGGAGACCCAATCACCAAGAAGAAAAGGTCAGGCTGCTTTTCTTTCCCTGTAGGAATAATAACTCAAATTTCTGGCTTATACCCATATATCTTTTATTCAGAACTTAATACACAGCAAATAAAAGTATTTCCACATATAAAGTAGAACATCCCTTGCTTTTGTTTTCAAATATATAATAAACTTCAAACATCACTTTCAAAGTGATCACATTGTTTTCTATTTCTTTTTTCCCTTCTTTTCATCTTTTTTTGGGGGTGGGCATTATTACTAACTATATCCTCCTTGAGTCCTCCCAATTGAAACCAAAACACATGCAGATAGTAAAGAAAAACAAATTCTCAGATTGCTCAGGTCCAAGAGCACATGTCTTATTGTGTACCCAGAGGTCATCACCTTTTGGCAAAAGGCAGCCAGCACAGCATGTCATTGGTCCTCTGCAATGATATCTGGTCCTTGTATTGATGGGTTCTTTCAATAGGACATTAGTGTACCTGTTTTACCATAGTCCCTCTTCCTTTATTGCCTTTGGAATCCACGTATACCCTCGGGTTCCTATCCTCTATCCTCCAGATCTCTCATTCAAGCCGATGAGTTGGGGCCCCAGAGAACATCTACCAGTGGGGGGTATTTTTCTGTTAATATCATCTCAAGCCTCCATTCCTCCATGTTTTCCTCCAATATCTCATCAATAATGTACCAATATCATTTAAGGAATTAACATAAAATAGTTTTTATTGGTGGCCATTTATTGTGAAGAAGTAGCAAGAAAATACATATAAGATTTTCACTCTCCTATACTACCATGCTTTCTGGGGAAATGGGCTCAAAGTGAAAGAACTGATGCAAAACATTTGTTTCTAACAAGTGGTAACAGCGAGCACCCTCGCACCCCCATGCTGGCGGCTGGCACAGGCTCTCTGATCCACTTTAATAAAAGAGAGCAATGTAAAAGGGGTCAGTGATCTTCCATTAAACACACACATATAATATACATACATACATACATATATGTACACACATATATACATACACATATGTATATACATACATATACATATATAAATATTTGTGTGTATAAGCTGGGGGGCTCAATGACTACCCAGAGTTTCATCTGGCCAAATCACACAACTCTTCCCATAAGTGAATCCCAAAGTAAAGCATCACCTCAGAGCATATATATACCCTTCTTCAGAGTCAGAGGACATCACAACCTTCACGACCCATTGCCTAATTACAAAGTAACAAAAGGTGTGAGCCTTCCTGAAAAACAAACCTACCTCCAATCAAACCCCTCCTGTTGGGTTCCACTTGAGGTCCATTAGGGGGTAGGGAAGATCTTCAGATTCCCTTACCATTATACAAGTTCACTTCTAAATGTAGTACAGTTAAGATGGTGGCAAAGAAGCAGCAAGGTTTCCCCGCTCCCACACAGCCACCTCAAATATTCATTAATATGACTCTAAACAAATGTTAGGGCTCCCAAACTCACAAAAATACAGAAAACACGTCTCTCACTGAAGGCAGCTCAGCAGGTGGGGCTCAGCGCAGCAGGCTGGGAGCTGAAACCAGTCCAGTCTGAAACTGTAGCCCGGCCTCAGGGTGGCCAGGACGAGCCACAACTGGAGCCTCCAGGAGAGTGGATCAGCAGCAGCTGTGCAGTTTACACATTTATCAAGCCAGAAGAAATAAGGACTAAGTGAAAGATCAGTGGAATTCAGCTAAATTTGGGGGAGAAAAGCAGTCTGGTTGAACTGCCCCTAGGGCAAGGAAGCAATGGAAACAGCTGCAAGGGGTAGAAATGGCAGCAGCCACCTCCACTCAGCTGCTTTAGAGCTCCTGGCCTGCAGACTGCTGGGGGGCCAAGAGATTGTTCAGAGGCCAAGTGCTCTTGAGCGGCCTGGATCAGGATTGTGGTCTTGGGTGGTGGTCCTGGGGTGGGCTTTCAGTGAGCTGAAGCTGGTGGGGGCAGCAACAGCCCTGTAATAGCTCCAGCAGCTGTGAAAACCCCAGTGATTTGGGACAGAGTTTTCCCCACTGGAAACAGAGTTCCACAGAACCAAAAAACTAAAATAATTTACTGGCATCGTGAGTAGGAAAAGGAAGCAAAGTAGGAATAGTAACCGAACTCTAGAATCCTTTTTGTGGGACAAAAAGGATCAAAGCATGGAACAGGAGGAAGATAACACAGTCAGAACTCCCACAGCAAATGCTTCCAAAAAACATGAAGATTGTCTACAAGCCATAGATCAGCTTAAAAAGGACTTTGAAAACCAAATAAGAGAAGTGGAGGAAAAATTGGGAAGAGAAATGAGAATGACGCAAGAAAATCATGAAAAGAGAGTCAACAGCCTGGCTGAAGAAAACAACACCTTAAAGAATAAATTAATTCAAATGGCAAAAGAGGCCCAGAAAGCCAATGAGAAGAAAGCCTTAAAAAGTCAAATTTTCCAGATGGAAAAAGAGTCTTAAAAGCATTCTGAAGAGAATAATTCCTTCAGAATTAGAGTGGAGAAAATGGAAGCAAATGATTTTATGAGAAATCAAGATACTATTAAACAGATACAAACAAATGAAAAAAATAGAAGGCAATGTGAAATATCTCCTTGAAAAAACCACTGACATGGAAAACAGATCTAGAAGAGACAATTTAAAAATTATTGGACAACCTGAAAGCCATGTTCAAAAAAATAACTTAGAAAGCATCCTTCAAGAAATTCTCAAGGAAAATTGCCCCAATATTTTAGAATCAGAGGGTAAAATAGAACTTGAAATAATTTGCTGATCACCTCTTGAAAGAGATCCCCAAAAGAAAACTCCTAGAAATGTTATAGCTGGGTTCCAGAATCCCCACACCAGAAGAAAATATTACAGGCTGCCAAGAAGAAGCAAATTGCATACTGTAGAAACACAATTAGGATAACCCAGAATTTTGCAGCTTCTACATTGAAAGATTGAAGGGCCTGGAATATGATATTCAGGAGATCAAGGGAGCTAGGATTAAAACCAAGACTCACCTACCCAGCAAAATTGAGTATAATGTTCCAGGGGAAAATATGGTCATTCAGTGAAGTGGAGGACTTTCAAGCATTCTTGCTGAAAAAACCAGAACTGAACAGAAAATTTGACATTCAAACACAAGAAGCATGAGAAGGTAAACATGGGAAAGAAATCGTAAGGAACTTATCAAACTTGAACTATTTGCATGCCAATATGGAAAAATGATAATAGTAACTTATGAAACTTTTCTCAGTATGAGGACAGGTGAAGGAAATACAAATGTAATATATATACATATATACATACATATATATATATATCTATGTATACCTTCACATATGTCTATATAGGAGGGTATATATGTGTATATATACATATCTGCGTATGTGTGTATATGAGTTCATAGAGGGCACAGGATCAATTGAATAGGAAGGGACGCTACTCTAAAAGGTGAAATTCTGAGGTGGGAGAAGATTAGAATGAGAGGAGACAGGGAGAGACAAAATGGCGTTCATTATCCCATATAGAAGAGGCAAGGGATAACTGTTACAGTGGAGGGGAAGAAGAGGAAGGCAAAAGGGAGAGGGTCAACTTTACTCTCATTGAATTTGGCTTAGGGAAGGAATGACATAAACTCTAAACTGGGTATCTTGCCACACAGGAGAGTAGGGGGAGTGGGGATGAGAGGTGGAATGATGGAGGGGAAGGCAGGAGCGGGGGGAGGGTTGCTGGAAGCACACACTTCTATAAAGGGACAGGGACAGAGTAGAGAATAGAACAAGGGGGGTGGGATGGGATAGGAAGGAGGGACATATAATCAGTGTCTCACAATATGTCCACTGTGGAGACGTTCTGCATAATTACACATGTACAGCCTGTATTGAATTTCTTGTCTTTCCAGTGGGGGTGAGTGATGAGGGAGGAACAGAAATAATCTAGAATTTAAAGTTCTACAATCAAATGTTAAAGTGTGTGTGTGTATAATAATAATAATAATAATAATAATAATAATTATTATTATTATTATTATTATTATTATCATTTTTAACAACATGTAACTGGCAATTAAGATATGCAGGCACTGGGGTAGGGAGACCCATCCTGCCCTACCAGAAAGTTAGAGAGGCGATGGAGGAGGACACAAGAGAGAGCAGATAGAGGGAAGGGGCTTTACAGTGGGATTGCTGTTTTGGGGTAGGGGAAACATGGAGAGAAAATGTGTAACTCAAAATCTCGTGGAAATAAATGATGTAAATTAGAAAATAAATAAAATAATTTAAAAAATAAATGTGGTACAGTTGGTGAATAAGTTATTGCTTTTGGCTGCCTTTGATCCACCACAATCCTGGGTCAGAAAGATCACTCCAGGCTTTGCTCCTCACCAGATCTGCAAACCCTATCATAGACTCCTGATAATGAACCTCTGAAACTCACTGTTTTGTCTTTAGCAAGCTCACAAAGTTGAAGCCTGGTTCATTCCATTTCCAATACTCCTTCACCCAAAGGAAAAAAGAATAGCCACAACTTGGACAGAAGCAACATCAGGGCCATGTGTTTGTGACTTCACGTCAATCCGAATGGAGAGAGTAGGAAGCTGGCAGTAGTTTTCTTTCTCTCTGTCTCCAATTTGAGACTTAATAGTATACTTGATTCTCCTCAGTTAAACACAGCCAGGCAGGAAAGTCAACAAGGTCAAGTTATTGTGGCCCTGGTTCAGTTCAAGCTTAGAAATCAACTGAAAAGTCCTTTTTCAACATGCAGTAAGCAGACTGGAAACAGTCACAGAATACCTTCATATAACTGGAAGTGGGGTGGGTGGGTGGTTGCTCACCAAACATACTCATGACGTCTTGCTGCCTATTGACTGGTCTTCCATTTCATGCTCTTTGTCAGTCTGCAGCAAGGTACAGTGGATAGGGAACTGATTTTGAGTCACAGAGCTCAGATTGCAAATCCTATGTCAGACATTTACTCTCTCTGTGATCCTGGTCAACTAATTTGTTTGTTTCATACCCTGCAACTGAGGAGGCTGGACTTAAAGGTTCTATTTAGCCTTGAATTTATGATCCTATGATCACGTGATGGGTGTGAGTTGGAACCTCAACGTCGCTATAAATTCTATTTCTTTAGTTACTGATTTGGAACATTTTATCATATGACTATTCATAGCTTGAATATCGTCCTTTGAGAACTGTCTGTTTATATCACTTAACCATTTATCTAGTGGGGTTTGGCTTTTGTTCTCATATATTTTAATCAGTTCCTTACATATCTCAAATAGCAGAGAAACTTGCTGCAATGATTCCCCCTCCCCCACTTAACTATTAACATAATTTTAACTGTGTTGATTTTCCTTGTGCAAAACAATAATGTATTTTTAGGTAGATAAGACTGATCATTTAATCTACTGTGATTCTTTTTACTCCTTCTTTCATCTTGAACTCTTCTCCTTTGCATTGTTTTAAAAGGCATTTCATTCTTTGCTTCTCTAACTTATGATGTGACCTTTTATATCTAAATAAGGTGTCAATTTGTAACTTATTTTATGGTGTAAAGTCTTGGTCTTGTCCTAATTTTTGTCAACTTGCTTTAGAGTTTTCTCAATAGTTTTGACTGAATAGTGAATCTTTTCCCCAATATTCGAACTCTATCCCACTATGTTTGTTTGCTTCTGTACCTAATTTGCTCCACTGACTAACTTAAAAAATTTTTAAACTAGTATCTAATAGTTTTGAGGATTACTGCTTTGTAGTATAATTTGAGATCCACTACTGCTAGATTCTCTTTCACCCTATTTTATTTCCTAAACTTTACTGAGATTTCTGAACTTCTGTTAGTCCAGATGAATTTTATTATTTTTTTTTCCTGTGGGATGATGTGTCCCAGGTTTCTGAGACATAATGCTTCTTGGTCATTATTTTTATCATTCCATCTTTGTCAAAGTTTTTGCTATGACCTAACCATGTCTATTGCCCTCCTGGATCACTTCCCTGTCATGGTAGAGGGATTTGCATAGTTCAATGAAACTATGAGCCTATGTCATGCAGGCTTATCCAAGATGGACAGGTCAGAGTGGAGAGTTCTAACAAAAGATGATCCACTGGAGAAGGAACTGGCAAACCAATTCAGTTTCTCTGCCGAAAAAACCTCATAGAGAGAGGTCCATGGGGTCAAGAAGAGTCAGATACAACTGAACCGCTGAATGATTGAATGACAATAATTGTGTCTACTGGCTGATTTTAATGGGAAACACACTGGTCAGGCTCATGACCTAGAGTGGTAACAGCTCCAAAGCACAGATTTCCCTTGGAGTCTGTGAGAATAGTCACCTACTAGAGAGCCAGCCTATGAAACTTGAGTACCAGGTTGAGGAGGTAAGTTTGGGAGACTGGGAAGGTTATAATTATATTCTTTCATTCTGAATACAACATCTCCAGTATGGTAGAAAAAGGATTGTTGGATGTGGAGACGTAGAGGTTCCTAAAGTAAGCAACTGGAAGGGCCTCAAGTGGAGCCATCAAAGGTAGTACTTGGGGCAAACCTCTTGTATTGAATCCCATCCATTCTTGTAGTCCTTGGCTTTTTCTCAGTGCTCTTCTTGGATGGATACTGTAGTGAAAATGACTTGGTCAGTATTCAAGGACTGAATTTTGCAGTGGGAAATGAAGGCTAACCATCCAGTGCCAAGCCTCTTACCACCAGACTCCATCTAGGTCTCTCTTACCAGGACTTCTAGAAGCATGGTCTCAGTTACCAAGAACATGGCAGAATTCAAGTTCAGGAGCCACATGAAGGTAACTCCTAGGAGGGTGTCATCTTTCATAATATAGAAATAAAGCAAAGAAATTGGCCTAAACACCAGATAAGTTCTTTTTTGTTGTTCACGGCTTTCAGACAATCTAATGATTCTTAAATTATTTCCCATTGATCCATTTTCCAAGTAATCTGCCTTGCTAAACTTCCATGGACTGGAACATTAATGTACTACAACGCATTCCTGACTTCTCTAAACAGACTTCAGTCTGATTCATTTTCTAAGTTGTCATGCAAGAGACCTGCAAAGCTAAACAAAACTGTTTCCTGTTACGATGCCATTCTGATACCGCCCCTCACCTTTTTGCACTTCTAGATACTACTAGCTGTATGACCCTGGGTAAGTCACTTAATCCCTCTTTGCCTCAGTTCCCTCATCTATAAAATGGGGATATAATAACACCTGTCTTCCAGGGTTATTTCAAGGATCAAATAAGATAATTTTAATTTACTTAGCATAGTGCCTGGAACGCAGGAAGTGATATAGACAGTTAGCTATTATTACTACAATTATAATTATTAAAATATCTTAATATTATCGAGAAAATTGTTTTGATGTAAGGGTCCTGAGAACCTCAAGTGAATCTCTGGACCACACTTTGAGAACCACTGAATTAGATGAAGAGCTGTTACCTAGATCTTCCTTGATTCTAAGGCTGTCACTCTATCCATTGCATCATTGTGCTGCCAATTAGTGATTCACTATTCCCCTTTACAAACTTTTAAAAAATTGAAACTCTCTCTGGTAGAACAAAAAGACACATTTGTTCGGGGCAAAGTCAAGATGGCAGTGTAGAAGCAGGAAAACTCCATGGCTCCCCCATACCCACTTCAAATACCTATAAAATATGACTCTAAACAAATTTTAGAGCTCCAAAACCCGAAAAGGGACAAAGAAATAAATCTCCAGTTGAAGGCAGCCCCGCAGGTGGACAAGAAGGGTTCATTGCATCATGCTGGGAGCTGATCCCAGCTCTGAGTGAGCCCTTAGTTTTAGCCCCAGGGTGGCCCGGACCAGCCTAGCTGGAGCATTTGGGAGAGTGGATCACCAGCAGGTATGGTGGTTTCCAGAAGTATCAACCCATAAATGCCAAAGACAAAGCAAAAGGTCAGTAAAACTCTGCTAAATCTGGGAGGGATGGAATCCGGTCTGACCTCTGTGCCTAGAGTGAAAAGTGGTAGAGGTGAGGCAGCCCTGCAGCTGCCTCCAAGTGGCTGCTTCAGAGTTCCTGGCCTGCAGATCATAGGGGGGCCAAGCAACCATTCAGAGGCAAAGCTTTCTTGCCTTAACCTGTCTGGATCAGGATCACAGTCTTGGGTAGTGGTCCTGAGGTGTGTGTCTAGTGAGCCAAAGCTAGTGGGAGCTGTAGAAAAGGCACCCTCCTAATAGCTCTGGGAGCTGTGAAAACCTCAGCGACTTGGGACAGAGCTCTCCCCTCTGGAAGAAGAGTTCTACTGTGGCAAAGAGGTCAAAAGTCATGTAATTGACTGTCAACAAGAGCAAGCAAAGGAAGCAAAGCAAGAATAGCAATAAAACCTTAGATTCCTTTTGGGGGGACAAAAAGGATCAAAGCATGGAATGGGAGGAAGACAACACAGTCAGAACTCCCACACCAAAAGCTTCCAAGAAAAATATAAATTGGTTACAGGCCATGGAGGAGCTCAAGAAGCATTTTGAAAATCAAGTAAGAAAAGTGGAGGAAAAATTGGGAAGGGAAATGAGAATGATGCAAGAAAATCATGAAAACAGAGCCAACAACCTGACTGAAGAAAACAATACCTTAAAAATAGACTAACTCAAATGGCAAAAGAGACCCAAAAAGCCAAGAATAATGGCTTAAAAAGCCAAATTTGCCAGATGGAAAAAAGAATTTCAAAAGCTCACTGAAGAGAATAGTTCCTTCAGAATTAGATTGGAGCAAATGGAATCAAATGACCTTATGAGAAATCAAGATACTATTAAACAGATACAAACAAATGAAAAAAATAGAAGGTAACATGAAATATCTCATGGGAAAAACCACTGACCTGGAAAATAGATCCAGGAGAGATAATTTAAAAAACTATTGGACTACCTGAAAGCCATGATTAAAAACCTAGAAATCATCCTTCATTAAATTCTCAAGGAAAATTACCCTGATGTTTTAGAACCAGAGGGCAAAATAGAACTTGAAAGAATTCACTGATCACCTCTTGAAAAAGATCCCCAAAAGAAAATTCCTAGGAATGTTATAGCCAGGTTCCAGAGTTCCCAGATCAAGGAGAAAATATTACAAGCTTCCAAGATGAAACAATTTGAATATTGTGGAAACACAATCAGGATAACCCAAGATCTAGCAGCTTCTACATTAAGGGATCAAAGGGTCTGGAATATGATATACTGGAGATCAAAGGAGCTAGGACTAAAAGCAAGAATCACCTACCCAGACAAACTGGGTATAATGTTCCAGAGGAAAATATGGTCATTCAATGAGGTGGAGGACTTTCAAGCATTATTTAGGAAAAAACCAGAACTGAATAGAAAAATTGACATTCAAATACAAGAAGCATAAGAACCATGAGAAGGTAAACAGGGACAAGAAATCATAAAGAACTTATCAAAGTTGAATTATTGACATGCCTCCATGGAAAAACAATCATTGTAACTTAATGAAACTTTTCTCAGTATGAGAACAGTTGAAGGGAATATAAATGTGTGTGTATATATATACATACACATACACATATATATATGTATATATACACACACACAAATATGTATCCATACATATGCCTATATAGGAGGGTATATATGCTTATAAATGCATATGTATCTGTATATAGTTGTACAGATATACATGGACAGAGGGCACAGGATCAATTGACTAGGAAGGGATGACATTTAAAAGGTGAAATTGAGAGGTGAGAGAGGAATATAATGAGAGGAGATTGGGAGAGACAGAATGGGGTAAATTATCTCATATAGAAGAGGCAAGGGATAACTGTTTCAATGGTGGGGAAGAACAGGAAGGAAAAAGGGAATGGGTCACTTTTACTCTCATTGAATTTGGCTTAGGGAGGGAATGACATACACACTAAATTGGGCATCTTGCCCTAAAGGAGAATAAGGGAGGAAGGGGTTGAGAGGGGGGATGATGGACAGAAGAACAGTTTGGGGGGGAGGTTAGTTAGAAGCACACAGTTTTATAAAGGGACAGGGACAAAGTAGAGAATAGAACAAGTGGGGGGGATAGGATGGAGGGAAATATAGTCAGTCATTTACAATATATCCACCATGGAAATGTTTTGTGTAACTACACATGTACAACCTATATTGAATTGCTTATCTTCCCAGTAAGGGTGGGAGATGAGGGAGGAAAGGAAAGAATGTGAAATTTAAAGTTTTAAAATTAAACGTTATAAATATTATTATTATTATTATTTACATTCAACTGGGAAATAAGATACACAGCACTAGGGTATGGAGATCCATCTTTCCCTACCAGAAAGTCAGAGGGGTAATGGAGAGGATATAGGAGAGAGCAGATTTGCTGAAAGGGTATTCAGTGGGATCGCTGTTCTGGGGTGGTGGGTAGGGAAAAGACTGGGAGAAAATTTGTAACTCAAATTCTTGTGGAAACAAATGATGTAAACTAAAAATATACACAAAAGTTAATTTTTAATAAAGTAAGACACATTTGTTCATTGGTGTTCAATTCATCCATGGGCAATGCCACTCATCATGAGACTAGATCATTCGCTTCCCTATCACATATTCCACCATTGGTTACTGTATATTCAAGAAATGCCAATTAATTAATAATAACTTATGCTCCCCAGTATTCAACAAGTTGAGTTAATGCAAAAAATTCCTAACTTGCATGCCAAAGCTAGCAAGGAATTTTTATTAATTGATGATTTCTATCATCTGTTTAGTAGATTCTCTCCATTAACATGGATCATAGAAAGCAGACTTTTTATTCTCAATAACTGTACAAGTAATTTGACAAATTAAGCTACTCAGAAGTAGAGGATGTGAAGGATTCAGACATATCTGTCATACCCGTGGTTCTTTACATCCTTGTGCCACCCAATTGGGCCCTTTGAGCTTCAGGAGGACTTTCATTTTCCCTTAAAGTTTTACTCTGACAACTCATTGTCATGTGCATAGGAATTCTTAAAACGGGCACAAGCCTGCCATAGATAAATTCTCCACATCTCTCCTTGAAGACAGATGAAAATTCAAAGGGCCAGAAATTAATCCTGCCTCATTCTCAAAGATATTTTACTTGCCCTTTCCTCCTTAAAGGTGACAACCTTTCCTCAAGGGTATTTCCAAACAGCTAAAAATAATCCTCAGGACAAGTGCTGGCAGGTCCTGGCAAGGCTTTGCTAGGAAGCCAAGTGTTTAATGATAATTCTGTCCTCCAAGGAGCACCGTGGTTCAGAAAAAGAGAGGGACAGCAGCATACTGGCGATAATGATACAACAATAGCTAACATTTCAATACCACTTATGTCTATCAGGCATTGCCAAGCACTGTACACTGAGCATTTCATACTATCCCCACAACCACCCCTAGAGAGAGTGGGAAGGGTTCCCTAGTCATGAAGCATTTACCAAGCACCTACTATGTGCTATGAAAGACAAAGAACAGATGCTATTGAGGTCAGAAAAAAAGTCTCTGCTGAGAGGGACAGCGAGAGGAACAGAGCCCTTCTGCTTGACATTTCACCTAATGAACGGCTAAGTTCTAACCCAAAGTCCATGTTGGACTCAAGTCACAACTCTCTGGTTTCCAGGGCTTCCGTGTTGGGCTCATTGTAGATCCACCCTGAAATTCTGGCTCCAAGCTTGCCAAGGCATAATTCTAGTTCCAGTGGCTAATCTACTATCTGGCATAGAATTGAAAAGGCAAACGGAAGACCAAAACGACTGCCACCCTCAGTCCAATTCTTGGCATCATAGGGTAAAAGGGAAAATCAACGGAAGGTGGTCCTTCCTCCCTCACCAGCTCAGTTCATAGCACCCATGCCATGGGGGAACAAGATTTTCATGCTTTCTGGGTGCCTTAGGAAAAGAATGGGAGTGTTTTAGTCTCATAGTTTGAAAGCTGTAGCCAGGTTATTGCTGTTGACGTGCCTTTATCCTGGAAAAGGACCAATGGCCTCATGAGGGCGATGTCTTGAATTGTGCATGAATTGGATTGAAGTGAGGCAGAGCTGCACAAAGTCATCCGCCCCATTCTTTCCTCCAGAGTAATCAGAGTCCAATGGCAAGATAAGAGCTAAGATGCCTGAGGTTGGCCCAGGATGCAGTGGGGGATGTTGGTCTTTTTAAAGGAAGGTCTTTCCCCATTCTCAATTTCTCTGAGGCAATGCCTGTTCAATGATTTAAGGACCAGGTAAGAATTGAGATAAAGGGTGGCCTAGTCTGCTGTCACAGAAGAATCAGTATGTGAAGGGAAGAGCCTCAGAGTTTCTGGCCAGAACAGAAACCAAGTGCTATTTCAACTCACTGTAAGCCATCAAAATCCAAACAGTGAGCAAGAGAGGCTTGCCTATTAACAAAACTCAAAGTGATTCAGGTTTAAAGGCTTAGTCAAGTAGTGCCATTTGAATCTCAGTGAGCTTTTTCAAAGCCTGTTTTTTCAGAAGTGTCTTCCTTCCTTCCTTCCTTCCTTCCTTCCTTCCTTCCTTCCTTCCTTCCTTCCTTCCTTCCTTCCTTCCTTCCTTCCTTCCTTCCTTCCTTTCTTTTTCAAGGGGAGAATGCAGTGCAACTGAGGTTAAGTGATTTTCCCAAGGTCACATGACTAGTAAGCATTAAGTGTTTGAGGGTAGATTTGAACTCAGGTCCTCCTGACTCCAGGGCTGGTGCTCTATTCACTGCGCCACCTAGCCACCCCTCTGAGGTATATTTCAAGAAATTATAAATGAAAATACCACAAGACAAAGAGTTAGTTGTCCAGAGTTTTGGAAAAAAAATGATAAAATAAATAAATAGGAAATTAAAAAAATCAAAACCCCAAACCCTAAAATATCTTATAAAATATAAATGACATAAAATAATATTCCTTTGGACAGAGCACCCACATGTAAGGATATGACTGCCCACATGGATAGAGGATGCCATCACATGCCTACATTTGATGAAGGAAGAAGAAGAAGAAGAAGAAGAAGAAGAAGAAGAGGAAGAAGAAGAAGAAGAAGAAGAAGAAGAAGGGCAACTACTATTCACAGATTATTGTTCATCCTTTATTCTTGAAAAGGACCAATGGCATCATAAGGATGATATATTGACTTGAGTGTGAATGATTAAAACTGTGACTTATATGGACATAAATATGATGTATAATGGAGGAAAACAAATGTGGTTTTGTTATATGAGAAACTACATTCTAAAAAGTTCACTTTGGGAAATGGAAATGCAACAGGGACAGAATAGAGATTTTCTTGGATCCTGACCACAGCTAGAACTATTGCCTGTCATACTTAATGTATGTAGGCATACCTGGTCAGATACGCATATTGAATATTTTCAAAAGAGTAATTGCTCCTTGGCTCTGAGAAAAGCTAGTGCTCATGGGACTGTCAAAAATTAAGGTCCAAATTTGTTTGTGAGCAAGTAAAAAAAAATTATAATTTTTTTGGGAGGGAAAACACCCTTGATGTTCATAAAATATTAAAGAAACAGCCATTTGAAGATTATTAACTGTGAGATCTCAGCTGAAGAGAAAAACAGAGGAGGTAAACTCAAAATGCAGAATGAGAGTCACATTTTTGATCATGGCCAAGTAGGGAATTTGTTTTGCTTGACTGTGCACATTTGTTATGAGGGCTTTTTTCTTTTTGTTTAATTGAGGGTATACGTTGGATAGAGAGGGAATAAATGCTTGTTAATAAAGTTGTTCATGTCCAGTTCCCATTGGTAAGGGACTTTCTTCTCATTGGTTGAGATTAATGCCCACCATACCTGAGATGGGGAGGTAGAATTTTGGAGAGTGAAAGAGAAGAGGGCTCTTTTGTTCTTTACAAGGTTGCGGAGTCCACTTTAAGCTCTGAATTGCTTTGGGGACTTCTGCCTCCAAGCTTTCCTGGAGGAGATAGTAGAAACCAAAGTTACTTCAAGATGCTGAAGGAAAAACGTGCTAAGAAGACATGAGAAGAGATGGTAGTTTTTGCTCATGTCTCTATGCCCAGCTTGCTACACTAGAGGCTTGGGATAACATCCCTTGGGTCAAATTTCGGATTCTCTTTTGTTCGAGCTGAGTTATCTCCCTCCTTAGGGGAGAGTTCCTTCATGCTGTATTGTTTGGGACATTTTCTCCTATGTATACTTTATCTGATTTGTTTTGATATGATTTTGAAAAATGGATTTATTTTTTTTAAACCAGTTTATTTTTAGTTTACGTCATTCATTTCCATGAGGTTTTTATTTACACATTTTCTCCTCGTCTTCCCCCTACACACACCTCCAAAACAGTGATTCCACTGTATACCCCTCCCCCATTCTGCTCTCTCCTATATACTCCCCCATCACCCCTCTGACTTTCCATTAGAGCAAGATGGATCTCCACACCCCCTTCCTATTCCACCCCAACTTGTTCTAGTCTCTACTTTGTCCCTGTCCTTTTACAGAAGTGTGTGCTTCTAACGACCATAACTACCACCCTGCCCTCCCCTCCATCATCCCCCCACTCATCCCCATCCCCCCTACTCTCCTGTAGGACAAGATATCAAATTTAGAGTGTATGTCATTCCTTCCCTAAGCCAACTTCAACGAGAGTAAGGTTGACCCTTTCCCTTTTGCCTTCCTATTCTTTCCCTCATTGTAATAATTATCTGTTGCCTCTTCTATATGAGAGGATTAAACCTATTCTGTCTCTGTCTCCTCTCATACTATTTCTCTCTCAACTCTCAATTTCACCTTTTAAAATATCATCCCATTCTGTTCAATTGATCCTGCACCCTCTGTCTATGTACCCATATATATACACACTCACATATATAATCATACGCATATATACCCTCATAAATAGACATATGTGTATGTATATATGTATATACATACATACACACACACACACATATATATATATATATATATATGCACATACAATTATATTCCCTTTACCTATCCTCATACTGAGAAAAGTTTCATAAGTTACAATTATCGTTTTTCCATGTTGGCATGTAAATAGTTCAACTTTGCTAAGTTCCTTATAAATTCTTTTCCATGTTTACCTTTTCTTGATTCTTGTATTTGAACGTCAAATTTTCTATTCAGTTTGGGTTTTTCAGCAAGAATGCTTGGAAGTACTCCACCTCATTGAATGACCAAATTTTCCTCTGGAACATTATGCTCAATTTTGCTAGGTAGGTGATTCTTGGTTTTAATTCTAGCTCCCTTGATCTCCAGAATATCATATTCCAGGCCCTGGGATCCCTTAATATAGAAGCTGCTAGATCCTGGGTTATCCTCATTGTGTTTCCACAGTATTTAAATTGTTTCATCTTGGAAGCTTGTAATATTTTCTCCTTGATCTGGGAACTCTGGAACCTGACCAAAACATTCCTAGGAGTTTTCTTTTTGGGGTCTTTTTCAAGAGGTGATCAGCAAATTCTTTCAAGTTCTGTTTTGCAATCTGATTCTAGAACATCAGGGCAATTTTCCTTGAGAATTTCTTGAAGGATGCTTTCTAGGTTCTTTTTTTATCATGGCTTTCAGGTAGTCCAATAATTTTAAAATTGTCCCTCCTGGATCTATTTTCCAGGTCATTGGATTTATCAAGGAGATATTTCACATCGCCTTCTATTTTTTTTATTTGTTTGGATCTGTTTAATAGTATCTTGATTTCTCATAAAGTCATTTGCTTCCATTTCCTACACTCTAATTCTGAAGGAATTATTCTCTTCAGAAAGCTTTTGAGATGCTTTTTTCTATCTGGAAAATTCATCTTTTTGAAGCATTCTTCTCCTCATAATCTTTTTGGGTCTCTTTTGCCATTTGGGTTAGTCTATTTTTAAGGTGTTATTTTCTTCAGTCAGGTTGTTGACTCTTTTTTCATGATTTTCTTGTATCATTCTCATTTCTCTTCCCAATTTTTCCTCTACTTCTCTTATTTGGTTTTCAAAACCCTTATTAAGGTGCTCTATGGCTTGTAATCAGTCTACATTTTTCTTGGAAGCTTTTGGTGCAGGAGTTCTGACTGTGTTGTCTTCCTCCCATTCCACGCTTTGATCCTTTTTGTCTCCAAAAAAGGTATCTAAAGTTGCATTGCTGGGCTTCCTTTGCTTCCTTTGCCTAGTCATGTTGCCAGTCAATTACTTGACTTTTAGGTTCAGTAGAACTCTGCTTTCAGAGGGGAAAGTTTTGTCCCAAATTGCTGGGGTTTTTGCAGTTGCTGGAGCTATTAGGAAGCCACCATTTCTGAAGCCCCCACCAGCTTTGGCTCACTGAAAATGCATCTCAGGACCACCACCCAAGACTGCGATCCTGATCCAGGCTGGTCAAGGCAAGAACACTTAGCCTCTGAATAATCGCTTGGACCCCCTGCAGTCTGCAGGCCAGGAGCTTCTGAAGCAGCCACATGGAGGAGGCTTCTAGCCCTGGGGAAGTTGGTCGGACCCTCTCCCCCAAATTTATCCAAGTTCCATTGACCTTTCACTTAGTCCTTGTTTCTTAAGAGTTGGTAAGTCTGGAAAATGCCACAGCTGCAGGTGATTCACTCTCCAGCTGAGGCTTGTTCTGATGGCCCTAGGGCTACAGCCGAGGGTTCATGCAGTGCTGGTCTGGGCTACCAGCACACTGTGATGAACCCCTTCCTGTCTGCCTGCCAAGCTGCCTTCAGCACGAACTTTGTTACTCTGTCATTTTATGGGTTCTGGAGCTTTAAAATTTGTTTAGAGTCATATTTTATAGGTATTTGAAGTGGTTATGGGAACAGCTGAGGAGTTTTGCTGCTTCTACACTGCCATTTTGACTCTGCCCCCCAATAAATGGATTTCTTTGCTAAAAAAATAATAAATCAATAGAATTATTTTTGTGGGTCTAATAACACCTATGACAGCTGCCCTAGAAAGTTGTTGTTGGGCTAAAATGAGATAAAGTATGTAAAAACATTTTATATGTGTTAAATGCCAGCTATTGTTATTGAATTTGAGTCTCAGAAACTCTGAATCAAAATGGAACCTCTCTCTAACCTGAAGACTCCTTGATGGATTATAAGTTTCAGGCAGTGGAATCAATTCATTCAGGTGGGAGATCTTGTGGAAATCAGGAACCAGACTGAACTTTCAATGGAGCACCTGAAGAAGTGAGACACTGTGATGAAGCAGAAAGTGTAGGGGACTACGGCACAGGATACTCGAGCTCTGGTCTTCCTTGTGCCACTAGTAGGTACTTCTTTTGGTTTCAGTTGTGTCCAATTCTCTGTGACCCTATTTGGGATTTCTTGTTTTTTATTTCTGTTTTGGCAAAGATACTGGAGTGGTTTCCCATTTTCTTGTCAAGCTCATTTTATAGATGAGGAAACTGAGGCAAATAGGTTTAAATGACTTGCCCAGGGTCACACAGCTAGTAAGTATCTGAGGCTGGATTTAAATTGGTCTTCCTGACTCCATGCCTGGCATTCCATCCACTGTGCTACCTAGCTGCCCTCTGACACTCAAAAATTTTTGCCTGACCAACTGATGGTCACTCACTTACTCCAAGAGTTTCGGCAAATCACTTAGAATCTAATTAAATCCCCTCTGTGAAATGAAGCATTTTAGCCTAGATGATCACAAAGTCTCATCTTTTAAAGTCTTTAATTTTGAGAAACTCTTGTAGATCCTTTTGAGGTCAATCTAGGTTAGTGGTTCTCAACCTTCCTAATGCTGTGACCCTTTAATTGTTGTATGTGGGCAGACCTGCCTGCAGACAGAGAGAGGAGGTTCCTAAGACCATTGGGAATATGTATTTTCTGATGATCTTAAGTGACCCCTGTGACCCCTATGAAAGGGTCGTTCGATCCCAAAGGGGTTGCAACCCACAGGTTGGGAACCACTGATCTAGGTGTTGTGGTGACTGGATACAGTACCAGGACTGGAATCAGGAATTTGACTTCAGACACTTATTGGCATAGTAGAGAAAGTCTAGAGAATCAGGAGTGCAGTCTGGAGAGGATCTTGTGGTCCACTGCATTAACTCCAAGAATGGGGACTTCTGGCTCTAAGCTTTCCTGGAGGAGATAGAAGAAACCAAAGTTACTTCAAGATGTCTAAGGAAAAACTTGCTGGGAAGACATGAGATGAGATGGTAGTTTCGCTCATGTCTCTTTGCCCAGCTTGCTACACTAGAGGCTTGGGATAACATCCCTGGGGTCAGATCTAGGATTCTTTTTCCTAGAGAAGAGGCATCACCTGTATACCAAAACAAGGCATTGTAAAGAGGTGATTGGGGCGGTTTTTATCATTAATAGACAAAAATGCCAATTATACGCAAAGGAACTTTATTTGGGTAAAACTAGAAAAGGAAATGTTCTTATTCCACAGGGACAAATGCTGCGTTCTCAGAACCTAAATAAAACTACAGTGACAACTCAATACAGTTTCCAGTTCCAGCAAGGCAAAAAGTTCTTGTGGTCAGCTGCAAGTCTATAAAGGGAAAAAATTAGCAGTCATAAACAAAATCCTCTAGGCTTCCTTCCCCACTCCTCTCATCAAATATCTGTCAGAGTGAATGGTATAGTGTGATCATCAACAGCACACATCCTGGCAGTCTCTGGCTGGGAAGATAGAGTGTTTCACATTTCCTAACTAGCCCACACATAGAGAACTTGCAATTAATTATCCAATAGTGTTTTTGTATAGATGGAAATACTGTCCAGGCAGAGAGCATTCAGTTAAGACATAGACTCTGTCAATCAAGAATTGGAAAGTCCATACCTTGCAGAAGACAGATGCCAGATTATGGGTTTGGGGGTGTAAGTTGCCAATCAAGATTCATGAGGGATCTTCTTTTGGTGAACTGAGTCAAGACTGGAGAAGTTACAAAGTTATATTTCAGCCCTCTGTGGGAAAAAATGCAGATTGTAATTTTATGTATGTATGTACACATGTACATAACATAACACACACACGTACACACACATTCTTGACCCCCAAAAGTAGTAAACTTGTCACTTTCTTCAAATCTCAACTGTTAACCCCAACTCCTCACCTCCAAAGTTATCTTATGCTAGATGCAAAATAATATCATAGTGAATAGATTTCTAGGTAGTGGAGTAAGGAACATTCAAGTTCAAATCCTGATCTAGACATTTGCCCTGAGCAAGACATTTAATATTTTGTGCCTCAGTTTCTCCATCAGTAAAGTGGGGGAAATCATGCCACCTACCTCATAGGACTTTTGTTCAGATCACATGATTTAGTGGATTTTGTAAGGTGTTGGACAAAGCTCAAAGCACTGATAAAGTTCTTTGTGAATTAACACTGGACAATTTGAATTATCTTGATCATTCACTCCGGGCTCCTCCACAAGTTGTGGCAGGAAGACCAGCAAATGCATGGGCTGATGTAGGACCCCTCTTTGGATCTTTTGCTTTGTTGTGATTGTCCAAACATTCCCTTCCTGCACTCCCTATCCAATAGAAAACAGCAGACACTAATTATGCCTACCTGTGTAAATTAGGTGAAGAAAATAGAGAAATAATTAGGTGGACTGAATACATGATACTCCAAACACAAAGACATCCCAAGATTTCAGGTGCTCTGCTAGAATGTCCCTGAATGCCCCATCTTACAAGTGGAAGGCACTGATGCTGCTCAGTCAGATGAAGGAGGAAAGAGGAGAACCTGAGTGAAGAGGCTGTATATAGATCTTGAAGGAAAGGAGATTTAAGAGCCAGCTGAGCTCTCCCCCACCCTATTTATTTATTTATTTTTGCAATTCAGATATTCTTTTCTTAATGAATTTTACATGCTATATCGTTTGGCATAAATTTGTTAATAAATTTACTAGTTCATTGTTTATTGTTCGTTTAAGAACAATAGCACAATAATCTCCTTGTTAGGACTGACTTTTTACTTTTGCTTTGTTTGATAGCCTGATTCCAACTCCTGCCTTTTAAAAATCATCTAATGGAAACTAAAATTTGGTTCTATACGTGTTCTTACTTTTAGATGTATTTATTTTATACAATAAAGTTTTGGTTTTTTCCCCCTTATTTATTTTGCCACTATTTTTCATTTTAATGGATTGTTTAATCCATTCATGTTTAACATTATGATTGTTAGGCTTGTGTTTCTCTCTATTTGTTTAGTATTGCTATTGTGTTTATCCATTTCATCTTTTAAGTCATTACTTTGTCCCTACGATTAATTTTGCTTAAACTACTTGGAAACTAATTATACTGATTGGCTCTCTCTCCCTTCCCCACTCTCTCTTCTCTACTTGTTTCCATATACTTGGATTTTATTTAAATTAGTGATTTCTTTTTCAATTTTTCATTATCTATTTCTTCTCTTCTTTTATCTCTTCTCTTTCTCTAGTTTTCCCTCCCTTCTACTCAGCTTCTTATTTTTATTAATTAAAAAATTGTTAATATCTATTTTTTTACATTGCCTTCATTTTCCAGACTATTTTTCCAGTTCCCTAACCCCCCAAACTATGCATGCCTCATAGTAACAATAGCGACATTAAAAAAAAATTAGAAGGGGAAAGAGAAACTCAGAAAAATAACTAACAAATTAATTAAGTCCAATAGTTTTATACCTTATTCCACTTCCCTAGTTCCCCAACTCTGTAAAGAGGATAGAAAAGTATATATACTTATATTTCTTCTTTGGTGTCAAACTTTGTCATCATAAATTCATGGTGTTGAATTATGATTTTGGTGTTTATTGTGACTGTGGAATAACCTTGAATTATTTACATTTTCTTTTATTAATATTTGAAAGAAATTTTGGCAACTTGCAAAATTTATAAATTGTCTTTGACACTTTTAAATTTACTACATATCTGGAAGTCTAAAGTGTAGATCTTTTTTTCTGGCAATGTTTTGTAGCTTCTTTCAAACAATGATTTGTGGTCTGAGGTTCTGGAAAGTTTTCTCATATTATTTCCTGCATTATGTATGGTACTCAGGCTTTTTGACTTATCATTATTTTGGGAGTCATATTGTCCTTGAGTTATTTCTATGTATTCTATTTTCAAAGTCAATAATTTTGGTTTGTTCAGAACACATTTGTTATTTTAATGTTGTCATCTTTTGATTCTCATCTGCAAATTTTCCTCCATTTCATGATTTTTTTGCATCCTAAATCTGTTAAAAATCTTTTAATTCTTTAGATAGATTGTAGAATATAGTTTAAATATTTTCCTCATCTGCTAATTGTATTTTATATTTCTGCACCAAGAGCTCTAATTTCAGACAGTCATTCCTAATTTCTTTTTTCATGGCTTTGATTTCTCTTTCAAACCATTCTAGAGTCTCTTGTTCCATGCTCTCTAAAGAATCCACCTGATTCTGACTTTCACCAGGCACTATTGATTCAATTTCATTCATATTGCAATATTTGGGAAGGGGAGAAGGAAAGGGAATCAACATTTGTTAATCACCTACACGTGTGTCAGGCCCAGTGCCAAGAGCTTTACAAATATCTCATTTTACCCTCACAACAACCTTGGGAAGTCAGTGCTATTATTATCCTCATTTTGCAGTTGAAGAACCTGAGGGAGGCAGAGAAGTAACTTGCCCAGGGTTACATAGCTAGTGTATAAGACTGGATTTGAACTCAACTCTTCCTGACTCCAAGCCCAGCGCTTTATCACTCACGGTCTGAAGAGAGTTTTATATTCTCTTTGAGATTTTATCAATACTTGTTTCCATTTTGGGGGTCCTTTTTAAACATTTATTCTAGGACTTCAAGAGGTCTTCAACATTTTCCCATTCTAGAACAGAGGGTTCACTGACCTTGGTCCTTGCCCCAATTGTCCTGGTGGGCAAATAAAAACACTACCAGATTTGTTCTACAAAGTTATAATGCTAGCAAAACTATAACTCTTAACTAAAAGACTATAGAGAAATGTGCAAACTTTTGAAAGTTTTAGAGTTGACATGGCATTTTCTCAATAGCAATGTTATGTAAAAAACATTTTTTAGGAACCCATGGTACCTTCATAAAAAGAAATGTGAAGAGCCAAAAAAATTATAAATGAATTTAAAAGGTACAAACACTGTAAATACACTCTTTACAGGCCATACCCAATAAAAATAGCAATTTTACAGGGGAAAAAAGCAAAAGATACAGACCTACATGAACATTTAATAATCACATTATCAATAATGAGTGGTTCAAAGAATTAACCACAGAAACAATGAATAGGTAAGTGAAAGAGAATGCTGACCATTAAACAACATGTTAGAACTTCAGGAACACATATAAAGAGGCCTCCAGATGAAAAATTATATGCAGAATAACTGGTAATCATACTACAATAATTATTTTGTAAATACTAAGAAAGAAAACAATTTAACAAATTCTTTTAATGGGAAAAATAGTTCTAATATTTAATTCAGGAAGGAATAAAGACTGTGAATTGTACACCAATTATGGCAATGATTTCAATTACAAATTTTAAATAAGGTCATGACAAAAAGACTACAGTAAAATATACAAAAAAAAACTGTTCATATGATAAAAATGGATTCATACCTGTGCTGTAAACATTGTTTGACATTAAGAAAACAGATAAAAAATAAAATAAAAACACTCCAAATCACATGATTATATCAGTAGGTGCAGAAAAAGCCTTTGAAACAGTAGAATTATTTAGGTTAAAATTTTACAAAGCAGAGGATTTAAAAACCCAACAAACTAACAAATAAGTGCATGCATGGGCCACTAGGTGGCGTCACAGAGCACTGAGTCTGGAGTGAAGAGTCTGAAGACTCATCTTCATAAATTCAAATCTGGCCTCAGATACTTACTAGCTGTGTGACTCTGGGCAAGTCACTTAACCTTGTTTGCCTCAGTTTCCTCACTTGTAAAATGAGCTGGAGAAGGAAATGGCAAATCAATCCAATGTCTTTGCCAAGGAAACCCAAATTGGGTCATGAAGAGTTGGACATGACTGAAATGGCAGAACATGTCTGTGTGTATACACACACATGTATACATACACACATATGTATGTACATGCATACATACATATACATACACACATGCCAGCACTCTATGAAATGAAGAAGCACTAAACATTTTCCCGGCAAATACGGGAGTAAAGGAAGGATGCCAATTGTTCTCAGTGTAATTTGCCATAGTTCTAGATGAGTTAGCAATAGCAAGGATGGAAGAAGACATGAAAAGCATCAACACAAGCAAGTGGAGTGAAAACTATCCTTATTTGGTGACAACTTACTGGTTTACTTAGACAATCTCAGAGAATCAGCAAAGAAACTGAGACAAACTTTAGGAAATTACAAGAATATAAAATTAGCCTCCAAAATCAACAGCATTAAGATAGCAAAATCCAAGAGTTTTATTTGAAATAATTACAAAATGTACAACATTTCTGGGAGGCTACCAAGGCACATTCAAGACTATTATAGAGACAAGTACAGACTATCCCTTTTAAAGGAATACTTAAATAATTGGAAGGGTATTCAGTGCCCATGTTTGGACCATAATAGCTAACATTTATATAGCACTTTTAAGGTTTAAAAAATGTTACAAATCTTGTCTCATTCAGTCTCCACAGCAACCCTGTAAACAGGTGCTATTCTTATCCACATTGTAATAGATAAGGAAACTGAGTTGGAGAGTTTAAGTGACTAACTCAGGGTCATGTGGTCACTAAGTGTCTGAAGTTGGATTTGAATTCAGATCTTTCTGACAAAAGTCCAACCTTTTGTGCACTATGGCAACCCTACGTGCCTCACATGCCAAAAGCATTTTAAAAAGCTACTACCTAAATTAATGCACAAGTTTAATGCTATTCTAATCAAGCTACCAGGATGATTTTTGATAAAACTAGTCAAAATAATAAAATTCATTTGGATTAACAAAATGCATCCCAACAGGAATAATTTTAAAAATTGAATGAAGGGGAAATAGTAATTCTAGATGCAAATCATACTATTAGGTAGTAAATACTATTATTCAGTACTGGTTAAAAAAGGAGCACACATCAAGATAAGAGAGTAGAGAAAAAAGAATCAGAAACAATTGGACTCAAAAATCAACTGTTTGATAAACCTTAGAATACAGATGACTGGGGGAAGAAGTTTTATGTTATAAGAATATTGGAGTAAAATTGAAAAGTATTTTTGCCAAAATCAAGTTTAGACCAGCATTACACCATATAACACAATATGTTCAAAATTAATTGAGACCTACATTTTAAAGGTCATACCCCCAAAAGTTAGAAGAGAAGCAGATGAAGTTCTTCAGGGCTGTATACTTATTGAACCTGGCTACTCTTGTTATCTGTTCTGGTTGCTGAGAGAAACTTGGATAAATATTCTGATCATCTAAAACTCACAAGATCATGGCCTTTTTCATTTCACCTCTGATAGTTCTTCCTTAAAGATTAAGAAAGAATGAAACACAGCACAAAAAGAAGAGCAGGACCATGCATTCATAACCACATGGCAGCTGAGATGGGAGAAAAGGAAACCAGTGGCAAATAGCAGGCCATTGCAACTTCTGCCCTTGCTACCTTTCCCTTAAACCAAAGGCTTCCAGCAGTCCTTGGTTTGCTCACTCCCACAGAAGACAAAAAGAATTCAGGCATTTCTACGCTTATTCAATTGTGTCTTATCAGCCAATTTAAAGGATTTTTTTAAACTGTTCAGTAAATTGAGAGAAAAAAAAGGATACCAGTGAATACTCTGAATCATGAAGTGAAAGGGCCCTCTACCTTCCATACTGGAAATAGACTTGCCCAGTCTCCACATAGATATTTCACATGTCCTAAGGATGGGACATTCACTGGCCAAGCCCCTCATCACATATACAATTCAATTTTTTTCAATGACAAAAACCAAAAAGGAATGCTATGAAATCATCATAACCCAGCTTGGTCCCAGAGATATGAAAGTACATCTCCTTCACTTATTGCAAAAGGGAAGACAAATATGTATGGAACACTACATATAAGGATGGATTTGGTTTATGGGTTTTTCTCAGCTGCTTCTTTTTCTCTTTGTTACGAGGGACAGCGCTCTTTGGTATAAGGGAGAAAGGATATGTTGGAGATGTAAGTGACTTAAACACAAAATACTTGAATACAAATAAATAATAATATAAAGACAAAAGGGGAAGAAAACTTATATCCTACCATCTCCAGAACTGACAGCTGGGGAGAGGGGGATATTTACCAACACACTGCCGTTATAAGTCATGTCTTCCAAATGCTCTAAATCCTATTTTAAAAAATCATTTCTGCTAATAAAGATGGGTGGCAGCTGATGGTTTAGGCTCTCAGGATCTTTTCTTTCCATTACATTCCAGACACGGAAGGATCTTAATTAGGGGGAAGAAAACTCATAGTTATTTTCATTCTCAGCTCAAATGTAATTATAGCTTTTCTTAGACTTATGAAGAAAAATGAATAGCAGGCACATGTATAGTTATTCTCACAAGAAACATTATTTTCTCATTCATTTGTTCATTTGACAAGTATGTATTGAGTACTTCCTGTATATAGGAAATTTTGGAAGTACTCTGACTAATAGAAAGATGCCAGAAAGCATAATGAAGATCTCAAGAAACTTTTAATCTAGCAGAGAGGAAATGATAGAGTAGAAAAGTGGTAGATTAGCCATCAGAAGATTCAGGTGTTCAAATCCCTTGTTGTAGTACTTGATACCGGCATCATCTTGGGCAATCATTGTCCCTTTCAGGACTCAAGCCTCTGATCTATCTTTCTCCTTCTCTCCATCTCTCCCTCCTCTTTCCTTTCTCCCTCCTTCCCTCCTTCCCTCCCTCCCTCCCTTCCTTCCTCCCTTCCTCTCTTCTTCTTTCCCTCCTTCCTTCCTTCCTTCCTGCCTTCCTTCCTTCCTTCCTTCCTTCCTTCTTTCCTCCCCTACTCCCTCTCAATAATTATTGTTAGTACTACAGTATGTAAAGAGAAAATATCCCATGGAATCATGTTTCTTGTTGCCTTTGGACATCTAATAAAGCTCACATCAGCTTCTTTCTTTCAATCTCAAGGGACAACCTATGAACTATCTTTTAATTTATCTGTAGTGTCCTTTCTTCTGGTTTCAATTATAGCAAGAATGTCAAGATTCATATGGTTCATCTCTTCCTGGAACATTACCCACTCAGTCACCGAATAAGAATCTAACATTTAGAGTACAAATAATTAAGACTTTCTAAGTTGTCTAAAAATGGTGATTCTTGAATATAAATTCAATGGGAATGAATATAAAATAATACACTCGGGTTCAAAAGAAACCAACCTCCCAACTACAGTTCTGGGAAGTGTGTTTTGATGGCACCTCATCTGGAAGATCTTGGGGTTTTAGGGGACTGCAAATGTGTCATGAGTGTGATACAGCAGCTGACACACAAAGCGATGGAGACTTGGCCTGCACAAGAAGGGCACAGCTCTCAGGAAGAGGATGATAGCTTCACTGATGCCACCGTCTTAGCTGGGATATTCTGTTCAGTTCTCAGTGCCACATTTTATGTGTTGGAGAGCACCAAAAAGGGGAAATCAGGATAGCAAAGGGCCTAGAGTCTAAGTTACTTGAAGAATGGCTAAAGGAGTTGGGTATTGAGAGAAATCAATATCATACTATTATGTTCATAACTTATCATTCATTTGTGATCCATTCTTTTCTTCCTCTTTTTGTCAAGACCCAACCCCTGAAAAGATCGGTCAGTCTCTGATTAGACCCCAAGGTACTTGCTTGTTAACTAAGTTGGGCTAGATCCCACCCAACTGGGAAACCAGATTTCTGTTTGTAGTTTAAACAGAATCCAGTCTGGATGAGTTCTTTCTGGGTGGGGGTGGAGAAAGGAACTCCTATTCTTGATCCCCTCCATTAGAGTTTAGGGTAAACCTAAGCTTATGAAGGATAAAAAATCCTAGCCAGAGAGGTCTAGAGGAAATGGCTCCCCTTGCCCAGGTGCCTTGAGGGTGTTGAATCTCAGAGTCAAACCTCAGTAGTAAGATTTGAATATTTCTTTAGACCAGCACCTCATTAAATGTTCACTAATCAGGGTCGAGTTTCCCTTGTCATGGACTTCCTAGCCAAAGGAACACACCTGATTTAAGGTGTTTCAGAATCTCCCTTGAAGACTTTGGTTCCTGAGGGAAACCAGTGACCTGATGGTTGATTTGTTATTAGCTAGACTAATTAATGAACTGATTATTCATACCTGGAAACTGTCTCTTGGGGTTTTATTCACTACAGGATATTTAGCTTGGAAGATACAAAACTTGTGGGGAGGAGAGATGAAAGCTGTGTCCAAGTATGTAATGAGCTCTTGTGTGGAAAAGGAACAGGGTTTTTTCTTTCTACCTTTAGAGAGTAGAATCAGGAACCATGGGTGGAATTTGTAAAGAGAAGGCATCAAGGTAGCAAATGGAGGATATCCTGGAGCTGGAGTCGGGAAGACCTGAGTTAAATATGACCTCAGTTACTTATTTGTATAACCCTAAGCAAGTCACTTAACTTCTGTTTGCCTCAGTTTGCTCTTCTGTAACATGGGGATGATGATAGCACCAACCTCACAGGGTTGTTGTGAGGACAAAATGTGCTAATATTTGCAGCATTCTTACCACTGTACTTGGAATCAGTAGGCACTTAATAAATAATTGCTAATGTTAAAAAAGTTAACGAGGCTGATTTTGTCTTGATGTCAGGAAAAGTTTCTTACAATGGGAACTGTCCAAAAGCAAGGTGGTGCCATGGTGCATACAGTGCTGGGCTTGGAATCAGGAAGATTCATCTTCCTGAGTTAAAATCCAGCATCAGACACTTAGCATCTGTGTGACTCTGGGCAAGTCACTTAACCCTGTTTGCCTCAGTTTCCTCATCTGTAAAATGAGCTGGAGAAGGAAATGACAAACCATTCCAGTGTCTTTGCCATGAAAACCTCAAATAGGGTCATGAAGATTTGGACATGAGTGCACCCATTGAACAACAACAGCAGCAAAAGTGTAACAGGCTATCTAAAGAGATGATGGGTTCCTTTCACTTGGAGGTCATTAGGAAGAGGTTGGTTGTCTACTTGTAGGGAATATTATAGTGGGACTTGTGTTTGTGTTGGACCAGTGGACACTTGGTTCTCTTCTGACCCTCCATTCAATGATTCTGTGTCTTCTACGTATGGGGCACAGCTAAGGAAAAACAGGAGATGGGAGAGGAAGTGCCATGTGTGAGAAAAGGAATGAAGACCAGTTTAGCTAGGCCAGTGGTTCTCAACCTTCCTAATGCCGCGACCCTTTAATACTTGTATGTGGGTATATCTGCATGTGGGTGGACCCACCTGGAGACAGATCGAGGAGCAGTGTCTTGGTTCCTAAGACCATCAGAAATATGTGTTTTCCAATGGTCTTAGGTGACCCCTGTGTCCCTGTGAAAGGGTTGTTTGACCCACAAAGGGGTTGCGACCCACAGGTTGAGAACTGTTGGGCTACACTGTGATGTGTTTAGGTAGTAATATGTAAATACACATACACATACACACACGCACACACACACACCCCAAACTGCAAAGGTGTAGTCTTCTATTTGTTAGAAGATAGGAGTAGAGCTTGAACATGCCAGAGACAGAATTGATGATTAACAGAATATGGTCCCGAAGGAGACAGGGTTGGGAATGTGCCTTGGAAAGGGTAGAAGACACTTTGGCAGATGCAGCAGAAAAGCCTGGATGAATCTTGAGGAGTAGGTTGCTAATTTTTATTTTTAGAACCATCAAATATTTAAATGCTTAAAAAATCTCATATAAGGAACTCAGATTTAATTTTAATGTCTTATGGTTTTAGACTTGGAAGGGGTCTTGGAGTTATCTAGTTCAGCTGTCTCATTTGTCCCAAGACAAAACTGAGGCCAGAGAGAAGTGAGCTCCTCCAGAGCCATGTAACTACTCAACAGATGAGCCAGTGTGATGATTCCAAATACTTTAGTCTTTCAGATTCTGCTGTTAACCAAAAAATTAAAGGAAAACACTGAGGAAACCAGGGGAGTAAGGGAACATCCTTTCTCCCAAGCAACTGTGGATTGGATTTGGACATAGGTCTGAAAAAATGAGTCATAGACATACATATACATATATATATATATATATATATATATACAATACACATATATACACATACACATACACATACATACATATGTTGTTATGGTCAGTGAAGAAGTTTGTTTTGCTTGACTTTAGGTTTTGTTTTTCTTGCTTTCTCAAGGATAGGTGTAAGGGAAATAAGAGGGAGAAAAGATACGTTTGTATTGTTTCTAAAAGTAGATAAGATGACATTAGGGTAGAGAAGAAGAGAGAGATGGAAGGAGGGAAGAGGAGGAGGAAGAGAATTGAAAGAGCCCATTCTCCCAATCAATTACAAGTATCCATGTAGTCATTTCTGGGAGTAAAAAGATAAAAAAGGGGGTGGCTAGGTGGCACAGTGAATAGAGCACCAGCCCTGGAGTCAGGAGGACCTGAGTTCAAATCCAGTCTCAGACACTTGACACACTTAGCTGTGTGACCTTGGGCAAGTCACTTAACCCCAATTGCTCTGCCTTCCTCCCCTCTAAAAAAAGATAGAAAAGGAAAGGTCCTTGGACAGAAGGGGCCTGCCGTCTGTTTGGGGGAAGTATATGTGGTGGGGGACCGATCAGTGCAACCCGGAATGAACGAAGGCCCCCAGCCTTCTTGAATAATTACAGGGTCTCAGTCTGGAATGATGCAGGATTCAGGGCAGCTTTAGATGTTCCGTGACCTTGTTTACACATGGAAAAGTCAGGAAGACTGAGCAGCTACAGAAGGGAAGGACTTGTCCCCTGCCTGCCCCCTCCGGCCCCAAACTTCTAGACAATCGGTGATTTCTCTTTCTCTGTTAGCAACAGAATCTTGCAGCAGAATGTTTTGTGTGGAGAAGAAAGCTTGGAGTGGGAGAGTTAGTGCTGTGGGTAGGGCTCGTCAGGAAGTGACAGACCCCAAAACCAGGACACTGAGAGAACAGGACGAGGGAGACTTTCTTTTTTTTTAATTTAGTTTTTATTTGTTTTCTTGTTTACATTATTCATTTTCATTACATTTTTTGAATTACACATTTTCTCCCCGTCTTGCTCCTGCCCCAACCCCATAACAGGAATCCCACTGTAAAGCCCCTCCCCT
>CM053601.1:5458992-5479557 GCA_028646575.1 Pseudocheirus occidentalis
TGGAACTCTGCTTCCTGGAGGGGGAAAGCTCTGTCCCAAATTGCTGGGGCCCTCACAGCTGCCGGAGCTATTAGTGGGATGCTGCACCCCCCCCCAAGCTTTGGCTCACTAAAAGTGCACCCCAGGACCACCACTCAAGACCACGATCCAGATCCAGGTCGCTCAACGTAAGAGCCCTTGGCCCTGATGGATCGACTCAGCCCCCCTGCTATCTGCAGGCCGAGGACTCTGAAGCAGCCCAGTGGAGGCTGCTGCTGCTCCATTCCTGCTGCTCCAGCCGCCTCCCACTGCTTTCTTGCCCTGGGAGCAGTTTGGCCAGATCCGCTCTTCTCCTCCCGAGTTAGCAAAATCCACTGACCTTTCTCTTAGCCTTTTTTTCTTCTGGCCCAATAAATGTGGTAACTGTGCCTCCAGTGCCGCTGATCTGCTCTCCTATAGACACGGCTCCCCGCCTGATGTTCCAGGGCCTGACCCAGCCAGGGTTTTGGCCTTGGCTCCCAGACTGCTGCAAAGAGCCCCACCTGTTGAGCTGTCTGTAGCAACAGATGTGCTTTCTGTCTTTTGGAGAGTTTTGGAGCTTGAAAATCTATATAGAGTCCCATTTTATGAGTTTTTTTAGCGTGTTTGTGTGGGAGCTGTGGTGCTTTGCTGTTTCTATGCTGCCATCTTGGCTCCGCCCCTCCTTTTAAATACTTCATCTCACTTGAGCCTTTGAGACAAACTTTCAAGGTTGGTTCTAGAGCAGTGATTCTAGACTCTCCTAATGCTGTGACCCTTTAATACTGTGTCTCATGTTGTGGTGACCCCTACCCATAAATTATTTTTATTGTTACTTCATAACTGTAATTTTTTAAAATTTTTTTTCTTTTTTAAAATTTATTGACTTGTTTGTTTACTTTTAGGTTACAAGATTCAGTTCCAGAGTCACTTAAGTTTCAGATTTTTCTCCCCTTCCTCCCCACCCCCCATCCCCACCATGTATTGGCTCTGCAAACTCCTTCGCATTGTACAATAGTCTAGTTGTATAGGTGTTATAGCCAATGGAGTGAACAATGAGAAAAGACAAACAAAAGCCAAACATTGAAAAGAATGATAGCATGCATTGCTTCCGTCTCCTTTTAAACTCTGATCTTTCTGGATCTTTCTCTGAATGTAGACATCTCCTTCCATTGTGAGACTTGTATAGTTGTCGTTTAACTGTGCGATGCTGAGAAGCGTCCAGTTTTTCAAAACTGGTTGTCACACATATGATGTATCTGTGACTTTCATCCACACAATTCTTGATATTTACACATCCAGTCATCACAATAATGACATTTTTTGGGTCATAAACATAACAATTTACTTAATTATAAGGTAATATAATATGATAGAATCTAATATGTTAAAGCAAATTCATAAATAATAAAATACATTACTCTCTCACTATTATACTCAAAGCTACAGTTAAGAGAGGGGACCTCCTTATAGGAAGCTGGCAGGGAGGGAGGAAAAGTTATGCGCTTAGCATAACTCACAACTCTGAACTGCAGGTTTCAATGTTATTGGTCCATTCAGGAATATCTGCACCACATAAATTTGCTTATCTAGTCACTGCTTGACTATTAATCTCCACTACTCCTTAGCTCGGGAAATCTTTTCTGAAACATAAATCTTTACAAGCCTTTTCAATTACCCATCACCCTTTAAAGAGTATTTAGAAATTGTTACCTTTTAATGTGAATAGTAATTCTCTTTAATCCAGAAAATTGCTAAGCTTATCAGACTATCTTTGGTCCAGACAATTATTCAATCTCCTGGATTCCACACTGTCCAATCAGAACAGAATTTACAACAACCCAATTAAGATTCACTCTTTACACCTGTTCACTAGGATACAACATGACGAAGTCTCCCTTTTCTTTCCAAAGCAGAAGGAACAGCAGAGAGCAACAAGCCCTTAAGAAAGACTTCATCTTCTTCAACTCTAGTTGGTAATTGAAGGCAACAGCTGTCATCAAAGTTCTTGGCCAATGAAATTAATTTTCTCCAGCCACTCAGGAATGATTCAGCTGATGCCTTCTTTTAGCTGACTTCTTCTCACTGCTACAGCTCAGAAAGATCAGATTTTCACCTGATGTATATTCAGTTCTTCTTCCCAGGTTCCTCTTATCCTGCCTCTGGTGCTGTACTTCTTGTCCTTTCAATGCCTCAGATGAGAACCTCCTGACTTTCAGTGGCTCATATTTTACTTGGAAAGACCCAGCTCTCCAATACTCAATATCATTACTCTTCTAACACAAAGAGAATCAATCAACTAATAAACATGAATTACTTAACATGCCAGGCACTGTGCTAAGCAATGGGGATACAAAAAGAGGCAAAAGATAATCCCTGCTTTCAAGGAATTTACAGTCTAAAGGGGGAGATAACCTGCAAACAAAGACATATGAAGCAAACTATATACAGGAGAAATAGGAAATAATTATCTCACAGAAGGCACTAGAATTAAGAGGGGTTGGACAAACAAAAGTGTAGACTATTAATCACAAAACAAAATTCAGAATAATTTGAAAGATAAAGAGAAATACTGAAGAGGACAAAGCAAATGAACTTTCTTGGAAAGTTAGCAAAATAAGCCACTTAAAATAATAGATTGAGGGGTAGGCATGGAGGGAGTGAAGATTTGTAATGACTGAACCCTGTGGGGAAAAGAAAAGCTTAAAAAGAAGGAGAGAAATTGATAAATTTTAACAAAAGATAAATTCATAATAAGCAAATCAAAATTGAAGTAGGGAAAGTAAACAGAAGTAAGGGGAGAAGAGAGTCTTATATTAGAGTAGCTTTGAGAAAAGGCAAACAAAACTAGTTTTAGAGTCAAATTACTACCTTACAAGAGTAAACATTTCACATCAGTTGAAAGAAACAAGTAGAGAAAAACAAGTGTCTAGAAATCATAACCCGAGTCCACTAACAAGACACTCCATCTCTCTTTTCTGGTCATTCTCTCTGCTATCCCCCATTCTTGGAATATTTTGCTTTGTTTAATTCTCTGGCTTCTTTTTTTTGTACTGAATATGGTGACTTTGTTAATGGTAAACTATACAGGACTCTAGGTTTCTCCCCTTACTACAGGGGTGCTTTGGAACAAGGGTGTGGATGGGACATGGGATCTCCAGTATAGGAGCACAGGTTAGGAATGTGAACTCACTTGTGGTGGAACTCTTCTTTTTGGATGGTGCAACAGCCACTCAGTTCAGTAGCCCAAGGGCCAGCCTTAGGCTGTATTCTGAAGAGACCAGACATGAGAGAAGCTCACAGCAGCTGTCCTTTATTTGATGATGACATTCTCCTTTTATACTCTAAGGGCAACATGATTCAAGCATGATCTCCTTGTGCATAGGGGTTATGGACCAATGGAAGAGAGCAGAACCAGTCATGTTAGCTGCTGCTCATTAAGCAAGCGGTCTTATGGGAGACTTCCTTGTGAGCCAGCAAGTACACTGTGACCCTCAGCACTTCTTATGGGCACAGGGAGACCTTGAAACCAAGAGGCCACAAGGCAATCCCTGATTTCCTGTGGGACAAAGGTGTTTTTGACTTGCATTGTCCTCTATAGGCTGGGATTGAAGATCCATGGGTTTCCACTTTACTTCTTGGAGTCCATGTAGACCATGACATCTACTACATGGTTGCTATAACCATATTCATTGTCATACCAGGAAATGAGCTTGACAAAATGGCCATTGAGGGCAATACCAGTGTCAGCATCAAAGGTAGTAGAGTGAGTATTGCTGTTGAAGTCACAGGATACACCCTGGTCCTCTGTGTAACCCAAGATGCCCTTCAAGGGTTCCTCTGATGCTCACTTCACCACTTTCTTGATCATCATATTTGGCAGGTTTCTCCAGGCAGCAGGTCAGATCCACAACAGTTACATTGGAAGTAGGAACATGGAAGGTCATGTGTGTGAGCTTCCCATTCAGCTCAGGTATGACCTTGCCTACAGCCTTAGTAGCACCATGGAAGCAGGGATGATGTTTTGGGCAGCACCATGCCCATCATGCCACAGTTTACCAGATGGGCCATCTACTGTCTTCTGGGTAGTAGTAATGGCATAGACTGTAGTCATGAGTCCTTCCACAATGCCAAAGTTATTATGAATGGCCTTGGCCAAGGGGCCCAAGCCGTTGGTATTATAGGAAGCATTACTGACAGTCTTAAGGGAATTGTCATATTTCTCGTGGTTCACTCCCATCATCAGCATCAGAGTATTAGCGTAAGGGGCAGAGATGATGACCTTCTTTGCTCCACCCTTCAAGTGAGCCCCACCCTTTTCCATGGTGGTAAATACTCCAGTGGACTCTACAACATACTCAACTCCAGCATCTTCCCATTTAGTATTGGTGGGATCCTGTTCCTGAAAGATGGTAATAGCTTTTGCATTGATCACCAGCTTCCCATTCTCAGCCTTGACAGTGCCCTTGAATTTGGCATGAGTGGAATCATATTGAAACATATAAACCATGTAGTTGAGGTCAATGAAGGGATCACTGATGGCCACAAGGTCTTCTCCACCTGAGGTAAATGCAGTCCTGGTCACCAGGTGCCCAATACGACCAAATCTGTTGACTCTGACCTTCACCATGTTGTTTCAGGGATGTGACTGAAGCAGCAGAGCCTGGCACTGAACTTGGGAGAAAAGCTGAAAGTCTTCTCTGGCTTCTTTTAAGTCTCAAATAAAATCCCACATTGTGCAAGAAACCTTCCCTACTCCCTCTTAATTCTAGCACTTTTCTTTGTTAGTAATTTTTTTATACTATATATAGTTTTTTGTTTAGAAATTAATTTGATTGTGTCTCCCCACTAGAATGCAAGGTCCTTGAGGGCAGGGGTTGCCTTTTTCCTCTTTTTGTAGCCCCAGTGCTTGGCACATAGTAGATGCTTAAAATAAACTTTTATTAATTGATTAACTTAGACACCTACTGACTTACAAACACATACTATGAGACCCTGGGTGAACCATTTAACTTCTGTCTGCATAATTTCCTCAGCTCTAAAATGGGGTTTTATAACAGAACCTGCCACACAGGGTGGTTATCTGAATTACATGAAATAACATGTGTAAAGTGCTTAGCACAGGGTCTGGCTGACAGTGGGTGCTTAATAAATCCTTGTTTTCTTCATCCTTTGTTTCTTTGGTGCTCCTTCCAGATTGCTAATAAACAAACAAATAAACAAAGGAATGGAGAATGAATGTATAAATAAATAAAAGGTGATAGTGAAGTTTTTTATTGACTTCAATACCAATAGGGTAGCAAAGGTACTTGTAGATGGTTTTTTAAGTAACAAGTATACATAGTAAATGCAGAAATGTGGGTTTTGTGACTTGGCAACAATGATTTTCCTCTTTCACTTATCTTTGTTTTAGTTAGAATTTAATTGTATTTTAAGCAAGAGAGAATATTGAGAACTGGATAGTTCTCTGGAACAAAGGACTGTGGTGTTAGCTCCAAAGAGAGGAGTTAAAAAATAACCAACACCTTCATCTTCACTAGGTGAACTTTGAGTGGCTTTTGTTAATCATCAATTGTCAGTCTAGAATTAAAGAGCTGTGAGCCTTCCCTTATCAAGGATGGGCTTCTAATTATCATACCCTAATAGTGTGGAGCTCAGATGGCTGGTATGCATGTTTCTTGAAGAGATGGAGCCCTAAACCTGAGAGCAGGAAGCACTATCCAGAAGAGACCTTGAGACCAGCAGTCACAGCCCCTTCAGAGAACAAAGAAGCCTGAGAAAAAGCAAAAAAGACCAGGAGACAGCTAGAAGCAGGGGCCATCAGAAAGAGGACAATGAGTTATGAGGGACTAGCAGTGATACAGTTTGACTGATGCTCAGGCACACTGACATCAGAAAGTGGTGTTCTGAAGGGATCACATACAGAAAGAGGAGCACAAAGACATCAGTAGAAAAAAGTGGCATCCCTGAAACATTAGAAGTTCAAATATCTTCTCCAGGCATGTGCCCCAGTCATGAATGTGTTCTTGATCCATGTCCCTCGGTATGTGCTTTGGAAACACATGTTTGTTTGTTTGTTTGTTTATTTATTCATTTGTATTTTAAATTTGTATTTTTTTATTGATTTGTTTGTTTACTTTTAATTTACAAGATTCAGTTCCACAGTCCCTTGAGTTTCAAATTTTCTCCCCTCCCTCTCCCCCACCCCATGGTAGCATGCAATCAAGTTTAGGATTTACAAATACTTTCACATTGGACATTAGTCTGGTTGTAAAAAAGAGTTGTAACTGATAGAATGAACAACGGGAAAGAAGAAACAAAACCAAACATGAAAAAGAAAGAGAGTGGGTAGTTTGCTTTAGTCTTCATTTAAACTCTGTCCTTTATAGATCTTTCTCTGAATGTAGACATCTCCTTCCACCCTGAATGTTTTGGAGTTGTCTTATAACCTTGTGTTGCTGAGAAGAGTCCAGTCTATCAGAGCTGGTCATCACACATATGTTGTGTCTGTAACTGTGTACAAATTTCTCCTGGTTCTGCTCTTCTCACTTAGCATCAGTTTGTATAAGCCTCTCCAGGTAAATATGAAGTCCATCTGTTCCTCATTTCTTATAGCACAATAGTATTCCATTACATTCATATACCACAACTAGTTTAGCCATTCCCTAATTGTTGGCCATCCCCTTAATTTCCAGTTTTTTTGCTACCACAAAGATAGCTGCAATAAATATTTTTGTACATACGGGTTCTCCTCCCACTTCTCTGATCTATTTGGGATACAAGCGCAGAAGTGGTATTACTGGATCAAAAGGTATGTAATTATTTATAGCCCTTTGGACATAGTTCCAGATTGTTCTCCAGAATGGTAGAATCAGTTTGTAACTCCACCAACAAAGCATTAGTGTTCCAATTTTTCCACATCCTCTCCAGCATTTGTTATTTTCCTGTTTTGTCATCTTAGCCAATCTGACTGGTGAGATATGGTAACTCAGAGTTGTTTTGATTTGCATTTCTCTAATCAATGGTGATTTAGAACAATTTTTTCTTATGGATATTTTTAATTTCTTCCTCTGAAAACTGCCTGTTCATATCCTTTGACCATTTATCAATTGTATTCTCATAGATTTGACTCAATTCCCTGAATATTTTAGAAATGAGGCCTTTACCCAAAACACTGTAAAAGTGTTGTAAAAATTCCTTCCCAATTTCCCACTTCCTTCTTAATGTTGGTTACATTGGCTTTGTTTGTACAGGAACTTTTCAATTTAATGTAATCAAGATTATCAATTTTGTATTGTATAATATTCTCTAACTCTTGTTTGCTCATAAAGTCTTTCCCTCTCCATAAATCTGACAGGTAAAGTATTCCTTGCTTGGGTGGGGTGGGGTGGGGTGGGAGGGAGTAAGGAGAGGAAAAGATCTTACTGCAGTTTTCCTTGTTATGTCATTTCATTCCACGGTTTTGGTTTGAACCACTTGTATTCTTTGACTGACTAGTGAAAATTGACCACTTGGTGGGGTTCAGGTATTATGACTATGAGTGTATTATGTAAGAGAGGGTACCTTGAATCAGGTGTAACTTTTTGGAGCCCCCACAATTAGGAGGGTGATTGAGTTACTACAGATAACAATACTATCTTGGTATACAATGGTATACAAAGGTAAAAAGGGTCTTTTAAAGTAAGGGCAGAGAATTAGAGCTAAATAGAATCATGGAATCTATCTCATCCAACCTCTTAATTTTACAGAGAGGAAATGGAATTCTATTTACATAACCATCATATGTTACATAATAGCACATATTGGTAGTAAGTACACACAAAACACATATGCATTAAAATAATTTGATGTCATTTGGGTATATGAGTAACTGCCTCTTCCATTTCTCCTAAAACATCATACATAGAATTGTTCCCTCAAGAACTTGTTTTGGGAGCTGGCTGACTCTCACGGTTTCCAGGTTCCATGGGAGCCCACACCTCTCCAGGTGTTTCCACACTGGGAATATCAGGCAAGAAGAGGAGTGCTTTTGTCTCAGGGTGCCTTTCACCATCTTTAGGCCTCCTGGGTTAAGCCCAGATCTTTTCTCTCTTAACCCAATTGTCTTTCCATACCACTGGGCTGCTTCACTTAGAAGTTACTTGATTTATTCAATTTCTTCTTCCTGCTTTCCAAAGATTTGTCTCTTAAAATTTTAATGTGAAAATTATATTTTGTATAACTATGTATTTTTGACATATTTATATATCTTAATACAAAATTATATTTTCTATAGATAGCCTAGAGTTACGTGGACATATAGATTCATTTTTAGTTGTATGAGTCATTCTTATGCATGGGATGCTGTTGCCATGATGTGTTTTATAAGGATTGTTGAGATTTTACAGCATAGAGAGCACTAAAAAAATAACAATTATTTAAAATTAGATTTTACACGAACACTTCAAGAGACCATTAAATAACATTTATTTTAATAGAACACCTATGAACCTACCTGTGAAACTAATACTCCTCCATCATGAATTTATTAACATCAGCTCAATTTCAATGAATTCCAGATGGACCCATTCAAATGCTACCAGATTTATTTCAGCTGCTTTCCACATATGGAATTGTTATCAGGAAACAAATTTGAAGGGATTTTTTTTGTTTGTCTTCTGTTAAAGATAAGAAAATTTAAAATAAGTGTTAATTTCAATACTACTACACAGCTCTGAAAAGTTAAAATTCAAACATCAGGCCTCTGGATAGAATATATGTTCCAATTGGACCTATTTCCTCATCAGTATGAACCTTAAAAACTGTGCCCACATTAATGAATGATAACCTGTCGGATTATTATGAAGTTTACTTGAAGAACTTTGGATGTATTCAGTGTTTTTAAGAGCAATTTAGCAGGAACCAGGTTCCAAGACCACGACCATAGGATAAGGGTGGTGAGCAATTCCAGAAGTCATCTCAACACATTTCTAAAGTCATTATTTTACAGAAGAAGAAACTGAGGCCCAAAGGTCTCTAGTCCAAATTGCCCAAAGTCACATAGTTAGTGCAGTTGACTTTGGCTCAGAATTTCTTATAATAAATCTTTCCTTTGTTCCATTCATGCTCCCCTATCTCTGATACAATCACATGTACAGCCTTTCATAATTACTCATGATACCCTGGAGCATCTTCTAGGATTAATATGTTTACTCTCTACTTAATTCTACCTCAGAGAATCCCTGGGTATCTTTAAGACTTAGATGAGTTTTAGTTTCTTGAAATTATTTTGTGTAATTTTGTAGATAGTTTGTATTACATATTTGTGTAAATATGTCACATCCTTTCTACTTAGTGGGCAGGTATATTTTGTCTTATTTTTGTCTTTAAAAAAACTTCTTTGTTTTATCTTTACTTTATGGGATAAAATAAGCATTTCCATAACATAGTATAATAAAAAAATGACAACACACAAAACTGCAAATCTATTATGTGCAACTCACTATTCCTTTTGAATATATAATAAAGTGAACACGGACATTTCTTTGCTCCCTTTCCCCCTCCCTCTTGCCTTAGAGATGGCTACCATTAGACCCAAATGTGTGTGTGTGTGTATAAACTTATTCTATATACTTCATTTTATACTTCTCTGGAGCTCAATAATGTCTTCCTTCATATGTCCTTTGTAGTTAATTTGGGTATTTGTAATACTTAGAATGACTTATTTGCTCAAAGTTCTTAAAATTATATTGCGGTTACCGTATACAACACTCTCTTTGTTCTGTTCCTTTCTGTCTTCATTATTTTGTGCAAGTCCATGCTTTTCGAAGCTCATTGAGCTCATTATTTCTGTAAGTGCAGTGGTATTCTATCATAATCATATACCACACCTTGTTTGGCCATTCCCAACTGATGGACAACCCCACAATTTCCAGTTCTTTGCCATCACAAAAAGACCTGCTATAAACATTTGAAAACATATGGGTTCCTTTCCTTTCTTCCCCTCCAATCACCTTTAGAAATGAACCAAGTAGTGGTATTGCTGAGTCAAAGGGTATAGGCAGTTTAATAACTCTTTGGGATAATTCCAGTTTTTGTCTTTGAAGCCTCAGCGTCTAGCTCACAAGAGCAGGTGATTAGTTGAATTGAATGAATTTTTTTATCTTGAGAATTTGGGGATTGTTTGTTCAGAAAAGGTAGTTGTTACCTAGTTGCCCTGACACCCCTAAGGCCTTTAATGCTGTAGACCTTGAAGGGCTTCCATTAGCTTGAAAACTTTGTAGCCAAATAAATTCTTTGTTTCTGATTTAACATAGAGATTCATTCAACATGAGGCTTCAAGAAGGAGGATGGTCCCATAGGGCAACCACTGGGGAATTGTGCATAAGCTGAAGCTGTCAGAGTCTATGCAGATTTTGGATGGTGGCAGTTGCAGATTACAGGCCATATGAATGGGCAAGCACCTTTGGGTCTCTTCCTTTACACTCTCTCCACTCGTTTACAAGCTACTCTGGTTCTTAGAGAGTGGAACAGGACAGACTCTTTAAACAGCTATTGGAAGGCAGTGAAACCTCTGGGACAGACTTTCACTTTAGGGATTTTGTTGGTGGTGATGTTAAAGGGGTAATATGAGTCCTAGTCAGAAGGGGGCTCCTTGGGGTCAGAGTAAAAAGATGGAGAACTATTTTCCAAAGAGGCTTTTTATAGCACACTTAAAAGTCTCACACTGGGCCAAAAGTGCACTACTATTTCTTCATATTAAAGAAAGACAATCACCTTTGAGGAGATGGAAGTTTACTCAGACAGAGGATTTAGCACTCCCCAAATCCATACTCAAGATGATAGCACTAATGGATTTTCTCCCTTGAAAACATAACAGGCATCACCAATGTGACTGAACACTCAATATTTTTCAGTGTTATGCCATTACTGTATTTAGAAGTTATTATTATTTTAAATGTCTTCTTTCATCTTTGTTTCCGAAATGGAAACTAAAGAGCTTGGCCCAGATGAATTGTAAACCACTTCAGCACAGCATCATGTATATTTCATTTATCTGGTGTTGTCAAGGAGAGAGCTATTCCTCACAACTGGATTTTTTTCTCATATACTGATGCTTGCTCCTTTTTGAACCCAAACTTTCTTTATATTTTTGCTATTTTTAATGGATCTGCTTATAAAATATAGGATGCTCTCCTACATCTTCTGCAAAGCCACTGAACTGTCATGATCTTTTTATCTTGTGTGTAGTGACAAGAAGCCTCTACCTGATAGGGGCAGGCTTTCAGCTCTTCAGTCATAACCAGGCCAACCAATACCCCCAGGCTTAGAGAAAGGCTTTCTTTCTTTGCACTTTGTTTGTAGTTAAATCTTGTATTTATTTGAATGAATGAAACACACACAAAAAAACCCTATTAAGTCCATACTACATTCCAAGTAGTGTGCTAAATGCTGGGGATACAAATAAATGATTCAGACAGTCCCTGCTCCCTCAAGAAATTTACATTCTAATGGAGGAGACAGTGCATCTAGGAAGGTTCAGCTTCAGAACTGATAACAAGGCCTAGTCTTGGGGTGCCACTGCAGGACAGATGGTAAGACTAGATGGACCACCATCTTATAGGAAAAATTGTTGTAAGGGTAGGGTTGGAAGTTGGGAAGGGCTTCCTTCAATTTCACATCCCATCCAGCCATCTCCCTCTGCTGCCAGCTAGAATTGACCTTCTCTCCACTTGGCTCAGCACCCTCCACACTTTACTTGAGATATAGACCTCTACACCTAGATCTTTGAGAATTCAACTCCTGGGCCAGAGGAAGTCAATCTATTCATCTTTAGAGCTTCTGCCCTAGGGCCCAACCCAGTGGATTTGTTGACTGAGTGTGTGTGTGAATTAGCTCACTCAGCTCACTAAATCTCTTGTCTGGCCCTAGACATGAGACCCGCTTCAACTGATCCATCTCCCACTCTCTATTCTCTTCATTTCTGAAGCACTTTGATTTCTCCTCTCAAATCCATGTTGACTCTTTCTATCCAGCATGAGGCCTCATATTCTTCCCAGGTAAATGAGAGCGCTGTAGAATAGCTTAGCAGAGACTTGCTCTGTGAGAGCACCTTTAAATGGCCTAGCACTCCACGTGGTGAACTTAAACTTTCAATAAACTTTACTTTTTCCTTGGCTGAGAAGACTTGAGTGGAATTCTTTCTGCAGTACCTGGCATGTTGGTATTTTGGGGTCTCGGGCAGCCCTAACCGTCTTTGGGCTCCTCTTCATTTTTATGGTAAAAATGACTGGCTCCTTGACTGGCTCAGGTATTTGGTTTATCTCCACATCACATTCTACCTGAATTACAGTTCTTTCAGTGTTCTTTCTTCAACTTATTTTCTCCTTTTGGACTTCAAACTCCTTGAGAACAAATGTTATATCTTATTCAATTATGAGTCTCTTGGCTCCCAGCTGTGAAATGGCACTTCAGTGCCATATTGTAATGGGAATCTGAAGCTCTTTCCTGTCCCTAGCCCCTTTGCTTAAGTGTCTCTGAGAATGTTCCCTGATTTGAAAGTGTACTCCCCTCCATAGTAGGCTGAATGTGGTCATGTGGAGCCTGTGATGGGAAGCTTGTTTTTGGGGAATGGCCACACCTTGTTACTTTGTAATTGGACAGTGGGTCAAGAGGGCTGACCCAGGAGAAGCCTATATATATGCCCTGATGTGAGGTTTTGCTTTGGGGCTCACTTTGAGAAGAGTTGTGTGATTTGACTAGATGAGACTCTGGGAAGCCATTGAGCCCCCCCGGCTTTGAAAACCCAGATGTTGATGCTTCCCTCTCTGGTAACTTGAATAGGTAATGGATGTGATGCTCAGATGGTTGGAAGCCCATCTGCTGATTTGTTTCTTGGTCTGTTTCAATATTTGTGCTTGTAACTTGGGTTTGTATTCTCTGGAGTTCAGGGTGCTGGCTTTTTCCCCTGAACTAGGTAAATGATATGCTTGTTTGATTAAAGAAAGATTGTTAACCCATTTTGAGTTGCTTTCCTTTAGAAAAGCAAATCTGAGAATCTGTGCTAGCAGCTGCCCTATGTATGCTAGGGTGCTTGCTGATACACATATATGACAGGTTTCAACAGAATACACTAGAGAGGAGAGATGAGGTTGAATCCTAGCTACAATAGATTCTCATAAGGAATTAAAAGAGGAAGGGGTGCCTCATTTGTGGCATGACCTTGCCTTGCAGAGCATGGCATGCCCCACTATTAGTAGTATGAAAGCCAGCCCTAAGTTCTTGTAGCACTATCACCTGTGAGGTATTAATATTATTATCTCTATATTACAGAAGAGGAAACTGTAGTAGGAGAAGTTGTCACTTGCCCAGGGTCACATAGTTAGGAAATATCTGAGAAAAGATTTGAACTCAGATCTTCATGATCCCAAGTCTAATACTCTCATCTCTACCTCCTGGCTTCCCTAAAATCTCAGCTAAAATCTTACTTTGAGCAAGAAGCTTTTATTGGTCCTCCTTGATGTTATTTAAAAATTTTTTTATCTAAAAAATTAATAGGAATCTGTTTTCTGTCCCTCCCATATTCCCCATTTCCATTGAGAGAGAGAAAAAACAAATGAAAAAGATAGGGAAAAGAATAACAAATGTGCCAAATATTCCTAGTTAAGAAATACAAAGGCCCTCATTGACTAAGTTAAAAAATATGTCTTGTTCTGCCCCTGAAATCCATCTATTAAGAGATGAGAACATGTTTTATTATTAGTCCTTGGGAATCATTGCTAGTCACAGCATTTCTCATAGTGCTTGTAAGCTTTCAAATTTGTTTTGACAGTGTTGTCACCATTATATAAGTTGTTCTGGTTGTGCTCATGTAGTTATTCATTAGCTTATAAAAGTCTTCACAATTCTTCATATTTTTGATACTGATGTAGTAGAAATTAATGTGATTATTTTATTTCTGCATCAATTCATGTAAGGCTTTCCATGTCTCTATGAAATCATTGATTTCCTCTTTTCTTATAGCACAATAATATTCCATCCTATTTGTATTATATAACTTATTCAGTCATTCCTCAATTGATTCCTCCTTAATAATATTAATGTCTTCCCTCCGAGATGATTCCCCAATTCATCCTATATGCATCTTTTTTGACCATAGTTGTTTGCCTGTTGTCTCTTCTAGTAGAATGTGAGCTTTGGGAGAGCAGGGACCATTTTTGCTTTTCTTTTTATCTCCCAGTGCTTAGCCTCATGCCTGGCATGTACTTATTGAATTAAATTGAACTTTCTTTACTTGACAAGCCCATCTGTTTTCCTATTATATGCATCTTCCCTATAATGTTTTATACCCCTTATCACATGAGAATCCTTGTTAGTGGCAGCTTATGTGCTTATGTGTATGAGCATCTTTCCATTGTTCTTTGGGTGATTCTTAATTTTGATTCTTCTGAGATCATGAGTGACATGGTCAAATGAGATATTTGTAAAACACACTTAGCACTGCGCTTGTCCATAGTAGGTGCTATATAAATCCTTATTACATTCCCTTCACCCCATGAATCTGAGTCCTATAACACCACTGGGAGAATGATTACATCAAAGAAATAGGCTTTGAGAGCAATGAGCAGTTATAGGTTGATGAAAAAATAGTACAGTTTTACCAAAGTAATATAACCCAGTCTTCCCCTTTACTTGGGGACCAATGCTATAGAATTTGTGGTATGACTGAGAGTTATGGAACTCTGTAGCCTATGAAGAACTGAAATTGAAGCAGACTGCATGAAGGAAATATAGGAGCAAAAGTGAAATGGGATGGCCATATAGGATAACTCATAGACCAACCACACATTCCAGTGGCATCATGGGGCCAAGATCAAATTCACTGAAGTCCACCAGCATATAGGGTGATCCCCCTGCCCCTACCCTACGGCAAACTAACAGGTGACCATGGGCAAGTCACAGGGGATGGGTAGGTATGGATGACTGTAGAAACCAGACTGATGAGATAATACAACCATGGAAGTATTAGACTATTCTAGGAGGCAGAGATTGAACATACCTTTGAGATAATATATAACTTTTTTTAACAGATGAGAAAATGAGATTAGGAAAAATAAGCTTGAAGTGTCCAAAGTCATATGGACAGGCAAGATTCAAACTAAATCCTCTGGTGGGCTTTGACTTCTAAGCTTTCCTTCCATGCCACACTGATCATCTCTTTACTCATTTTCCACCCTTATTTCCTAATAAGCTGTGTGCTAAAGTGCACAGAGTGCTGGGCCTGGATTCAGGAACTCTTCTTACTGAGTTCAAATCTGGCCTCAGACATTAATAGCTAGGACTTAACCTTGTTTGCCTCAGTTTCCTCATCTATAAAATGAGCTGGAAAAGAAAATGGCAAACCAGTCCAGTATCTTTGCCAAGTAATTCTGGAAGGGTTCATAAAGAGTTGAACATGACTGAAAAATGACTAAACGACAAAGCATTTCCTAACGTCCAAGCCACAAGGTCCGGTGTGGTCCTGACTGTAGTTCCACAATACTTGAATTGTTTCCTTCTGGTTACTTGCAGTATTTTCTCTTTGAGCTAATTTTGGAAATTGGTTACGATATTCCTTAGTGTTTTCAATTTTGGATCTCTTTCAGGAGATGACTGGTGCATTCTTTTGATGACTATTTTACCCTCTGGTTCTAGGATTTTTGGGGGAAATTTTCCTTGATTTCTTGGAAGATAACGTCCAGGCTCTTTTTTTCATTATGACTTTCCAGTAGATCGATAATTTTTAGATGATCTCTCCTGGATCTATTTTCCAGGTCAGTTGTTTTCCAATGGGATATTTTATGTTTATTCTATTTTTTCATCCTTTTAGATTTTGTTTGACTGATTCTTGATCCTTGACAGAATCATTAGCATCTACTTGCTCAATTCAAATTTTTAATGAATTGTTGTCTTCAGTTAGCATTTGTACCTTCTTTACCATTTAGCCAATTTTACTTTTTAGGGAATTATTTTCTCCAGTTAGGTTATGTATCTCCTTATTGTACTTTTTAAGGAATTCTTTTCTTCACTGATTTTTTTTCCATTTTTTCAATTGTGTTTTTAGAAGAATTGTTCAATTTTTCCTCTTCCTCTCTTATTTGACTTTTAAAATTCTTCTTGAGCTCTTCTAAAAATGCCTCTTGGACTTGAGATCAGTTAATATTCCCTTTTGGGAATGCTGTCATCTTCTGAATTTGTCTTTTGATCTTCCCTGTCCCCAGAGTAAAAATCTATGATCTTTGCTTTTCTAATTTGCTTTGTGATTGCCTTTTCTGCCCCACTGTGACTGCCTTTTCCCTGACTTTTAAAGTGAATCTCTGCTTCTGGGGTGCAGGAGGCTCTGTCCCATGCTTCTTGTGCTGGGTGCTGGGGTCCTGGTTACTGGCTTTGTGTGCTCTGGCCTCTATATAACAATGTAGCTTACCTGGTCCTGGGCTGGAGCTGGCTGGTGTGTGCCAAGGACAGGTAAGGTCTTTCTGCCTTTCTGAAGCTTGTAGCATGAAGTGTGGGAGAGGGGTGGTCTGGTTGCTGGAGGTCTCCTCCTCACCTAAAGCTGTGCTAGAGCACAGGTAGGCTCAGCTGCTGGTGGATTCCTGTCCACACTGGCACCTGCCATTCCCATGGCTGTGCTAAGGCACACCTGGGGTCCTGGTGTTGGCACTTTCTGGCTCCACCTCCCTGGGGCTCAGGATCTTCTGTTGGTTAGCTGAGGTGAGGCTTGTTGTTGGCTTGCCTGGATGCCTCTCATCCTGTAGTGGGTTCCCTTCAGTCACAGAAAGAGGTTAATTCCCCTAGCCTTTTGAGCTACAAGACTACCATGCCCTTTCTGTTGCCATCACTATTGCAGGATTTCTCTTGTGACAATATTCTCTGGGTTTTTCAAGGCCAATGGTGTGTGTAGGGGGGGGGCACTTACAGTTTACTGTGCTATCTCGGCACCTGGAAGTTTAAATAGGTGACTTTCAAATATTCAGTCTGTGGACTGATAGCCTCCGGAGCAGCTGCTGCCACTGCCACAGGCCATGGCACAAATTTGTGCCTCTCTCTCACCCAGTTCCAACAGATCCCCATCATATGCTGAGAAGTCTGGGAATCACCACGGCAGTCGATGATTTAGTTAGCTAGCGTCTGCTTAGGCTCTGCTATGACTGAAATTGCACTGGTACAGCCTGTGCACTGTGTGCTCCTTTCCCAGTCTGGTGCAACAGATCCTTCCTGCTGATCCCCAAGGTGGTCTTAGGCTGGAAATCTGCCACTCTGTATCTTGTTGTCAATTCTGTCACTCCAAAATCTGCTTAGAATCATCCCTTAGAGCAGTTGTTCTCAACCTTTCTAATGCCGCGACCCTTTAATACTCTTATGTGGGCATATCTGCATATGAGTGGACCCACCTGGAGATTGATAGAGGAGAGGTGTCTTGGTTCCTAAAACCATCGGGAATATGTGTTTTCCAATGGTCTTAGGTGGCCCCCAAAGGGTTTGTGACCCACAGGTTGAGAATCGCTGCCTTAGAGGTATCTGAAGGAATTTGTGGGGGAGGTCAGGTTAGTCCCTGCTTTCACTCTGCCATCTTGATTCTTCCCCAGATCATTTCCTAAATGGGATTTTGTGTTTTTACTAGGTTCTGCTCATTATTAGAGGCAATGTAGGGTCTGTGCTTGGTCCTGATTTGTCTTCTCTGGGGTTTTGTTGCCCCTTCATATAGGTATTAAGTTCTCTGTTCCTCACATATATTAGGGATGGTTTGGGAGAAGACTTGCAGATTTTCAGTGCTCCTTAATAATTAAGTCTGGCCCTGGTCTAAGGAAACTCCTGATCCTGCTTTGGTCTGGGTGACAAAACTGAATGCTTGTCCCTGGTTGGGCATTAAGTCCAACCTGTGCTCCATTCCATCAGCTAACTGAATGGCTCTTCAGGTTTAGAGGGAGAAAACTGTAGGCTTCCTCTTTCTCTGAGCTTCTCATCCTGGTTCCTTAGATGCAAGAATGAGTACTGTTGGTAGTTGCTATCAAGCTGACTATGGCACTGGGGAGAATGGTTAGCAGGAGATAGATAGAGAAACTGGCCTACTTTGGTGCCTGGGGAAAGGCAAAGAGCTGGAATTTGGTATAAACTGGAGGAGACCTTAAGCTAGGCTTTATTTCTGGGCAAAGAATAGTCATGGATGTAGCTCAGACCAGTCCTGATGCTGTGTACTGTGCAAGGACAAATGGCAGTGGAATGGGGCCTTGATTTCAGCCCACAAACTCAGAATTCTTTGCATTTATCCGGCGCCTAGCTGATCTGTACATAGTCATCACATTCCCCATTAAACAACGAACTTCTGGAGAACAGGGGCTGTTTTTTTGTCTTTCTTTTGTCCTGTCTTACTTCGCACAGTGCCTGGCATAGAGTAGGTGCATGATGAATGCCCATTAGTATTCACTGAATACACACATGAATAATTTCATTCCTAAACTGTGGATCATCATTCTCTTAATTTTAGCTCAAGCTCTCATTCATGACTGTCATTGCCTTTTTAATAACCCTAAGAGGAACACCTTATGGATACCTTATGGACACCAGGGCCCTTGTAGGTTTTTAAGTAGAAAGAAAGAAAAAAAAGGGGAGGGGAGAATTACTTCTTGCCCTTTTAGAGAAATTGTTGTGCCTGAATAATTTCCTTAACCATCTAAAGACATCTGCCCCCCTACCCCCTATAAATCTTAACTGTGGCTTTGTTCCAAGAGTAGATAAAGTCAAAATACTGGGCCCCTTTGGTGAGAAATATTTCCTGATAAATGTGAGAAAGTTGGTGCCTAGCAGTTATAGGTCCTATCCTATTTTAAAAGTTGCCCCTTTTCTCCTGAAAGTTCTATTCCTGGATTTCTAAGATATTACTCAGTTGAATTACTCATCCAACTTTGACACTTCATGAATCTCTCATTTTACTGATGTAGGTGTTCCCTCTACTGATATAGGAGAAGGTAGCTTCCTAGAGGTGCCAGGGTCCAAACAGTCCATGCCCTTGTACACAATCTGGTGCTGATCCTTGAGGCACCAGCTAGTCTGATCCTTGGACAACAATTGTGCAGCCTCCTCTCCTATGTCCTAATAGGATCCTGGCCTAATTTAGAAAATGAGATTTTTCAAACCCTCTTCCCTTTGAGGTTTTACCTGATCAGCATATGAACCTGTGTAGTGGGTAATGTACACCAGCGTTAATGAGATTTCTAATATTATAATGAGAAAAAGAAACATGTCTGACCTTTGAAATGCACAGTTCTATCAGACAAGAAGACCTACAGTTTAGGAAAACTGATTTAATTGAGTTAAACAAATCTGCCTTTCAGTTGTTGAATTCATGTTTCAACAGAATTGACTATGCACAGCTTCTTCTTGCTGCTTATGCCTTGGACTATTTATTTCTCTGACACCTTTTAGAAATAAAGAAAGACCCAGCAGTGAAACATTTCAAAGTGTAAGCCTTTTATGACCTTCAAAAATTGAACCACTCTCTCAAGTTTTGTGGACCCTGTAAAAAACAACTCTCCAGAATTCTCTTATAGACCTTTTATGCAGGCAGACTATACAGCCTTGAAAATGATAGCCAACAGCTGCTCCCCTTCTTCACCTGTCCCCCACTTTTCAGGCTGCCTATTGTGTTTATCATACATGGGATGGACAGAGTTGATTTGATTTGAGTGTAGCATTCGTGGGAAATGTACTTATTAATTGAATCAGGGCAATGCCAGTTACTTGTTTGATGAAATTGTAACTGCAGTATGTTAAGAGAAAGGAGACAGCTTAGTGACCTTCTCTGGATAATATTCATGTCCTTGTAAATGCAAAATATTTTAATCATAGAAGACCACAGTCTCTAATAAATCATCACAACTCACCTTACATATCAATATCCGTCTCACATAGAGCAGAGTTTAAAATGTACATCTGGGTACACTAAGATGGGGGATACTGTAAATAGAAGAGACCTCTTACCTGACTGGACCCCAAGGGCCCTTTAAACACCTATCCAAGACATATTTTATAAATGAGAAAGAGTTGGTTTGGTTTGGTGTGTAGGATTAACACTGATTTTATTAAACTATTAAGTGCAAGGAGCCTAGATAGTGCATCACCTAACAGGGTACCCCAGCTCCCTAGAGTAGTGGTATCAAAGTCAGGAGGGGCTACTGAGCCATACAGTAATAAATCCTTGAATCCCTATGGGCTGCATATTGACTTAGAAAACCATATGTAAACATTATCTATGTTCTATCATTTTTATTGGTTTTATTAAATATTTACAAATTATATTCTTAAAATTGATATTTAAAAACTACATGTTAACATGGTTCAGGTCATACTTATTGAGAGCCTGCAGACTATGTATTGACATCTCTGTTGTATATGACAGTATGATGACAAAGAAAATCATTCTTTGTCCTAGTATTAACTTTGGTACAACAAAAATCTCTGATTTTTACTTATTTGAGTATTCTACTTCCCCTCCTAAAGCAAACTGTAAAATAAGGGGAGAGAGAGAGAGAGAGAGAGAGAGAGAGAGAGAGA
>CM053601.1:5498278-5532381 GCA_028646575.1 Pseudocheirus occidentalis
ATATATATATATATATATATATATATATATATTATTAACCACATGCAATTGGGAAATAATACATACATGCCCTACTAGAAAGTTAGAGTGGCGTTGGAGGAGGACATAAAAGAGAACAGATTGTGGTAGGGGCTTTACAGTGGGATCAATGTTTTGGGCTTGGGGGTAGGGGAAAGAAGGGGAGAAAATTTGTAACTCAAAACCTTGTGGAAATGAATGGTGTAATCAAGAAAATAAATTAAAATTAAAAAAACCAAACCAAAAGAACACTAGAATGGAGTTTTCCTTAGAATAATAGGCAGCATCTACTTAAAGCCATCAGCAAGTATTATATGCAATGGGGATAAACTAGAAGCATTTCCAGTAAGATCCGGGGTGAAACAAGGATGTCCACTATCACCCCTCTTATTCAATCTAGTACTAGAAACATTAACAGTAGCAATTAGAGAAGAAAAAGAAATCAAAGGAATCAAATTAGGCAAAGAAGACACTACATTATCACTCTTTGCAGATAACATGATGATATACTTGGAGAATCCTAGAGAACCAAGTAAAAAACTTCTTGAGACAATAGATAAATTTAGCAAAGTTGCAGGATATAAAATAAACCCACATAAATCCTCAGCATTCCTATATATTTCTAATGAAGCCCAACAGCAAGAGATAGTAAGAGAAACTCCATTTAAAGTTACTGTAGACACTATAAAATATTTGGGAATCTCCCTGCTGTAGAATAGCACCTACTATGATGAGGTGTAGCAGCTAACAAAGCATAGATCAAGGGGTTCTGGCCCAGCACCCTTCGGCTGTGTGTACAAGTCTGTGGGCCCCTTTCCAAAATAGTCTGTTGAAATGCTTAAAATAAAATATGGAGGACTGATTACACAAAAAGTCAGTAAAGATGTGATTATTTTTCCCATCCAAGTTCACAGACTGACTAGTATTTGTGCCAAGCTCTAATAGGGATTCATTGGGCCCAAGTTAAGAGATAAAATTATGATCAAAAATAAAATTATTCTGGAGCAGCTAAGTGGCACAGTGAATAGAGCACTGAGCCGGGACTCAGGAGGACCTGAGTTCAAATCCAGCCTCAGACACGGAACACGTACTAGCTGTGTGACCTTGGGCAAGTCACTTACCCACAATTGCCCTGCCTTCCCCCCTCCAAAAAGCAAAAATAAAATAAAATGATAAAAAAATTAAAATACGCTATTGAATATTTATTTATAAAAATACAAAATATGCTAGTGAATTGCGCTACTTTCCTTGATGCAGAGCTGAACCTGGGCTATGGCAAATATAAACCAACAACCTGGTCACACAATGCTCCAGAACAGCCTGCCAACCAGCTATATAAGAATTGGCTACTCTCATAACTACAATGGTCCCAGAAAATTCCAGACGACTCATGATGAAAAAAATGCTATCTACATCCATAGGGAGAACTGATGCAAACTGAAGTATATTTTTTGCTTTGTTTTGTTACATGGCTAAAATGGAAATATATTTTGCATTATTTCACATATATCATAGATATTACATTGTTTGGCTTCTCTGTGGGGGCAAAGGAGAATGGAGGGAGGGAAAATTTAAAAAGAAAAGAATGTTAAAATACATAATAAATGGGGGGATCAATTAGCCACTGACTGTCAAAACCCCCACCCCTTTTTTGCAATACCTTCAGGCTATTTGCTCCCTCTCTAAGCTACATCCCTCCCCATCCCAGCACTCAAACCATGATGTTCATGCTTTCCTTGGCCTGGGAATGCTGCTTTGGATGCGTCCCATGTATAAGAAGCATTATGGAGAGATGGAAGGAGGACTTTAAAGCAGGCTTTAACTTGTCTAGGTTCACACACTACCCTGACAATGATCCTGTCCCCATGATTTTCTGAAGCTTCTATCTGCACATCTGTATTGCCAAAGAGCAAGAAGCTGACAGGGAGGGACCTGACTTTTCAACAGAAGACTGAAATTAGGTCAAGTCCTACGTCAGACACTAAGATCATGGGCAAAGGTCCTTATACTCTCTGAGCCTCCTTTACCTATTTGTAGAATAGGAAGGATATCTGTAGTACCAAGATTTGTTGTAAGGCTCAAATGAGAAAATGTCCATAAAAGCTCCTTATAAACTTTAGATTGTATTATTAATATCAGTCATTATAACTGTGATTATCGTCATCATTTAAGCAACATCCACAAGGAAAACAAAGGCCAGAAAGGTGATACCACTTGCCCAAGGTCACAGAGCTAGTTAAGGATAGAGTCAAAATTAAAACTCAGGTGCCCAAAGTCCATTAGCCTGGGATTTAGCACAACATGCTCAGCCAATCTACTAACTCGTTTTCAGCAGTAAACAGATCAGTCCTTTCTTGGGAGAGTTCCCAATGAAATCACATGTGCAGCCATCTCTTTCACTCCATTCCACCCTGCCCTCCCCCCCAAAAAAAAGACTACATGAAGTAAGGATGAGGAAAATATTTCAGTCACATTTTGTTTGAGCAGCAACTCCAGCTGACGGTGGTCCCCACCTCTGTAAATTCCCTGAAGGTTAATGAAGGTATGAATGGTCCAGACAGCCCTCCAGCTGACTGATGCCATCAGCCTGCTGCTGCTACATTTTCCTGGAAACTAATGAAGACTGCAACAGTTCCAGGAGCCCCCCACATGACAGGAAAAAGCAGAATAATTAGTAGCATCTTTAACACTGAGACATAATGTAAATGTTTCTGTAAGTATCTCACAGCAGGGCAGCCACACATCCACGCAGGATGCATTCATTGCTCAAAAGAATCTCATGTGTGCACAACGAGGCCATATTCACAATAGTGATTTCCTGCTTTTCATGTTCTGACACACACTGATGTTAATGCAGCTTCTTTCCCCATGAATCGTATACTCAAAATCATAGTAAATGGCACAGTCAGTTGGAAAGAAATGCAAATCAACTCCATTTTCTTGTGAGCTAAATTATATTGAAATTCAAATATTCCCCTAGAAGCTTAAACCCATTCTCTTCTCTGTGGCATATGCCATAATATTTGAATCATTAGGTGTACAGAAGATGAAAACAAAAAACCAAGTATTTTTAAGCAATTGAGTTACGAAAAGAGGAAAAGATCTACTTCTACCTAACTCAGGCTCTCAGATAGAATCTGCCAAGAGCCATTTTCAGTAACATTGAGAAAGTTGTCTTTTCTGGTATTATGACTTAAAAAAGCAACTGAGAAAAGAGATAATGAAAGTCACGTTCAGGAAATTTGATTCAACTTTTATGATTTGAGTTGGATTCATCTATAGACTCTCCTTCATTCTACCTAGTCCAGGATAGCCTCCATTTTGAAGTCTGTCAGAAAGAATCACAGAAGACAACTGAATGAAATGTTTCAATGATATCAAGGAGGGTCCTGGATTGAGAGAACTTCAAAGCTGGCTTTCTTAGTAAAGATACTGAAGTGGTTACCCATTTCCTTCTTCAATTCATTTTACAGATGAGGAAACTGAGGCAAATAAGATTAAGCAATTTGCCCATGGTCACATAGTAAGTATCTCAGGTCAGATTTGAAGTCAGGTCTTCTTGACTACAGGTACCAAACTCTATCTACTAAATAACCAAGCTGCTCTCAAGCAAAAATGAACCAAGTACAAAAAGTTCAATAAGCAAAGAACTGAAAGGATAAGAAACTCAACTTTGTTATCTAGAAATTTTTTGAAGTGTATAATAAATTTAATTCAGTAATACCAACACTTCCCTTCTTGTCCTTCTGAAAACTTCTTTATGAACTTCCTTTTTTCCCTTCTGTGTATTTTTTTTCGTTTTTTAATCACTATCACTAATGAAATACTGCCCCTCCACAATTTTACCTACCACTCCCCAAAATCAAAGGCATCCCTTTATTTACATTTGAAATGCTTCCGCACAAACAATATACCTAGGATAAGAAGGAAAGCAACTGAGTGGGAAAAAAATCTTTGTGTCAAATTTATCTTAGAAGAGTTTGGTATCCAAGACAGATAGATAGATAGATAGATAGATAGATAGATAGATAGATAGATAGATAGATAGAAAAATATGGATATAAATATAGGTATACACACATGCATATACATATACATACATATATACACATACATACATATATACACATATATACATAAACATATACACACACACATATAGTAGGCACACATAAATTTGTCCTGGGTTACTTAGAAACTTTTTGAATAATTTGGCAGACATTCCAAAAGCAACAAACAGGCACACAAATGAAAGACTGAACACCAAAACCTACTAGAAGTGTTTTCACCTTGGCCAAAAAACAGGTGGCGTAGGTAGGGAGGCAGAGTCTGATCTCAATTAATCTTCTGTGTATTAAGTTGTGTATAGCAGCTTGCTCCACTGCAATATCCACTATGTACAATTAGCACATAGACATGCATCAGAAGCCAGTTAAGATAGATTATAGTTATGTCAAGGGTAAGAAACTTTCAAAGATATGAATTAAATCAGGAATTATAAACAGGCTTAAAGGCCAGAGGAGCTTTGGAGTAAGTGCTCAGCATTTCAGGTAGACAACAGAGGCAGAGGGCAGCAAGGAAATTGAAGTACTACACCATTTTTTTCTCAGTCTTATAGCTTAGCTACAAATGTTGGGGGGGGGCATTCAAGAGACGGGGTATAAATAAGCCTTGGGTCTTCGGCTGCCATTTCAACATTTCAGTTTTAATGCCCATGTTGAATCTTTCTCTATCAGAATTCCCTCCATTCTCCTAAATCAAAACCAAAAGCCCCCAAATTCTTATTATCACTCACACTGTTGCCATCCTGGTCAGCATCCTTGACCACCCCCCTTCCCACATCAATCCCCATATTCATTCTTGGGATTATAACACAAGAGGTTCTGTTCTGCCTTCAGAATGTCAAATCCCACCATAGATTAGCCCAATGTCCTGGAGACATCTGAGTTATATTTACAAGAACAGAAAGAACAGATTATGAGATTAAGAGACCAAAGCCAAGCAAATTCTAGGCCCGTTATTTTGTTGTTGGGCTTCTAGAAACTTAGCAATAGTTCATGCAGTTCTGGGGAGCTTGACCATCATAGCCTGAGGGGCTGGGAGAACTAACCCACTGCCTGTAAATAGTACAGTAAAAGGCTTGTGCTTGCTTGGCAGTGTAATTTTGATACCCAATTACCCATTACTACTTCATCTTTTTCTGAATACCTCAGAGGCTCTCACAGAACTGAGTGGTCTTTTGAATGCATTATTATGTGAACAGTTCTACAGATCTATGCTCATCAGTAAAGGAAATAGGCTTTGGTCCTTCTGTAGCAAAGGACTTGTGGTTATTTGTTCAGCACCTTATATCTTATAGAGGATGTGGTTTCTCTGAAGTCTTTTTATTGCTGTACTGGTGGAGTCCAGTGATTGGTGATTTGGGAACATTCCTGGAATGCTCTTAGTGAAATATGCACATTACCATCTGCAATTATGAAAGGACTTCCATAAAATGTGGTGATGAGATTTGTGGGTGTTGCTTTTGGACTTACAGTCTTGAGTGACTGCCAAGGCAAGAACAGAGTATTGAACCTGGTGCCATTTTGCTGAGACAAGAACCCTTCCCAGCTCCATAAGTGTTTGAAATGGCTGCAGGGAGGCAGACTCAAAGTGGCAGCTAAGTTTCTATGCTAAAAGACTTCATAATAAGACAAAACCTATTAAGGAACAATATGGAAAATCTTAACTCTAATTCTTCCCAGGACAAAAAACTGAATTTGGAGAAAGAATAACCAGATTTAAGTTCACACTCTGCTATCTCCTCATTGTGTGACCCTTCGAAAGTCATTTAATCTCTCTTAGCCTCAGTATCTCCATCTGTAAAATAGGAATAATAATATGTGTACTCTCTACCTCCTAGCATTTTTCTAGTAAACTCAAGGCTCTTTTGTTGAAGCTAAAGTGTAATAGAAATGAGAATTCTAGGTATTGCTCTATGATAAGGAAGGAATAGCACCTAGGGAATCTCCACCTCTTGAAAGGAAATGTACTTGAGGGCAGGGTTTTGGTTTGTTTTGTTTTGTTTTTATATCTCTAGCTTCTCTACCGTAGCCCTGTGCTTGACACATAGTAGACACTTAATAGATCCTTGTTAATTGATTGATTGATTGATTCTCCCTGTATTAAAGTGAAAGCACAGCCAAGAAATAGATCTATCTGGACCTCAAGTTGGGGGGGGGGGTTCTGCCCCCACCGCTCAATTTGACAATGACTTTTACATACTTAATGCATTCCACTAGTCTTAAATAAAATACCATTGCAGATCAGTCCTGGCAAACAAACCCATGTCAACCACCATGTAAGAAAAGCAGAAGAAAGGAAGCATTCATCAAGCACCTACTTTGTACCTGGTATTGTGCTGAGAACTTTACAAATTCTATTTCATTTGATCCTTACAGCTGCCCTGGGATGTAGGTGTTATTATTATCCCCATTTTGCAGTTGGGGAAAATAAGTCAGACAAAGGTTAAGTGACTTGCCCAGGGTCACACAGTTAAGCAGTATCTGAGGCAGAACTTGGAGCTAGGGGCTTCCTAACTCCAAGCTTTGTGCTTGATCTCCTGTGCCACTGAATGGTCTCCAGCTGTCTATAACCTTGTTTGTCATCTGTGTCTTTGTAGTCTATCTTTTTCCTTTTAAAATTGTGGTGATTCCTTTAGTTTCTACATCACCTTTATTTCCCAATATAGCTTTCTTTCAACCCACCACCAGAGAGCTAACTTCTACCTCCAAAAAAAAAAGAGCTGGGGAAATAGTTCAGTAAAATCAACCAATACACCATAAAAGTCTAACATTATCCATAGTATGACCTCCCTACATACAGTCTCTCAGCTCTCAAAGAAGGGAAGGAAGTGCCTTTTCCTATCTCTTCTTTGGGACTAAGCTCGGTCACTGGAATTTCACAGCATTCAACTTGGGACCTGGTTTTCATTACTTATTCATCATTGTAGCCATTATATATATTGTTTCACTGGTTTGGTTCTATTTACTTCACTCTCCATCAGTTATATAACTTTACTTGCACTTTTTCCATACTCATCCATTGCCTTTTACAGCGAATAATAATCTCAGTACATTCATGTCCCATAATTTGTTTAACCAGACCCCAGCCAATTGCTCTCTACTTAAGTTTCCAGTTCTCTATTAATAAAAAAAAGGGGGGAAGGGAGACTGTTATGAATACTGGAATGTATATGAGCCCTTTCTTTTTCTCACTGACCTCTGTGGTGTAAGTGCATAGCAGTGGGATCTCTGGGGCAAAGACTATGGTCATTTTAGTCACTTTCTTAGCATAATTTTGGATTTTATTATTAAGAAGGATTTGTGGCCTTAAAAAGTCACCAGAAAAACATCTAGGCTTGACATCATATTGTTTTCCTTTACTCACCTGCTTGAGATTTTTAAAGTTACCTAGAAAAATAAGATAACCTCATCAATTTAATGTAATTTGATTTCAGGGATTAGTGAAAAGTTGGCAAATGATGAGTGCCAAGCTTCTCATATTACCAATCCGTCTGTTTTGAATGTCTCCTCCAAGGTCTAAGCAAATGGTATGGATGATACCATCACCATACATAGAAGACACAACCCAGAATGGACTTTCAATAGATTTGATGAGATCTAAGTAATTTTCATCCCCAAAATCCTGGCAGACCTGACTTTGACACAGAAAGCTGTCGGGACACTTCTCTCCTGGGTCTAGCCATGACCTAGAAAATGAAGGGATGGCATTCAAATGGTCCTAGTAAGTCTTTTCTTCTCTTGTTTTCCTTGGCTACCTTGCAAAGGTTCCAATGGACTGCTTTTAATTGTTTCGGGAATCCAGAAAGGAAATAAACACATTCTTCTGTGGCCTCCTGGATTCTTTATTTATTTAATATGCTCAAGTGGCACTGTAGGGAGTCGGGGAATAAATTCCTAAGGAGTTTTACAGCTAAATGTGGCTCACTTTTGACATTTTGATTCGTAGGCAAAGTAAATATCTACCTATTGTTGTAATTAAATAAACTCAATTTCTAAGTTTCAATTTGATTATTAGAGTATATAAGTTTGTCTTACAGGCTACAGCATTCAATCATTTCCTGACTAAATATCATCAAGCAAAGCGTTTCCACTGAGTCAAAAGAGGGATCCACAATGATCATGTCAAAAGAGCAAAAACAACTTTTTTAAATTCAGTATGATATTTTTTACGGTACCATCACCACTAAAATTCGACGTTAACACATGTTGAAAATCACATTATAAAAGCTAAAGATGCCCAACATTTATGGAAAAGGAGAAATGAGACACCATTCCTGGTCTGTCTTAAATCAGTTTACTCATGTTCCCCCATGGTTTGGGACTTAAAAGCCCTACATGGCTTGATTTAGATGTTCTGACAGGCTGGACAACCCATCACAATTTTCACTTGGACGTGGATAGCTCTTTCATTTGCTCTAGTTTATCCAGTCCAGGCAAAAGACAGTCTCCAGAAGCATTTTCTCTGGTTTGAAAATGTTCTCACCCCATGTGCCCACTGCACTCTGCCTTCAGTACAAAACTGCTTTGGAAACCAAGCATTCATTGGCTTAAAACAAGGCATCTGCTGTTAAGGAGATTGATTATTCCAGGGCCTGACCTAATTGGGAGATTAGATATGGTTCTCTGCTCAGGACAGCATGGTTTATAGAAAATGGGACAGAAAAAAAGAGGGGGAGGACTTTTCCTGGACTCTCACTGGTTTTTACAAAATTTTCACTAAAGTAAACAAACCCAAAACGGTGATAAATTCTGTATCTAATGGTGGCAAAAGGAGGGATATTAAAAGACCCAAACTTAAGTGAATGTGCCAAGCCACATTCTACTCTGTAACAAGGTAGTGAGGGTTTCCATGCTTTGCACCAGCCAAACATCGGCCCGTAATATGCAACTGAGCCAATACTGCTATTTTAGAGACAAGAAAGAGGAGACAGGAGCTTAAGCAAGTCCCCACAGCCATAGAGCTGCTTTCTTTCCGTTAGGTGTGTTAATATGCATGCCTCCATCTGATGGGGAAGGAGCTGGGGGGAAGAAAGCCACTTGTTTTCCCACAAAGAAAGCTTCCTGGCCATCTCAAGGCTGTATCCATTTCAATGTAGTTCCTGCCTTTGAGGTGGCAGTGTTTTCTGAACACAGACATCACCTCATGGCTGGGGCTAACCAGACCTTTGTTAATGCTATTCACCAATATCTCAGGCACAGGTCATCCATCCAAAAACGTGACAAAGGCCCTAGATTCTCATGGAAATTGCACGGCCCAAAAGAACTGCCCCCTCCGTCCACACAGACACAGATTCATGACCTGCCCCTGCTAGTTGAGTTCCCATCTTTTGTTTTCACCTAATCTGTCATGCTCAGGGAAAAAGAAAATGCTCACTCACAGGCTCAAGCAAAACTTGATGCTTTTATATAGACCATAAATCATAGGAACAGCAACCTCCCTGGGCAATCGGGGATGGCAAACAAGGTAACAAACAGCGCTGTTCTTAACTCAGAGAAAAGGGGCAGCTTTAACAGAGCATCCAGACTCTATTTTCCAGAAGAAGAGTTACTTTTCTCTGGTTTTTCCTGCCCTTTCTCAAACATCTCTGCTGAAGCCATTTTAACCACATCCTCTTTTACTAGAGGTAAGAGGAAGAAACCTCTGAACAGAAGCATTCTACAATAAAGGGTACAAATGAGGATTTCACATTGGACTGAGGCAGATCTTGAGGGTGTAAGTCACCAGATGCTTTGCTTGTGCCTCAGGAAAAAAGGAGCAGAAATGCAGAATCCTTGAAAGTTCTGAAAATCACATGGTTGACTTGGTCAGCATGGAAGCTGAGCTGTGGTAGCCAAATGCAACAGGAGGGGCTTTTCATTTGGACATTTTGCAAAGATGTTAGATCCCAGAATCCTTTTACTTTTCTCCTGTTACTTAAATTTCATAACTTTTTTGATCCCAAGGTATTCTGGAGCCAGCCAGAACAGACTCATGAGGGTCGATTGTTAAATTTTCAACTGTGAACATTTAACATCTTAGAAATGGGCAAATGCCACAAATCAGGACTTGAGGTACTATTTTGTTAACAATGTAGACTTAGGAAAAAGGTAGAGAAAATGTTTAAAATATCAAATAAGTTTTTTCTTTAGAAAGTCGGTTGTTAAATTCCCCTGGAAGGAAGGAAGGAGCTGAGTTGACCAACTGTAACTGGTCTCTTGGGTTCCGGCAGGGGGGAGGAATGGGGAAAGAGTTGGGGGGTGGAAAGAGGAAGCTACTACTACTCCTAGGTTGTTATTTGTCCCAAGGACCCTAAGTCTTCCCCTCCCAGACTGCTTTTATTTTCTGACTAGGTAAAAGAGGCCAGTCTTTGCCTCATTTTTACTTAGCCTTAACCACTAAAGGCAAACTGAGACCTGGCAAAGACCTGAGCTCAAAAAGGCCGAGCTTCCCACTGCAGCCTGGACCATCTCCGGTCTTCTGGCTCTAGATCTGGGCACTGGATGTAGATGGCTCCAGAGGGGAAAGTGTGGGCCTGGGGACTCAGCACAGCCCTGCCTCCCTTGCATGACCTCTCCTTCCTGATGTCATGGTTCTCTTCCAGAGTGATGGACAAACACCAAAACAACCACAGCAGCCCTGTGATTGACATATCTGAGTACAGAGAATACTAAATCTTCATTTAAAAAATAGTCTAGAACATCTTAAGGTATTTTGAAAGTGCTTTATTATAAGTTTTTGAAGAACATGTTAGCAGAGTCAGAGTGATAGAATTCTATGAATTTAAGTGCTTATTTCCCCTTTGATGGCCATATTTCTATCCTCTTAAAAGTTCTTTTCAGAGATACCAGGTTGTTCTAGTGGCTCCAGAAAATCTAGGTTCAGGGTGGCTGGGTGGTGCAGTGAATAGAGCATCGGCCCTGGAGTCAGAAGGACCTGAGTTCAAATCCAGCCTCGGTTAGTGGATACACTTACTAACCATGTGACTTTGGGCAAGTCACTTAGACCTAATTGCCCTCCAAAACAAAATAAAATCTAGATTCCACAAAATCATAGAAGATGAAGGATTTTTTTTCTTTTAAGACTAGGTCTCCCTATTAGGAGGCAGCTCATTGAACAGAGTGAGTTCAAATCCAGCCTGAGACACTCACTAGCTGTGTGACCCAAGACAAGTTACTTCAACATGTTTGCCTCAGTTTCCTCATCTGGAAAAAGAGCTAGAGAAGGAAATGGCAAACCCCTCCAGTATCTTTGTGAAGAAAACCTCAGATGGGGTCACAGAGGGTCAGACAGGACTGCAGTGACTGAATAGCTTCCTATCTGGCCCAGGCAAGAAGTGCAGGAGCAAGTCCATAGTCTGATCCTACCCCAGAGCTTTGGGTCAGTTTGCCCTTCCTTAAGCAGCCTAATTGGCTTACTTAAATACAGAGTTCAAGAGATCTGTCAGTCTCAGCCTCCCCTGTAGCTGGGATTACTGCTCTGTTCCAGCAATGAGGAAAGATTAAGGGAGCAGGGTACAGGAGTTCTCAACATGATTCTTACCAATGTGACCTTGGCCAGATCCCTTAACCTCACTGAGGTCCAGTTTCTTCCTCTGCCAAAGAAAGGGGTTGGACCAGATAAGAATCTAAGGTGCCTTCCGCAGGAGAACATTCGATTTGAATGAGTGTGATGCTAAAGTAAAAGTGTATTGGCATTTTCCAGAGTGTGGTTAATCACAGAGCAGATTTTATCATCAAACTCTCATTTTAATGAGTACAAAGGGGAACTCGATTAAAAATCCATTTCAGTGTAAGTTGTAAAGTAATTATTTATCTAAATGGCAAGAAAATGACAAAGAACACTGGGGTTCCCCTGAGAGGGCAGCATCCAAAGCAGGAATTGTTTCTTCGGATTATGGAATAAAATGGCACCTTTTAGAATCAGCAAAACCACCTGCTTCTTAGCACTAGCTTCAGTGACATTATTAGCCATTCTCTAGGTATATCCTGATGGCTTTGGCCTGGAATCTCCTCCTTCCCACTCTTTACCTGCTGAAATTCCTGGTCCAAATGTTCCTTCCTCCAGGAAGCCTGCTCCAAACTGCTCAGCAATAGCCTAGCCCTCAATCCAACATGCTTACCAAATTGTTTTCTGTCCCTTTCATACACTTCATGAAGTACTTACTATTACCACTGTTGGGTCCATGTCTCTTTTGTCAGAATCCATAAACATTTATCAAGCACCCCTTATTTGCCAGGGTGCACAGTGCTGGAATATACATTAATCTGCCCTCAAAGGGTTCACAGTCAAACAGAGACAGTGCATAAAAAGAAATGGAAAGGGGATGGGGTGGGGGGGAAGACGGGGGAGGTTACCCTGTCCTTGGCTTCTGTGCATCCTCAGGCTCAGCACACCACCAGGTACACTGTAGGTGCTGTAAATGGCGACTGACAGAAATGATCCAAGTAGGCGTGAGCTTCTGAACTGATTTCATCTTGTAGAATTATGAGTTTCTAGAGATGATGAGGTACAGGAAAGCAGTTAGGGGGGAAAATGAGAAGGAGAATTCTCTAAGTGTCCTCCTTACATGGTAACAGACCCAAGAGACATCCTTTGCCCACTCTCTCCAACCAGAGAGAGGGAGGGATCTTGGGGCAAGAGGTGCTCAATAGATGTGAGTTTCCAGGTTGTAGTACTAGCCAATACATTCTATTAATGTCTAGGTCCGGTGGGGGGGGGGGGAGTAGGAAGGAAGGGGGAAGGGGAAACCTGTGGCCTCGAGGACCCTGGCCTTCTAGGTCCTCAAGTGCAGTCCTTTGGCTGAATCCAGACTTCACAGAACAACTCCCCTCCAAAAAAGGGTGAAGTTTGGATTCAATCAAAGGGTCGCACTTGAGGACCCAGAGGGGCGCATGGGGCCTGGAGGTCACAGGTTCCCTACCCTTGGTCTAGGTCTTAGCAGCAAGTGGCACAGTAGCCTTGGGATCAGGAGGTGTCAGTGTTTTCTGAACACAGACATCAGTCAAGACTAGGAATAAGCAGATCTTCATCACCAACATCTCAGTCTCAGTTCATCTGTACAAACTGTCAAAGGACTTGGATTCCCATGGAAATTGCACCCAGGCAACTAACTCTGAGTATTAAGTGCAGAGCAGACACCCTGTGCTGCCAGATGAAGCCTCCTCCCTCACGAGTCCCTCACACCAAGTGATCACAGATCCAGGCGCTATGGTTATCCATCGCACCCAGAGTTAGGGAAAGGAGACAGCAGATCAAATCAACAAGTGATGAATATTTCAATGAGTTCAGCAGAGAACTCCCTTTTCTTATTCTTTTGGACCCTCCCCCATTCCTTCAAAGCCTTGTTGCTAATGTTAGTTGGCTCATTTTCCACTTCTCTTCTTGTAGCAAGATGGTGGTCTGTCTCAACCTTGTGAAATTTGCTTCACAAACTCTAGACAAGTGTAGGAGCCTAGGACCTAGGACAGATAGTTCCCTAATTTTCACTGATTCTTCATCTAAGACATGCTCCCAGTAGGGCTAGAAATGTCCTCTTGTCTTCCCCTTCCCTACCAACAACTTCCCACACACAGCCCACTTTTCCAATGAAGTTTCTCCCCATCTGAGCCTCAAAATATCTTGACATCAGACCTTCAGTCTTCCTCACCCTTTAATCCATCTTGCCACCAATTTTTGATTCAACTTCCTAAATAAAACACCACTTCAATCATCTGAGGCAGATTTCAAATTCAAGATCAAATTTCTGACTCCAGTTCCAGTATTCTCCACACTATACAACCTAAACATAGTTGGTCTCCTTTTGTTTATGTTTTTAGGAGAAATGTGGCTGAGTGGATAAAGCCATCCTTGGAATCAGGAGGATGCAGGTTCATGCCCCACTTTTGACACCCATCGGCTATGTAATTTAGCCTCTCAATACAGAGCATTTTCTACCTCGATTTTCACCTAGCTCTTGCTCACCAACTGGACATTGCCTCAGACAATCTAGGGCCTAAGAAACAAACTTAATTTAGAAAGGCCAAGGTCGTCCCCTGCATCCTGAGCCATCACCATCCTGGCTTTTATACTGCCACTGGATTTTGATGGCTCTGGAAGAGAGTGAGGCTGACAGCTCTGCTCTGCCTCACTCAAACCCAGTTCACACACATCAGGACATTGCCATTGTGATGTCAAATGATAACAACAAGAATTTCTAAATGCTCTAGTCAACTCTGTGTCAGAGAAGCTTTAACCTGAACTGGTATAGGGGATCTCTTCCTTTGGGAACCTTTTATAAATGCAGTCATGGGGCAAGTCTCCATCTTCCCTCAAGACAGTATGCAGAGTCTTTGCTCAGCTGTTGGGAAACGGTGCTGTACAGTATTGTAAATGGTGTCAACTATCTGTGGAAAAGCCCCAAATTATGGCTTTTATTTACGATTTTTGTATCCTATAATTTTGAAGATTTTTTTCCATCTGTCCAAATTGATTAGAGTGTACTTATTTTTATATGAATTCCAGAGGGCTGGCTTCCCCATCTCTATTAAATAGTAGAGAGGAAAATGTGATCTCTCAAGTAATGCATCCAGAAACGACTCCCTAAAATCATGCAAATAATGAACTGTGGTGGATGTTAACTAGATTGTTTACAGTTAATAGAAGGTTATATAAGCATTTAACACTTTTAATTTACTTGTTTCTGTTTTTAACAGCAACTGTGGTTTACTAAAACTTAATAGGGGTTTGGCTCTTTCCATTTCTGGCCCACCCTGGAAGGGCCCTATGCTGTTTTAGATTGATGCTAATTTGAAATCTACTGAGTTGTCAGGACTCATAGGCAGGGGAAACCAACCCTTCTGGGATTGTTATGTGCATATATTCACATATGTCCTTATCTATATATGCAGAGCCTGGAAACAGAGGAGTTTCTTGGGGAATATATGTAATGTGTTAAATATGTATAATAGGAATTTATGCATAAGATTCAAAACTACCTGATAGATAACTTCTTTGTGAATTCCTAAAAATGAGAATTCTAAAAATATGACTAAAAATATTCACTATTAAACAATGGAATTAATTATATAAGATAAGTGTTTTCATGTGATAAAGAGCCAGAGGGAAATTTTTCCCTCTGGAAATTGCCACATTAACTTAGGACACAGCAACCTTTATTTGAACATATAACTTAGCATATAATATAATCCAGTTAAAAGGGGACCATTCTTATGTAACTGGGCCATTACCAGTTCAGCTGGGCATTTCTGCTGACCTCTGTAAGCCACAATTTATTAACAAAATGCTACAGTTTGAATTCCTCTAACATGATCATTATGTGCAGGGTTTGTTTAGTAAGGAATAAGGACCCCTTAAGAACTACAAAAACTGTTTTGTTTTATTTTAAAATTGGTAAATAGGATTTTATTTTTTCCAATAGATGTAAAGATAGTTTTCAACATTCCATTTTATAACATTGGAGTTCCAAATAATTTTTCCTTTCTTTCCTTTTCTCCCCCCTCCCCAAGACAGTAAGCAATTTAATATAGGTGATACCTATGTAATTGTGAGAACATTTCCACATTAGAAAGTGATTTTTTTCAAAACAGGATTTTTTTTTTTACATTTAATTCTTAAGCTTTTAGGACTGAGAACCATAAATTATAAATAAGCAATTTCTACAAAGAAATTCTGTGTCCACAAGATAATCTTAAAATAATTATAATCCTGAGAATGGTTATAGAGTTTTAATTGTGCCTCTTTCACAATAAAGTAGATTTGTATGAACAACAGATCAAACAGAATACTTTGGTTTCTGAGGCCAGCATATTAGGTGAATGGAGCCATAGTATTGGTATACTTCCTCATGAAGTCATTTGAGAGTCCAACTCATTCCCCTTCCCAATCAGAAGTTCTAGGATCTCTTAACAAGTATACAATAAGGCACTGGAGTGGGTGAATCTCATCTAATATTACAGCCACAACTTTCATTGAGAGAAAAGTGGAGTGGAGAGGAGGGCATGAGGAAGATTTAAGGAATTCTTAAATGGAAAGCTCAGGGACTTTCATTAACATTTTTAGGTCAACATAAATATGTGTTGCATCTATTTTTTCAAATGGCTTAACATAAATTAAGATTGTAAAGCTTAACAGTCACCCTAGAGATGGAAAAGCAATTCATAAGAAAGGTAAACAGAAATTCTATACACTAGGTCATCACATCCTTCCCAGTGACTGGTTTTTGTGACTGGTTTTTCCTCCATATTTTCAGAAGCTCAGTGATGTTTTCACTCGCTCATGAATTGCATTTAATTGGAGAACCCCATACAGAGTTGGAAGGGGCCACAGAGGCTCACTCCCTCAGAGATGAAGAAACAAAAACAGCTTGCTCAGGGTCACACAGGTGGCAAGCATAAGAGGTAGCATTTGAACCCATGAACTTTGACTATGAAGGCAATAAGGATTCCATTCCACCATGCTTTCTCTTAAAACTTCTTAACAAACTGGAGTGCTTTTATGTGCTTCTGGAGAGAGAGCTTAACAAAGACTTAGCCTAGAGTAACTGGCCTCCCTTCTTGGCCTCCACAACCTCCCACCATACTGCAAGGTCCACATGGTTATAATATACCTCAGAATACACATCAAAGTCATCTTTTCTTTATCTGAAGATGAACTCCATCACAAAAGATAAGAAATAAAGAAGGTGTAAAGAGACTGGGAAAGTCCCAAGAGTAACCAACCAGTTCTCTAGGCCCAGATGAAATGTAAAGTAGACTAAATGATCAGGGCCTGATAGTGGTGAGACAAGGAGGGGCAGGGAAATGGCAGAATCATGACTAAGCAAACTACTCCTTAAGCTGGTCAGTGATGCAGGTGAGGCTCTAATGGCTTAAAGCTCTATCCCATTCTGGGAATGATAACATTTAGAGAGCACTTTGCAACACCTTAAAGTGCTATTAATGCTAGCTGAGAAGGTAGCAGCAGGGGCAGCAAAACCCTTCACTTGCAGTCAGTAAGCCACTGCATGGCCCCCTCTTCTGGTCCTCCAGTATCCTTTGGCCCACCCATTTTTTTGCCTCCCATGATCCTTCACTTGTTCCTATTGGGAGAAAAAAGATCCTTCCCATCAATCTCCTTGGCAATAAGGGACTATAAAATGAGTCCATTTTTCCCCTTGCTCCTTAGAAACAATTGAGTTTAAGCTTTTTAATTTGCAGTTGAGGAAGCGGAGAACAAAAGTGGTTCAAAGACTTGCCCTGGATTACACAGAGGTCGGACATGGCAAGTTTGAGATCAAAATTCAGATCTCCTGCTTCTCAAACTAAATTAGCAAACAGCATTTGCTATATGAACCCAGAGGAGAAAGAAGGCCAGACACCAGTGGACAAGGAAGTATGATCTTTAAAGATTTATCTACTATGAAATTTATTTTATCCTTATTTTCACCATTTTTATGAGCACCGATGGGCACTGCTCCTTAGAGAAAACCAATTCAATGATGAACCAGAAGCATGTGATGAGCAGACATCTATGGCTTAACTGTCCTGAGATGGATAGGAAGGAGGAGTACAAGAGGAGAAAGAGGAGGAGGAGCAGAAGGAGGAGCAGGAGGAGGAGGAGGAGGAGGAGGAGGAGGAGGAAGAGGAAGAAGAAGAGGAGGAACTCCTGTTAGACTTGAACCTGGGTCTGGCTCCCTCTTCACAACTCTCAGTTTTGATGCAACACATTTTAAAGTGACTGTGAGGATACACAATATACCTTGCTAATATTCTTATATAGGTAAAAATTTAAATATGCTCTCATTTAAATAATAATTCTTAAGTGAATCATTAAAATTGCCTCTACTACTAAAGAAGAGTCTTTCTTTCCAATAGTTTTCTGGGAGAACAGAAGTTTTGGAGGATGAGGCCACATTTTGGTTTTTGTCTTTGGCTTCCCGATGTCTGGCAATGCCCCTGACAGAGCAGATATTTCATAAATGCTTCTCCAATGAACGAATGCTATAGAGGGTGGAGGGGACCTGGGGATGAACTGTATGGAGGTTCTGGTGCCTCTTACCTTATATTTACTAGCCATGTGACTCTGAGCAAGACATACACTCTTTATGAGCCTCAGACACGTCCATAGCACTCCCCTCCTAGACTTATTGCTAGCTGGGGGAGCTCCCTCACTGGGACTGTACCCAAAATGATAAAATTATAGAACCTTCCAATAATCTTTATACAACCCTAGTCCAAATATCTTCACATCATTTTATGGAAGTGAAAACTGAGTCTCTGGTTAAGTGACACACTCAGAGACACACACACAAGAAACCGTCATAGGCAGGATTCAAACCCAGGTCTCCTGGCTCAGACTAAAGGCTGACACATTATGTTTCCTTGCAGATCAAAAGGAAGCATAGATAGATGTACAATCATTATCAACAAGATGGTCATTCATAAAAATTCTGTCTCTCAACCTGAACTCTGATGTCCTATTCAAGCAAGTGAGATCTATGACATTGGCTTTAGCCAATTTCAGTCACTCCCCACTTCTCCTGCTCTCTGGCTCCCTTCCTCCACTTGGCCCCTCTTACAATGATTGAGTTCCTCTCTACTTTAAGCCCTTCTGATCAGATATGACATTGAATTGAATGCCACACACAGAGACACACACATACGCACACACACACGCACACACTCACTCACTCACACACACACACACACACACACACACACACACACACGCACACCATCTTTGAGAGCCAACACAGCCCAGTGAATGGTAAACTCATAGTATAGCCAAGATGACTCTGGAGTGCTGTCTCTGCTACAAACTAGCTATGTGACCCTGGGAAAATCATCTAACTTCTCAGTGCTCCAGGCAGCTCTAAAACTAGAAAGCTGAAGAAAGTTACCCATCTGCCTAGGTAGAGAGAGAATTTCCTCACCAAAGAGGCTCCCTAGTCCAGTGAAATCACAGTTCTGGACCACAAACAAATTGATAAATGAATGAATGAGTCAATCAACCAAGGAATCAACAAGTATCTACTGAGGACCTGAAATGTCGAAGTACTCTTTAAGTCTGTATTTACAAAAACAAAACAACAATCTCTTACCCAAAGGCACTTAAATTCTACTAAGGTGTATACAATGCATGGTAGGTAGTGATGGGGGCAAAAGAGAGTACCAGCAACCATGGGGATAAGGAAAGGCTTCAAGGAGGAAAACTGTGAGAAAGATTCTAAAAATTCGAATCCTAAAATGAGGAAGAAATTCATGCAAGGACAACTTATGCAAATACATAAAGGACAAAAGGGGCGTGGAAGATCAGGAGAAGCTAGAAGCTCCGTTCTGACAGGGTATGGACTAGACAAAGGGAAATTCTGGGAAGTAAGGATGTAAAGGGAGTTTGGAACCAGTTTGTGGAGGAAGGGTCCAAAAGGCCAAGAGAAAGAATTTGCATTTTATTAGAGGCAATAAAGAGTTCCTGAAGGGGAGCACACACGGTTATGTGGTAGATAGAACCCTGGACTTGAGATCTGGAACAACCATGTTCCAACTGCCTCACATACGCACTCACTAGCTGCTTGACCCTTATTCCCAGTGACACTTAACCTCACTAAACTGCAGTTCCTTTATCTATACAGTGAGGATAATATAGCACCTACTTCACAGAGTTGGTGAAAGGCCCAAATGAAAGAATATATCTACAGCACTTGGCAAACCCTCGAGTGCTACATAAATGTGAGCTATTGTCATGAACAAGTCCTGGGCTCAGACTTGTGTCATAGGAAGATTGTTTTGACAGCCGTGGAGGGTTGTGTATCTAAATATTGTGTATTTATGTTTAATACTGCTAGCTTGGTGCCAATCTTATTGGGATGATCAATCGCCTTTGTAGTGTTTCTAGTACATAGTGTCTCAGTTTGGGGTCAGGTAATGGAGACTTTGGACCCCTGAGTGATTGAATCAGGGGGCTCTTTCTTCTTTTCCACATCCCACTTCCTGCTGGCAGAGATGGGGCAGAGAGAGGAAAGAGTGAGACTCAGTAAAGACCCTTCCTTAGGATCACTTAGATGACTCAAAAGAAGCAGCAAAGAAAGGATTTAAGAAGTACCCCCACCCCACCTTCCCTCCTAATTGACTGAAGGCAAAATTACTCTTTTCTCCCAGGTAAATACTGTAAGAAGGCTAGGAGCTGTGCTATACTTGACCCGACTTGACTCTTAAGTATAAAGAGATTAAATTAAGAGCATGAATGGTCTGGCTAGAAGAGGATTGATTCAACACAATATGAAGCATTTAGTATTTAGACTCTCTTGAAATAGAAATGGATTGCTGTACATTTTGAGTCCTCTTGCATTTTTCTGTGCACATGGCAATGCTTTTTTAAATTCTTTTCTGATTTTGTATTATTTTAGTTTTAGTATTTGTTTCTTTTTTCTTAATTTGCATTTAAGTTTAAATTTTTTTTAAATTACAAAAATTTAAAAAAAAAGAAGAGGATTCATTCAGGGGCAGAGACAAGATGGCAGAATAAAAGTGAGGATTTCTGCTTAGCTCTTCCAACACACCCTTCTAAATAACTATTAAAAGACTGTCAAACCAAATTCTGAGTAGGGTAAACAAGTCACAGTGAGTCATTTTTCCAGCCCAGGGAAGCTTACATGGACAGAAAGAGGGGTTTATGGACACTGGGGTAGAGGCTAGTTCAGAGTGCGGCAAAAGTGGTCCTGAACTAGCTATAGCCCTTGGAGGCCACAACAGTAGCAGCTGTGGTAGCACTGGGAGCACCCAGCAAGAGGACTGAACACCTGGTCAGAAAGAGATTCCAGGGGATCCCAGTATTAACACTAGGCACAGAATCAGGCACCATTTGGCAATTGTCATGACCATTACACAATTCTGGATCACAGTTCTAGTGCAGAGAAGAGCAACTGAGATCATGAGGGATCAGTGGCCTTATCTGTATAAGGACCACAGACTAGAAAGGTAGTGACCAGATGTCTACCCAGATTCCAACACTTTGGGAATACTGAAAACTTACAAGTACTCATTGAGCTATAAAAGCAGCAGAAACTCACAAAAGACAGAAACTCAGGTCAAACATCCCTTAACTCCCAGAGGTGAGCAGAGCCCAATTCTAACATAAAATCCAAAGTCAAGAAATGGACTGGGGGGAAGAATGAGTAAACAGGGATAGGGGGGAGCTGATTATAAAAAAAAACTACTATTGTGATAGAGAAGATCAAGACACAAACTCAGAAGACGAAATTTACTTGAAAAAATCTGCAAGCAAAGCCTCAGAGTAAAATGTAGATTGGGAAAGAACCAACAAAAATTCCTAGAAAAATTAAAGAGAGAATTTTAAAAGTTATTAAAAAACAACTTACGACTCTGTTTGTCTCAGTTTCCTCATCTATAAAATGCGCTGGAGAAGGAAAAGGCAAACTACTCCAGTATCTTTGTCAAGAAAAACCCAAATGGGGTATTTGCACATGACTAAACCAACAATTGGGGCAAGATGATAAATGTTTACATGTGGAATCATTCTTAAACAAAAAAATCAACTAAGAACAGTAGAGGAAAATTGGGAAAACAAATGAAAGAAATGCAAGAAAAGTATGAAAAGAGAATTAGCATGATAAAAGAGGCACAAAATATACCAAAGAAAATAATTCCTTAAAAATCAGAATTAGTAAAGTAGGAATTGGTAATTCCATGAAATACCAAGAAAAAATAAAACAAAGTCAAAAGACTGAAAAAAAATGAGAAAATGTGAAATATCTCATCAGAAAAATGAATGAAATAAAAAGAAAAAGAAATGACCTAAAAAACAGATTGAGGAGAGATAACTTAAGAACGATTGGACTATCTCAAAGCCATACTAAAGAAAAAAAGAACCTGCATATCACATTTCAAGAAATTATGAAGGAAAATTGCCCAGATATTTTAGAAACAGAGGGCAAAGTAGAAAAATTAAAATAATCCAACACTCATTTCCTGAAAGAGATCCCAAAATAAAAACTCTCAAATTCAAGAATTCCCTAGCCAGGGAGAAAATACTGAAAGCAGTCAGAAAAAAAAAAAAACTATGAAAATACAGCTGAGTCACAGTCAGGTACACACAAGATTTAGCAGCTACCAATATAAAGGAGCAGAGGACTTGGAATATGATATTCCAAAACGGAAAGAAGCTGAGATTACAACCAAGAATAACCTACCCAGCAAAACTTATTATAATAATACTATGAGGGAGGAGGGATGACAATTAATGAAATAGAAGACTTTCAAACATTCCTGATGAAAAGATGAGAGTTGAATAAAAAATCTGACATTCACAAACAAGACTTAAGAGAAGCATAAAAAGGAAAACATGAGTGAGAAATCACAAGGGACTTAAGCAACAGGCAAGTAGGAGGGTAACATGCTAAAAGAAAAGGGGTGGTGATAAGAGAGAGAGCAAATTAAGGAAAGCAGTGGTCAGAAACAGAATATAGTTGATTCAATCAATAAATAAACTAGCATTTATTAAGAACCTACAATGTTCCAGGCACAGTCCAAGACTCTGGGGACACAAAGAATGAAACAATCCCTATTCCCAATGAATTTATAGTAATGGAGAGAGGAAGTATTCTAAATCACTTAGGATGTAGACCTAAGACAAGCATTTATTAAGCACCCACTACATACCAGATCCTAAACTAGGTGCTAGGGATATAGAGACTAAGGTGAAACATTTCCTGACTTCAAGGAGAATTCTACTAGAGGAGATAAATGTTCAAGGATAAGTAAATAAATATATAGTAAGTAGCCCGGACTCATCCTCCCTGAGCTAAGTTAACTACAATTCCCTTTTAGGCCTCTAGGAATACTACTGAGGAGACTGGTCAGGAGAAAGGGGGGGGGGGTCTTTCTCTGATGCTATCCATTTGAACCCCCACTCTAGTATGTTCCTCCCATTATTAGCTACCAATAAATAATATGCCAGTTCCATTTAATCAAGTAGCTTTTTATAATGGATATGAACTTTGAAGATGTAGCAATCATGGAAGCACAAACATTTCTTCTCTAAAACCTCAAGGACACACTTCCCTCTCTATCAGCTCAGTCTCTGTGGAGAGTGGATTATTTGTGCGTGCTCTAAATCTCTATGAGGCATTTCTATAATTCGTCATCATAAATCAGGCTCCCCCAGACTATTCCATGTTGGGGAGATGCATCAGCTGGGCACTCTGGCAGTCCTGTGTTGTACACACCATGTCCTCTTGGCTTCCTGTAGGCTTTCAGTGAGAGAGTACAGGTCCCCAATTACAAGTGTACATACAAAATGAATGTTCTGTGATTGCGGAGGATGGCGGTGGATTGCAACTGGAGGATCAGAAAAGGCTTCAAGTAAGCGACAAAGGCATTTGATTGGGAGCTTTGAGTGGAACTAGTTGTTTCAGGAGGCAAAGGTGGGGAAGGAGTAGATCTCAAGCATGGGGGACTGCTGGTTGAAAGTAGAGGGGGGAAAAGATGGAATGTCATGTGCCTGGCTTGGGTGTGGAGTGCATGAAGGGAGGGATGTGTGATCAGGCTGGAAAAAGAGATTGAAGTCAGACTCTGAGGGAGGATGAGTTGACAGTATGTTGTAAAGGCGCCAGGGAGGCAATGAGGTTTTTTGTGAAGGAAAGAGATGTGGTCAGACCTGTACTCTTGGAATTTGGATTCGGTGGCTTTATAGAGACAGATTGAAAAGGAGGGAGCCCAGAATCAGGAAGAACACTTAACTAACAATAGCTAACGCAATACAAGAGGAGATAAGAGCCTGGGCAAGAGTAATTTTGGTGTGAGGGGGAGAGAACAGAACAGATGGGAGAGATGTCAAAGAAATGAATCAAGACTTGGCGGCTGATCAGATGGGAAGGGGAGAGTAAGAGGTGAATGAAAATGGAATATCTAGGACGACTCACAGTCTGAGAACCTGGTGGTACTCTTCACAGAAATAGGGAAATTGGAAAAGGAGTAGTTTGGGGAGGAGAGATAATGGATTTTATTTTGGATGTCTGAGATGCCTACAGTCCATCCAGGTGGAGACAAATGCAGGCAGCTGGAAAGGCTGGACTGGATCCCAGAAGAGATATGAGGACTGGATATGTAGATGTGGGAGTTATCAGCATAGAAATGATAACTGAATCCATGGGAAGTGATGAGATCACTAAAGGGAAGATGAATGTCCACAAGGGCACACCCTTGCCTAGGGTGAAGGAGGTCTAGAACACAAAGAGACTTCAGAAGCCACATAGTCCAAAGCATGAGGAGAGCAAGGACCAAAGAGGTTAAATGAAGTATCCAGAACCACACAGGTGATAAGGGGCAGGGGCAAGATTTTAAACAAGATCTAGTCAGTCAGTCACAATTAAGTACTTCTTATGAGCTAGGTACTATACCAAGTTCTAGAGATACAAAGAAAGACAAGAACGGTTCCTGCCTCCAAGAAATCCAGGTTCTAATGGGGGAGACAAGACATAAATAACTAGACCCATAAGAGACATATACAGATGAGACAGAAGGCAACCTGAGAGGAGAGGGCACTAGCAGCTGCCAAAACCAGCAAAGGTCTCTTAGCATAGATGGAATCTGAGCTGTTTCTTAAAGACAGTCCTGGAAACAAAGAGGCAGAGCATGGGGGCCAACCAGAGCAGAAGCACATTCGAGAAAGCATCACATTCACATTTATGGAAGGTGGGTGTAGCTGAAGTGTTTGGAAATGCCTGAAATATAAAAAGGCCATGAAGGGAGGAATGGGACAAGTTGTGAAGGATTTTCAAAGCCAAACCAAGGAAGGATTTTATTCTAAGGGGGTATGAGCTCTTTTGTTATTCAGACCAGACAATAATCAGCCTTAGATGCCCTGAAGCCCTATCTATCTCTCAGTTTCTTTAGATTGTGTCTGTGAGCTGTCACTTCTAAGTTCAGTCTGTTGTTTGATCTGAGACAGAGTAAGGAAACTTGTTTCAACTCCATGACACTCCCCTCAAGTCAGTCTCAGGCCACAAAATCACCACTAGGGTGAATCTGAGTGTCTGAGTGGAGCTAAAGACCTGTGTTCCTCCCAGTAACCCGTGCCTTTCCAATGAGTCTGAATACATTTGTGCGAGGAAGGACACACACACACACACACACACACACACACACGTATGCTGATCACATGAGTCAGGAGGCGGCCCATCCAACTGCGACTGGGCAACATGCATTTTTCTTCAGCACTCCTTCTTTGGTGAGGGTAACCCAATGACTATGGATCTCCCTGAGCGTATCTCAGTATTCGGGGACTAGATACAATTACTACACTATCCATGCCACCCAGGCCTTTTTCTGATACGTCATGGGCATACTCTGCATCACACCAGAGGCACAAAAGCTTTCATCAGCCTACCCAGCTACAGAGGCTTTGGGCATAGCAGCGAGAGGTAGAGGGCTCAGTTCCATCCCTGACACTCTCCATGGGACCCTGGAGAAATCCCTCTTCCTCTCTGGGCCTCAATTCCTCATCTATAAGATGAGGTGTTCGGATTGGATGGCTATTAAGGGCCCCCCAGCTCTAAATCTATGATCCTATGACTATGGGCCAGGTGACAGACAGTATCTGCTCTTCAAGACTCAACTTGAATCCCATCTCACTACAGAGTTAAGTAGATTTGAAAATGAGGCGCCAGGCTATGCTATTTTCCGTGATCACAACCCACGACACTGAAGGACACAGCCCACTTCTTAGAAGACGCAGGGTGCTTGAAGATGCTGGTGGGGAAGATGGGGAGAGGAGTATTAAAAATAATTTTATTACAAATTTTCATCTATATGAATTCATGATTTCCTAGGTCTGTTTTTCATCACTATTCAAAAGTTCACAAAACTGTCTAAAATGAACATGTTTTTAAAACTAGAAATAACAGCAAACATTGGACTGGTAGGAGCTCCTGATTGCTTCCTCTTCTGGAGAACAGAGAGGGAAGATCCTGAAGGAGGAGAAAGGTGAGTGGGAGGGGCGTGACTGATGACCTCCAAAGGGGATCCTACTTCTCAGACCTAGCTTCCAGATTCTTAGCCTGAGAGTTTGAAAGATGCCTGTTTGATAGCTAAACAGTGCCATCCTCTGGCCAACAGAAAGATTCTGTTGCAGCAAGATCCCCATAAAGCCAGGTTCCACTTGTGCAGAGAAGGAAAATTCTATTTAAAACCAGTCCTTTTTCAAGCCAAAATTTCAAGAATGAAAGACTCCTCCAATAGTTTCAAACAGCACCAGAATATGCATGACACTAGGTTATGCTACAGGGGATAGAGAAAGACTCATCTTCCCAGTTCAAATACGGCTTCAGACACGGACTGGCTGTGTGACCCTGGGCCAGTCATTTGACCTTGTTGGCCTCACTTTCTTCATCAGTAAAATGAGCCTGAGCCGGAGAAGAAAATGGCAAAGCGCTCCAGAATCATTGCCAAGAAACCCCTCGATCGGGGTCATGAAGAGTCCAACAGGACTGAAATGACTGAACAGTAGCCAAGAGAAAGAGGGTATAGTCCTAGGTTTACAAAATCACCTGCTGAGTAAACTGGAACAAAGTAACTAAGGTCTAGGGACATTTGTATAATGATGCTGCATTACTATCAGCAGCCGCAAGGGGGTAGGGGAGCAGCCCCTGGAGCAATGGCTGACCACAGAGTCAGGAGGACCTGGATGAAGATCTGGCCTCAGACACGCACTAGCTGTATGACCCTGGGCACTTAACCCCGATTGCCTCAAAAAAACGAGTGTTGTTCATTCTAACACATAATAAATACAATAATTGTGCAGGATGATAGAATGCATGTTGATCATGGGGATTTAAAGAGCACTTTAAAGCTCACAGAACGCCAAGCTCCCTGTCTCATTCAGTCCTCAAAATCAATCTGGGAGATAGGGTATTTGAGGCAAAGAGAGGTTAGTGACTTACCCAGGGTCACACAGCTAGTAAGTGTCTTAATTCAGGTCTTCCAGACTCCAGGTCCAGCGTTCTGTCCACTGGGCTAAAAGTCACCTTTCTGGCTCTGGCAATGAATTTGGTGTGTGGAAAGCATTTTTCTATTTTTAGCCCATAACCATGGAAATTTTTTTTTAGTTTTTTTTTTTTTTGCTTTTTTTGTAAGGGAGAAGGTAGGGTAATTGGTGTTAAGTGACTTGCCCAAGGTCACAAGGCTAGTTTTGGGTGTGTGTTGTGTCTGAGGTCATATTTGAACTTAGATCCTCCTGACTCCAAGGCCAGTGCTCTATTCATTGTGCCGCCTAGCCCCCTTTTTTTTGTTTTGTTTTGTTTTTTTGGTTCATTTTAATTAATCCTTACCAAGTTGCCTGTTTTTGATTACTGGTCTCCTGGGGCATTACCTCCTCCTGCTCTGTCCTTGGTGACTCTGGTCAACCAGTCTAGGTAACTGGAGAAATCCCACCCAGTTGCTCCCATAGACACGTGAGGAATTGAAGATACTTAATTCTTAAGACTGGAGGATACTTTGTCAGTTTGGGCCAGTGACACCTTCCCCAGGTCTCAAAGAAGAGAAAGGACAGTCAAGTTTGTCATCTTCGCCATATCTGTCTGGAGGCACTGGGGCTTCTGGCTCTGAACGGAGACAAATTGTGGTGGAACCTGACGCCTCTGGTTTCTTCCATGTCGGTGCAGTCCGGTGACACCGGCCTCCTGGCTGTTCCTGAACAAGACCCTCCACTTCCGGACTCTAGGGCCGTCCCCTTCGCCCGGAGAGCTGCTCCTCCTCATCTTTGCCTCTCTGAGATCACCTCTGATATACCGTGTGTATATGGGCATCCAGTTCTGTGCATGGTACCTCCTCCGTGGGTCTGTGAGCTAAGAGAAGCTGGCGGCCGGCAGGGCAGGGAGATGCCCGGAAGGGAGGGACAGCACGCTACAGTAGAGGGGCAATTGGGTGTCACTGGACAGAGCCACAGACCCAAGGTCAGACGGACGGGGATGCTGGCCGCCCTTCACCTTCGGCCAGTCCACCTGGCTCTGGTCTTGCCCCTGGACGCTGATGTCTCCAGTGAGGCTGGTTACTCTGCACTACACGGCCTCACTTAAACCCGACTGCCGGGCAGGTCACCGTCCTGATGTCCTCGGTCCTCTTGGAGAACGTCTGAGGAACAGAGGCGCGCGCATGGTTTTAACCATCGGCCAGAAAGAGGAGGACTTGGGCTCGGGCGTCCTGAATGCGCATTCTGACCCGGCCCTGAGTCACTGCCCGGGGACTTGGGGCGGGATTTACACTCCCTGTGGTCCTCCCACGAGCTGCGCTTGGAAAGGCCGAGGTCTCCGACGCCAAGCGGTCAGCTCGGGGCTGCTGAGGGCTGCCCGGCCCCGGGCAATGGGCGCACAGAGAAGGCGGGTCAAGGGGGGGGTGCCTGACGCCCCCAGGGGGGGCGGTCCGGCCTCGGCTCGGTCACCCCCATTAGAATGTGTGTGACTGGGGGGGCCGCCAGGGGGCGCCAGGCACGACCGCTCTTCCCCAGGCCCCGGATGTGTGACCCTGGGCAAGTCACTTGACTCTTTTGCCTCAGTTTCCTCATCTGTCAAACGGGCCTGAGAAAAAAGCGGCCACGCCCTCCGGGATCTGAAAGCCCCGGGCTGTGGAGGAAGGTCGACCGGACCGACCCAAGGGCGCTGTGGGGGTAAGGCCGCAGCCCACCCCCAGCTTCTCCTCCCGCGTCAGGCTCCGCAGGGAGTCCCACCCTGCCAACCACAATCCTCCGTGGCTGCCGAAAGACGGGCGCCCCAGACTTGGACTCAGGCCAGGCTGACCTCGGCTTCCTCTGCTAGGCCGTGGGCGGGGAATTGGGCGGGGCTTGCTTTCCGGGACTCCTCTCCCACCGCCCAGGGGCAGGGCCATGCTGTCAGAAGGATTGCGCCTGCGCGGGGTGACGCACTAGAGAAGAGGCGGAGCTCGTGGGGAAAGGCCGCGCCTGCGCTGAGCGCCAAAGGCTTCCTTCCGCCCGCAACAGGACGCTAGAGGTCGAAAGAGGCGGGAAGCGTCAGAATGTCTCTTTGCGCCTGCGCGAGAGTGGGGGCCGAGGAGGAAGGCGAGCTCCCAGGTCCCGGTAGCGCTTGCGCAGAGCGAGACGCTTGCGGCAGACGAAAGTGCGCGTGCGTCGAGTCCGAGCCCCGCCCTCCCGGTCGAAGCGCGCGCGGTGACGCTCCCGGCGCGGCTGTTTTTGAACGTGGTGGCGGCGCTGTTGTGAGAGGAGTTCGGTCCCCTGCCGCTGCGCGGTGTCCGTAACCGTGACCATGGAGCGGCAGCTCACCCGAGACCAGGGCATCACCCTGCGCGGCAGCGCCGATATCGTGGCCGAGTTCTTCTGTGAGTGCCGCCCTCCCCCCCGTGCCGGAACCCGCGCTGCCTCAGTGTCCCCGCCTGTGAAGTGGCCGCGGAGTCCCCGGCCCGTAGTGGTTACGTCATTTCAGCCTCGTCTGACCCGCCGTGACCCCGTCCGGGGCTTTCTGGGCACGGATACCTTGTCCAGCTGAGGAAACTGAGGCAGGCGGGGCTCAGTGACGGCCCCAAGGTCATCCAGCTAGGAAGGGCCCCTGTTACACTGGAGGAAACTGAGGCTGGGGGCGGGCCTTAGGGCTCGGCCGGGACCCCTGCACCATGGCGCATCTGGGACTGCGGTGGCTGCAGCAGCAACAATATTGCCTAGGGCTCTGCTACTGTATCCAGTGGGGCCACTCCTTCTTTCTGTCATTGGGCACGTGGAGGGGCCGGGGCGGGCTGGCCAGCCCAGCCCCTAAAACGGGAGGTGGGGGGGGGAGGGGCAGAGCTTCGGCTCCCCCTGCTGCGAGACAAAGCCGCGCCGGGCCCCCTCCTCCCCTGGGGCTGACCCCTCGGAGGGCTATCCCCCGGAGAGAGCCTGAGTGAACTTAGGATGAGCGAGTGCCAGGCTTTCTGTATGGTTGGTGGTAAGAGGTGTTGACTAGCGATGTTTCATACAGCCCTGTACTGAATTATAGCCGTGAGAAAATTCGCGTTTTTATGGCTATACACGTTAGCTGACCATACAAAAGTAGGACGGGTGGGTGTATAATTACCTTTAGTAGTAAACTTGATTTTTAACTGTGGTTTCATTTCTTTTCTCCTTAATTGGACTTAATTTGAGGCATTTTGTGACCTTCAAAAAATTTACTATTTGTTTTCAGCGTTTGGCATCAACAGTATCTTATATCAGCGTGGAATATACCCATCTGAAACCTTTACCCGGGTGCAGAAATACGGACTGACTTTGCTTGTGACAACGGATCCTGATCTCATAAAATACTTGAATAATGTGGTGGACCAACTCAAAGGTATTTGAGCTACATTTATGGTTTTGCCAGTTTCCAGGCCTTGCCAAACCAGATGTCGGAGAATCTGGGTTTAGTCCAAAAATCAAGATTCTGCCCTGCAAGGGTAGCATTTGAAGTAGATGTTGATGTCAAAAAGAAATGGTGTCAAGAAGTATTTATCAGGTGTCTACCATGTGCTGGGGCTGTACTGTGCCAAGCACTGGGAAGCCAAATAAAGCTAAGATTGCCACTGTTCTCAGAGGGCTGAGAGTGTGATAGAGCACCAACAGCTGGTACAAGCAAGCTAAGGGTTCAAAATGATTATCTGAAATACAAAGGAACTGTGGGAAGACAAAGCCATCTATGATTTAATCTGAAAACTAGTGTTTATGCATCAAACCAGGTCACCTAACTCTTGGGAGGAGGTCAGAGATAAGGAATGGTTTTTATAACAAAAGAGGAATTGGAAAAATTACAGAAATTCGTTTTGAACATAATTCGTTTGGACAAGGCAGGTCACCTCCCTAGCTAGCTTCTCCCAGACTTTCTTAATCCTCTCCTCCAGGTAATGCCTTGGTAACCAGAAAGTATACTGGGAAAGAGGAACTTGTGAACAATGGTTAGCACCCACCCCCAATCTTCCTTAGCAGAGTTCTTTACTCAGCTTAGACTCTAGTTCAGAGGTGGAACACCTGCTCTAGCTAAAGAGGAAGTTGGCCAGAGGGGGTGTATTTAAGGTGATAGAATTGTAATGCGAGTTGGGGCAATGAGGCAGCACCCTAAATAGAGTTGACCTTTGGACAAGAAGACTTATTTGAATGGTGCCTCAGACAAGTGACCCTGGGCATGTCACTGAATTTCTGCCAGCCGAAGTTTCTTCATCTGCAAAGCAAAGCTAATTAGTGAACTATAAAAGTGCTTGGCAAGCCTTGAAGTGCTGTCTGAATGCTAGCTGTTAGTACCATTAAGAGTATTCTGGATATAGTTTTATTTTCCAGCTTTGGGATTTTGTAGCCATGATGACTGAGAGGTCAGAGAAATAAAAAATATAAAATTCTCCAAATCCCCAAATTAATGTGGGTTGTTGTGATAGAATGGGAAGTTAGAGGGATGATGGGGGTCATCCTAGAGTGCATGGACACACCGCCTTCGTTATTAGATCTTGCTTCCAACTCTGGAGATCCGGGGAGAGACCATCTCCCATTTGGAGAGCAAGGCCCCAGAGCAGATGTTCCTCCAGGACCTCATATTGCAGGTGAAGAAGGGGCTGTAGAAAGGTGGCCAGAGAAACAGAAGAGACTTGAGCACAATGCTTTCCTTTAAACTTGCCTGTTAGTGTTTCAGAAATAGGAGCTTCTTCCGTAAGCCTGAAGGATGTGAGCCCATACCCCTGCATTTTCCACTACTCTTTTTTAAAAGGAAGCAGTAGGAAGAGCCTAGTCAGCAAGCCTTGACTAAGCACCCACTTTGTGCGCCAGGCTCTGCTGCGCCCGAGGGATACGTGGAAAGGCCAAAGTCCCTGCCCTCAAGGGGCTCACGGTTTAACAGAGACAAGAATGCTCAAACACGACCTGTTCAGGATAACTTGTAGATCTTTAACTAAGGAAGGGGCTGTCTCTAAAGGGGGGCTGGGAAAGGTGTCTTGTGGAAGGTGGGAATTTTAGCTGAGACTTGAAGGGAGCCAGGAGGCAGAAATGAGGAGGGAGACTGCCCCAGGCACTGGGCTGGCCAGAGAGAGCGGCTGGAGCTGAGTGGTAGAGGGTCTTCTTGGTGACCGGCCAGGAGGCCAAGGGCACTGTGTCAGCGAGTGGTCTAATGGAAGGACTTTGCAGAGGTAGGAAGGGGCCAGCCAGGTCGTAATGGGTTTTAACCACCATGCAGAGGATTTTTCCTTTGATGCTCTTATTAACAGGGAGCCCCTAGAGTTGATTCGATTTTGAACAACAGCTACGGAGGGCAGGGTGATCTGGCAAGGACTTGAGGCCAGGGAAGACTTTCAGTAGTCCAGGCCTTAGGTGCTGAGGGCCTGCACCAGGCAGGGGCAGGGTTAGAGGAGAAAGGGGCGTGTATATGAGAAATGTTATGAAGGTAGAATCAAGAAAACATGGCAGCTGGATGAATATGGGGGGAATAGAATAAGAAATCGGGGGGAGGGACACCTTAGTTTTGAGCCTGGGTGACTGTGATAAGGGGGTGCCCTCCAAAGTATCACATGCATAGAAGAGGGAGGTGAGGCTTTGGGGGGAAAGAGAATGAGTTCAGTTTTGAACAGGTTGAGTTTGTGACGTCTAGAGACATCTAGGTCTGGGTGTTAAGTAGGAGTTTAGAGATGTGAGACTAGAGGGCATGAAAGAAATAAGATAACCAAGTCTGTGGGATTTGATGAAAGCACCACATGAAATAGAGTCAGAAGAGAGGCCCTGGGTCTGGGCCCTGGAGACACACAATTACCAGGTATAACCTGGAAGAAGATCCAGGAGAGAAGACTGAGCAGGATTGGTCAGACAGCTAGCAAGCAGGATCCCAAAAACCTAGAGAGGAGAAGATCAAGAAGAGGTGGGGGGCTCTAATGGGAAAAAGCTAGAAGCATTTCCAGTAAGATCAAGGATGCCAACTATCACCCCTCCTATCCAATCTGGTACTAGAAATGTTAGCAGTAGCAATAAGAGAAGAAAAAGAAATTGAAGGAATCAAATCAGGCAAAGAAGAGACTAAGCCATCACTCTTTGCAGATGACATGATATACTTGGAGAAGCCAGTAAAAACACTTCTCGAGACAATAAATAAATTTAGCAAAGTGGCAGGATATAAAATAAACCCACATAAATCTTCAGCATTCCTATATATTTCCAACAAAGTCCAGCAGCAAGAGATAGTAAGAGACCCCATTTAAAGTTGCTGTAGACACTATAAAATATCTGGGAATCTACCTGCCAAAACAAACCCAGTACCTCTATGAACACAACTACAAAACACTTCTCACACAAATAAAATCAGTTCTAACTAATTAGAAAAACATCAATTGCTTGTGGCTGGGTTGAGCTAATATAATAAAAATGACAATTTTACCTAAATTAAACCACATATTTAGTGCCCAATAATTACTTTATACAGCTAGAAAAAAATAAATCTCCCAAATCTACCCAAAAATAAATCTACCCAAAAATTACTTTATACAGCTAGAAAAAAATAGTAACAAAATTCATTTGGAAGAACAAAAGGTCCAGAATATCAAGGCAATTAATGAAAAGATGCCAGGGAAGGTGGCCTAGCCATACCAGATTTTAATCCGTATTATAAAGCAGCAGTCCTCAAAACTGCCTGGTACTGGCTTAGGAATAAAGTAGCGGATCAATGGAATAGACTGGGTACAAAAGGCTCAGTAGTCAACGGTTGTAGTAATACACTGTTTGATAAGCCCAAAGAACCCCGTTTTTGGAATAAGAATTCACTATTTGACAAAAACTGCTGGGAAAATTGGAATATAGTATGGCAGAAACTGGGCACAGATCATCATCTAACACCATACAACAAAGTCTAAATGGGTACACAACCTAGTTTGTATAAAGGCTGATACTGTAAGTAATCTGGGAAAGCAAGGAATAGTTTACCTGTCAGATTTATGGAGTAGGGAAGACTTTATGACCAAAGAAGAGGTGGAGAACGTTATAAAATGCAATATGGATAATCTCAATTACATTAAATTGAAAAGTTTCTGTACAAACAAAGCCAATGTAAC
>CM053601.1:5532881-5556983 GCA_028646575.1 Pseudocheirus occidentalis
AGGAAGGGAGGGCCTCAAATGTTATTAGTACCTAGAGGAGGTGGCCAAAAAACTCTTACTGGAAGCAATATTATATACCTACTTTCCCATTTCCATTTATTTTTCTATGAAAATATAATCGTCTACATACATATTGAGGGTGCCCTTGATAAAGGCATGCAAAGGGACTGGAAAGGCTCCACAAACAACAGTCATGTGCAAACCACATTCAGTCAGTTGACTAGAATTTCTAGTCTACTAAGTGCCAGGCATTATGCTAAACTCGAAATTAAAAGGGAAAGGCAGGCAAAAAACAGTCCCTCCTCTTAGGAAGCCTATAATGTAATGTAAATAGAATATGCAAACAACTGAGTACAAACAAGAGACATCTTAATTGAGATAATTGACAAAGGAGAAACAGTAGTATTAAGGGGGATTAGGAAGCTTAAAGGCTCCTTACAGAAGTACACACTAGCTAAGACATGAAAAAAACTATGGTAGCCAGGAGGCATAAATGAGGATGTGTAGCAAACCAATGACTGCAGATGCCAATGAGGGAAAGAATCAGGAAATGGAGCATCCTGTCCAGGGAAAATTGAAGAGACCAGTGCCACAGAGTTATGCAGAAGGTGTGATGCATAAGAAGACTGGTCTGAAAAGATATTGGTAAGGTAAAGGTCTGAGTTGGCCAAGATAATGGCAGAGAATCTTCCTCTTTGGAATGCTCCTCTACCATAAATATGATGAAAAGTTCAACAAAAATCTTGAACATAAAAACAGTGTTAAATTTTGTTAAGCAAACTATCACCTTGAAAGGTCTATGCTTTTCCTTCATGTGTCAATCAATCAATGAACCAACAATGAACCAATAAGCATTTATTAAGCACTTACTATTGGCTGGACATTGTACTAAGTATGGATATAATATTTGTGCAACAAAATCATAGAAGATTCTGTCAAAGGTGCAGCAAAAGAGTAACTTTGATGACTGCCTGGCTATTAAGCTCAAATAAGGCATAACCAGTGAGACATATGCTTGCCAATGCTGTTTCCTGTCATCATGGATGACGTCCATTTAAAGTTCAAACAGAAGGTGAAGTCCTCCAGATGCTTCTGTTTGTGGATAATATTTGAGTAATTGCATCAAGCCCTGGAAAAATTACAGAGCTTCCTAGATAAGATCCATAAAAATCTGGCCTAACTATTCACCAAATGAAAATCAAATGGATGAAGAATGCCTATTTTCCAAATTATGATATGCAATTGGATGGACAATCCATAGAGCTGGTCTCTCAGTAAATACATCTTGGACAGGTACTATGATCTCTGTCAAGAACTGCATGTGACAGCAAGAGTGATCTGCGCTGCTTTAACAACAAAATTATTTAAAGAAAAGGTTTTACCAAACTTTTTTTTTTGCTTTTTTTTTTTGGAGGGCAGTTGAGGTTAAGTGACTTGCCCAAGGTCACACAGCTAGTTTTTTTGTGTTAAGTGTCTGAGGCCAGATTTGAACTCAGGTACTCCTGACTCAAGGGCCGGTGCTCTATTCACTGTGCCACCTAGCCGCCCCCAAACTCTTTTTATGAGACAAATGTAGTTCTAATGGCAAAATCAAGACAGGATAAAACAAAGAATGAAAATTTTAGGTTAATTGCATTGCTTACTTTTGGCTCAAACATTTTAAATAAATTCCTACAAAAAGACTAGAGCAAGCTGGATTTTTATGAGGAATGAAAGAATGGTTTATCACTAGGAAAAATATTAACATAATTATGATATTAGAAGCAACAACCCAAACCACGCGATTGTATCAATCAGTGTAGACAAGGATTTCAACAAATTTCAACATTCATTAATTCTAAAAACCCTGCAAGGCAAAATCTCAGAAGTTATTTTTTAATATGATTAAAAATATGTATGTGAAGCCAGAGTTCTATAAAATGGGAATGATTAGAAGCTTTTCCAGTAAACAGTGGCATAAAACAAGGATGCCTCTTTGCTCAAGTATTTGACAGTTCAAAAATGTGCATGATAATAAAAAGACAAGAGAAAGAAATTGAGGGCATAAACATGAGCAAAAAGGGGAAAAAAACTATGCCTCTTGCTGACATAATAGCTTTCTTTAAAAAAAATGTATTTTCAGAAAAGAAACTGAGACAATTGATAGTTTCTGAAAAGTAATAGGATACAAAATAAATGTACAAAAAAATTAGAATTCCTCTAATAAGAAAATCCAGACAAAAACAATAGAAAATAAAAGGGCCATATAAATAATGATGAAGAGCATCAACTATCTGATAGTCAATCTGCTATGTATGATAAAGGCAACATAAACACAAAAAGTGTCTATCAAAATGGCTTCAGTCTCCAAAGAACTCAAAGGGCAGTGCCGAAGTGCACAGAGGACATAGCAGGGCTGGAACATATTATCAGTCAAGAACAGCATAAGATATTTAAATGGCTTAAAGAAAGTCATCTGAGAGATTTAAGACCAGAAAAGAAAGTGGCCTGTCATGCGGAGAATGCCAAGAATAACCGATGGACAGCTCAAACACTCCATTGTTATCCACACAATACCCATAGAATTAAAGGAAGGGGGCAGCTAGGTGTCACCACAGTAGCTAGAGTGTGGGACCTGAAGTCCAGAAGATTCATCTTCATGAGTTCAAAACTGGCCTAAGATGCCTACTGGTTGTGTGACCAAGGACAAGTCACTTAACCCTGTTTGTCTCAGTTTTCTCATCTGTAAAACAAACTGGCAAAGGAAATGGCAAAGCACTCCAGGATCTTTGTCAAGAAATCACAAATGAGGTCACAGAAAGTCTCAAACATGACTAATCAACCAAACAACTCTGTGACAGGTTTGCAAGGGGAAGAAAAGCACTGGCAAAAGTCACTCAGGATGAGAGGACTTGTAGAGATGGCAACTTGTAACCCCAGAGGGAGTACCCACATCAATTGTGTCACAGACATAAAAATATTGAAAATGAATTTATTGTTGTGTAGTAGAAAGAACTCTGGGTTTGGAATCCGAGACCTGAGTTTGAATCCTGTCTTTGCAATTTACAACTTGAATGACCTGAGGGTAATCATAAAATCTCTTTTAAGCCTCAGTTTCCTCATCTGTAAAATGAAGAGTTGAACAAGATAATGTATATGACCCCAACTCGCTATGAATTATGTGACACTGAAGTAAAGAAACATCAGTAAATCCTGAACCCATCTACAAGAGTCCTTCCTTAGATTTCTCACTAAGCTGTCTTCATAGGATCCCAGAGCTGAAAAGGACCTCAGAGGCCATCTAATCTAATCATACTTGCCTAAAAATCCCCTCTCCAGAGTCTCCTAAAAGCACACAACTAGGCTTTGCTTGGAGGCCTTTGTTGAGAAAGAAAGCTACGAACTCCAGAGGCAGGTCATTCCACTTTTCAAGAGATCTTTCTAGGATTTTCTTTCCTGACATCAAAAGTTAATCCTAATAGTTGCTTCTCTACAGTATTCACCCATACCTTCTAGTTCTGGCCCTTGGGGATAATCAGAACAAAGCAAATCTTTTTTTTTCCAAATGAAAACTCTTCAACTTCTTGAAGGCGGCCATCTTGTTTTGTCAGAGGCATCTTCTTTCCGAATTGAAGATCCCTAGTTGGGGCTGCTAGGTGGTGTAGTGAATAGATCACCAGCCCTGGAATCAGGAGGACCTGAGTTCAAATCCAGCCTCAAAGACTTAGCAGTTACCAGCCATGTGACCTTGGACAAGTCACTTAACCCCAATTGCCCTGACTTCTCCCCTCCAAAAAGACATAAAGAAAAGAAAAGAAAAGAAAAGTAAACAAAAGAAAAGAAAAGAAGATTCCTAGTCTCTTCAACCAGTTCTGATATAAAGTTATATTGAGGTCTTCACCATCCTAGGAACCCCACTCTGAATGCTCTCCAGCTTATCCATAGCCATTTAAATTTGTGCCCTATGGAAATGAAGGCAAACCCTATCTGAAGAGGACATATTGGCTGTGTGACTTAATGTCTCAGTGGCCTAGGCAATCCTCTAAGACTATAAATCCCAGAGAAGGGGATGCCCCACATTGATAAATGAGTTTCCTCCATCTGAAAATTCCCTATACCAATGAAATCACAAATCCAGTTCATATCTCCAGTCTCCTACTTGGTTATTCTGAGTTATCCTCCCTCTCTGTTTTGCATCATTCTGGGCTTTACTTCATTCAAATTCTTGATAAAAATGTAAAACAGAACAGAGTGAAGCACCTATCCCTGAGATAATCCATTAGAGATTTCCATCCAAGTTGACATTGCATCATTAATATTGTTCTTGGCCTATTGCTGGCAGACTCCATGTTCCCTCCTCATCCCACATCTTTCTCAAAGAAATAAGGCACCTTGTTCTTCTGCAATCCTGAAGGACTTCTCTCACCCTCCATGATCATTCCCAGTCCTTTCAGTTCCTGGGAATACAGATTATTGAGATCTGAAAGAACTTGGACTCATTAAAGTACAACATTCTTATTCTTGTTATCTTAGGTTTCAACTTTCTAATAACAATGTTTTGTTGTCCTTCCCATTCCAAAGATAGTTATCATAGGCAGAGAAAAAAGAAGTAAATCAGGGAAGGACCACCCCATCTCACAAAGGATAAAGGACAAACCAAGCACATTCAAGGTCATCCATACTATAGACTTTTTTCTGGTCTAATTTCCAACCACTAACTCTAACTCCCCCCATTTATATTTCATTACTTAAATGCTGAAGTGAATTGGTGAGCTCATTGATATACATCTAATCAGATTTTTCTTGGGTGATCTGTTTTAGGCCATTTCTTATATTCGTTTCATCATCAGTAATATATTACAACATGCTGATGGCCACTAGGATTTTTGCCATTATCCTTTTGATCCCCGTTTGTTTGGATTATTTGTAGATCCTTGATTCACAGAAATCAGCATCAGAAAAAAATGTTGGCATCAAAAATTTAAGTTTTATTTCAGGGAGATGCTTGGTATAATTGAAAGTACTGAATGATTTCCCAAAAACAATTCAGCCTGCTCTCAATCTGCTGTTCAGTTATAGTATCAGCTCATTTTTAATGGGTAATATTTGTCCAATATAAATGTGTTAAAAGACCCACTTGTAAGAATCTAGATAACAAACATTCTTCATCCACATGTTTGTTTCCTGTGTGACTGGTTACAAATTCTTTTTTAAGTAGTAGCTGTGAATCTTATTTAGATGACTCCAGAGTATTCTGGGATTTTATGAAATCTGCAAAACGTCATTCACCAACAGATGCATGTAGAAGAATTTAGGGATAGGCATCCCCTCCTCCACTTGTATTTTATGTTGAAAAACTTCCAGGATAATAATAATTATTATTATTAATATTGTCATTGGTTATTATTACTACAGCTAATATTTATACCACTTTAGGTTTTGCAAAGTACTTTGCCAATATCATTTCATTTTACCCTCACAACCTTAAGTGGTTGTTGTGTGGGGATTAAAATTGTCCAGCCCACAATGAAAGAGATTGAGGCAGAACTCTAAGCCAATGGCACTTTATTAAAGGGTCCGTGGTCCCCTCTACTGAAGTAGACCTCAGATCTCCCTCATGATTTGAGATGTCCCCTTCTTCTAGGGCCTTATATGTATAAAGTTTGATACCCAAATATGCAAAAGAGGTATGATTAAATACAGAATTCCATTGGTGGACATATGATGCATAAGCTATTTTAGCAAAAATGATCTATCAGCAGGGTCACAAGTTGGGTGAAGCTAACAAGGTGATCATAAGCTGGATGTCCTCCCCAGGTTAGGCAGGAAGAGATGGTACAAGCTATACATATGGTCCAAGAACATATTGTAGAGGAATTTCCATACCATGCCACAATCCGTGCTTGGCTTGTTCATGTAATTTGAGCAAAACAGAATGGAGATATCTTTGTCAGAATTTTATGGTTGTGCAAGTGAGCTCCATAACTGGTAGACAAGTAATGAAGATTGCATTAAACTTTGAGGCCTATTATAGGGCCTTCTATTAGAATCTACAATCCTATGTAACTTATACAAAGTAGGAATTAATAAATTGCTTATTCTTATACATATTATTAGATGATGGACTAAATATGGATTACTAAATGAATTTATTAAAATAATTACTAACAATCATTACCCAATCACAAAATCATAATGAATTGATTAATACCGATTAGACTTTGAGTAGGGGTCCTCAATGAATCATCTCTCTCAGTTGTTTTGTTATTTTCAGTCATGCTCAACTCTTCCTGACCTCCTTTGGGGGATTTCTTGATAAAGATGCTGGAGGAGGTTACCATTTCCTTCTCTAGCTCATTTGACAGATGAGGAAATTAAGGCTAAAAGGGCTAAGTGACTTGCCCAGGGTCACAGAGCAAGTAAGAATCTGAGCTCAGGTTGGAACTCAGGTCTTCCTGACTCCAGGCCTGGAGCTCTCTTCACTGCACCACCTAGCTACTGGTAGTGGCAAATAGTTTTATTGAGCATACAATTTCACTTTTTACAGACCTTTGAATATTAATGAGAAGAAGCCTTGCATAGAGGATAGAAAGCTGTCCTTAGCATGAGAAAGGTCTGATTTCAAATCCCAATTTCTGAAACATACAGTGCTGTGTCACCATGAGCAATTCTAACCTCCCATTGTTCTAGCTCTTCTCCAAGGTGCTGAACTGCCTTGGTAGATGGAGGTTCCTCATCCAGGACCTCCCAATACAAGTGAAATCACAGGCCCAGTTCATATCTCTTTCTCTAAGAAAATTAATATTAAAAAAATCACTTCACAACATTATTTCAGTTATTGAGTGTATCAAAGGAACTTGAATGATCATGATGAAACAGGGAGACTTCAGGAAAAGCTGAAAATTTATAAGGGACAAAAAAGACAATGGCGAGTGAAGAGGAAGACCTTTAGATACAAAATACAAATCCCATACCTCGGGAAGCATTTGGAGGCTTGAATAACTCTAGAAAAGGGGGAGGCAGCATGAACCTGAAATACAACAGAAGTGAGACATGTGAAAAGTTCAGCAAAAACAAAGAATTTGCCTTTCAGGAACCCAGATCTATGTCTTTGTTCTTAGCCACTCGTCTACATTGAAGCCCAAAGGAAACTGGGGAGTGTAACTGACTGGTAGCCATAAGCCAAGGTAGTGCTCCTTACTAAGGAAAATGGCATGAATAAGGAATGGTTGTTGAAGAGTTGAGGTTAAACCACTCCAATACCCTACCTTGGAGCCAAGGTTCTAAAACAACTAAAGAAGAGGGGCTTCTCCCCAGCTGTGGCTAAGGGTTCTATGAGAAGCTTAGCTCAGCTGAGCAACAAATCTACTCTTTTACCACTGATATTATACCCCACAGAAAATTTGGTGAAGACTTGGTGGGAATGAAAGGTCATCATGGGACTGTAGTGCCAGAGCTGGAAGTTTCCTTGGCTGCATTTGTTCATTATATGTGTGTCTTACTTCTATCACAGTTTAAATTCATGCCCTTCTTTCTTGAACAGACTTTGTATTTGTAGAATAGTGGAGATGTGTTGGCTCTAATGTTACTGAGGAAGAAAATAGTTTGTTATACAAAACCTTTATAGAGGTTTTCTGTTTGTTTGCTGCTTTGCTTCCAATTTTATATTTAAATGATCTCAGCAGGATCTAGTATAATTGAGGATCACACTAAGCTTTCTGCAAATTTGCCTTTTCCTCCAATGCTTCTTATTGTTCTGAGGGGTGATACTACTCATTATTTCCCATTAGCCTTCTTCCTTAGGTTATGTAAGCCTTATGTTCTAAATCAGTGGTGCCTTTAGCCACCATGACCTTCTACTTGGCAAAGAGATCAAATGTCTGCTAACCATCAAGATTTCAAGTTAAATTGTCCTGAGAAACAGTGATAGTCTGTGCTAATTCCTGTTTCAGCAGCAATCACTTGTTTAAACAGGTCAGGTCATAACTTTTATTGACCTGCTTGACACACTTTTTTTTTCCTTAAATTAGGTGGTGATTTTTGTTTTTGCCTAAATGAGTTCACTGTAAAGAGAAAGCTGATTTTCATGACTCCTATATAAGCATCTAAACATTTATGGCCTGATAAAATATAGTCACGGTCTTTTTTTTAACTGCATTCACAGTCCCGTGATTCTCTTTGTGAAAAAAGTACTTTGACACAGTCATATGTAGTCTACAAGCCTTTAGAATCTTTCTTTCTTGATTCTAAATTTTCCAACATGTCTGTCTTTATGCCCCACACCTACTTTTTTATTAAAATATCATTTTATTTAATTTAGAAGATCTTATCATGTTCCATATCAAATTTCTCGACCTCCTCATACCCTGTGTGTGTGTATACATATATATATATATATATATATGTAACACTGGAGAGTGATACTCAATTATCTTCATAGACTTTTTGCATATGTTCCCAGTGAGTACAAGGGTGTTAAATGGCCAAGTACTCCATAAAATAAGGTCACTTCTTACCCTTAGAAGAAGAATAAATCTAATCTGGCAGCTACCCTTTGTTTCCTCCCTAAGGAAAATCCTATAAAGGAGACCTTTCCTCCTTCATGATGAAGACTCAAGTACCACTTTGTACATGAAGCCTTTCTTCCCCCCAGCTGCTGGTGACCTCCCTCCCAAACTGCCTGGTCTCAAACTCCTTTGGATGTATCTTCTATAGACAGTGCTGTCTATAAGTATTTGTTATCTCTCCTTTTAAAATCCTTACAAATAGGGATTTTGTATGTGTGTATTTGTATCCCAAGTGCTGACACACAGTAGATGCTTACTGAATGACTGTTAATTCATTAGTTAAAGAAGTGAAGGTAAAAGCCAGGAATTAAGACCCAGAACAGGGCCTGGTCCCATAGACAACCTAAGCTTGATGTCCCAGAACAAAGCTGCAGTAGAGGGTAGCAAAGGGGATCAGAAAACAGCCCCACTTACAGATTGTGGCAGGGCAGTGACAGTGGAAGTCAGACTGCAATCAATCAGCAATCATTTATTAGTGCCAACTAGTACCTGCTACTTAATGAAGTGCTGGGGTTCCAAAGAAAGGCACAAAATTAGTTCTGATTTTCTATGAAAAAGTCACAGTCTGTCCAAGGTACAGAAGGGTACAAGATTAGGCAGGGTCTCCCTGAGCCACCCAAGAGGTCCCAATTCACAAAACAATGAGGAGATAGGAGGAAAGAAGAACAAATTCCAAATATGCTGTGGGTTGAAACAAACCTAGGGAAAGTCTAGCAAAAAGAAACTAAGGGAAACCTTTAAATCTGAAGAGCAAACAGATGGATGTACAAGATCCAGGGAGTAAAAGGAATAGCGTTTTGCAAATCATAGAAATAAAAGATGGTCTCCAGCCTCCATATAAGGTTGGGGGCCTGAGGTCCGAGGCTCACACAAGAACTTTCTAGTGGATGTACCAATGACATTTTGGCATGTCCTACTGTGTGAGGCTGTGGTAAATCCAAAAGAAGAGAGTAACTCCAAAGAACTATAAGAAAAGCTGTGGGGGATAAGGGGAATGACTTAGCCATAAGGACTCTAACAGTTCATGAAAGAAATGAAGCAACTGTTTTTAAAAAATGAAATCAGCTGTCTCAAGGATAAAAAGTGGAAGAACAAATAGTGGGAAAGAGAAGGTGGGGAAATGACCCAAGTAATGGAGTATCTGAAAAACAGAATAAGTCAAGCAGAAATGAATGATTCATTCAGATAAATGTTAGAGCAAAACCTAAACACTGAAAAAAAGAGAACTTATGCAGCATGTACTATTTTTTTTAATGACTTAGAAATTAGGCAAGGGAGAAATAATTTAGGAATCATCAAATTCCCTCAAAACCATTACCAAACCAAAATACCTCAATACTATAGTTTAAGAAATCACAAAATTACCCAGATATATTAGAATTTACATGACAGAGTGAAATTGTAAAGAATTTATTTGCAGCAACTGGGTGGTGCAGTGAATAGAGCATTGTCCCTGGAGGCACGAGGACCTGAGTTCAAATACAGCCTCAGACACTTAACACCAGTCATGTGACCTTGGGCAAATCACTTAACTCCAATAGCCCTGCCTTTCCCACTCCAAAAAAAAGAAAAGAATTCATTTCCAACTACTAAAAGAAATCCCAAATAGAAAAATACATAGGAATATCACAGGCAATTTTAATTGCTTCTAAGTCACAGAAAATACACTGCGATTATCTAGGAAAAAAAATGAAGATACCAAATAGGTATAATCAGGTTCATACAAGATTATTCTGCAACTATCATAAAGTGAGATCTTAAAGAATGACATCCTACGAGTAGAAAAGAGCTTAAATCATGATAATATATCCTACAAAATGGAGTATAATTATATGGAGGGCAAAATGGTTCTTTAATGAAATCAAGGACTTCCAAGTATTCCTGCTGAAAAGGCTCTAGAGTGGAGTAGAAGTTCTGAAATACAAACTCAGGAATCCAGAAAAACATAGAAATGTAAACACACTGGATGAAGGGAAAAGGATTGTACAATGATGCATCATTGATGCATATTTTAATGAGGGGAAAGAAATATGTCCTCTTCGAACTTCATTGTTTCCCAAGGTCACAGAGAAAATGAAATAAGATCACCAGAGGTCCTGGTTTTGGTCTATTTTGAGGGTCTTAGGATAAAATGAAGTGGGAGGGAAAGGAGAATATGGTGGAGAGAAAAAGAGGAGGAAGACAGAAAGTTCCATTACACCATAGGAGTACATTAGATAAAGTGCATACAGACATGCAGAAAGAGTAAGCATCTCATGACTTCACTTTTATCTGAACTTGACAAAGGAAATTTGAACACACCCACACACATAATTATATACGCACTGGCACATACAGTTTGGTGTACAAATACATTAAATGCAATGGGCAAGAAGAAAAGAGCTTGGAGAGCAGAGTTGAAGAGAGAGTAGGATTGGTGATGGGATTGCCATAAGCAAAAGTAACTGAAAGGTGGGAGGGTAAAGCATGGAATGTGTGTAGGGTGTGGGAAATGGATTAAAGGAAAGCAAAAAGGGAAATCCTATGCACAGGAATGAGGCAAAGAGGAAGAAGAAAGGGGGCAAAACGAAGTAAAACAGATTGATTCACTTATCTGGAGAGTTTCCTGAGGAGATGGGGCAAAGTAGGGAGGAAGGGAGTGGCAGGAAGAATGGCCTGGATCCATATGGATCCATCTGGCTCCAGAGATTGGGAGTTTTCTGTTCATCTCCTAAGGCAAGGAAAGGATACATGGTTTGGGTCTGGGGTCAGACTAAAAGGAACACCCATGAAGTGGGAAAAGAAAATTCACAGAGAGGAGAGAAGCAGCAGCATTTCCCTGATTCCTACACTGGAGCAACATTCCTACTCTGGAGACAGCAAAAATAGAGCAGTTTGACCAAGACAATTCAGCAGTTCACTTCATGATACACAGGCCTCCAGAGAGACAGGAGGGAAAAAGATAAAAGATAAGACTCCTTTGTCGACCATTGACCTCCTCACAGTCATCTTTGTCTTCTTGTATAATGTTTATCAAGGTGACTAGCTCAAGGCTAAGAAACAACAGGTTCAGCTTTAGGGAACATGGGAGTACTGAGAGTACTCATTGCCTTAGCCCACCTTACTTTGTCTGGGCATGAGTGGCACTGGTTTTTGTGATTTTAAAAAAATACTATTAAAGTTATTTTAAAATTAAAAAATACTATTAAAGATTCAATCCAACTGATTGAATCTTATTTGTCATAAAAAAACTCCTGTGGCTGACCTGATTGGTTCACTTTCCCTTTGTCTGTGGTTAAAGGGTACTGGGACAGCTTGAAGAGCAACACAATAAATAGTAATCTTTTCTAATGCAGAACTGGGATCTGGGAGCTCAGAGTTGTTAGCTTTTCTCACTAACTAGGAATGAAAGACTAATCAGTAACCATTAATTTTAATGTTTTTTGACTCTATTCCCAAGGACAGAATTGAAAGGAAAATAGACCTTTCAGTCTACCTCAATGAGACTAGACTATTGGTTTTACTAAGTTAAAAAAAAAGTGCATGATTCACTAAGACCAAGGGGACCCTAAGACTATTGCAACACCTAGTGTTACATAGAGCTTATTAGTGTGAAGCCAACTCCTCTCTCACTATCTTTTTCTTTGTTAAGAGTGGGGTGAGAAAGGGAAGAAACAAAAATACAAGAGGATAGATTGGAGAAAAATGCAAAATTAACAATTATAACTATGAATATGAATGGAATAAACACACCCAAATAAGAAAAGAGGATAGTAGAATGGATAAGGAAGCAGAATGTAAAAAAAGATTGTTTACAAAATGAAACAAAGATTGATGCAGTTAGACAAAGGAGCACAGTTTATTTTTTCAGATGAAATAAAAAAGGTGAAGTAGCAATGATTTCAGACATGATAGAAAACATAAAAACAGATGATTAAATACTTTATGCTTAAAAGTAGTACACATAACTTAATGTTGATAATTATTATGCATGCACTTTATAGCTAGCATATGAATATTTAAAGAAAAAAATAAGTTAGAGAGAGAAATATATATTTAAATTATAATGATAAGAGACTTCAATATACTCTTTTGGACCTAGAGAAATTTGACAAAAAGGTAAACAAGAAATAAATTAAGGACCTAACTAGAACTTTAGAAAAGTTAAGGATGATAAATCTCTGGTGATTCCTCAATGAGAAAAGAAAGGTGTTTACATATTTCTTGACTATGTATGCCATCTTTATAGAAAATTGATCATATTCTAGGACACAAAAACCTCCTTTAAAATGCAGGAAAGTAGAATAATTATTAATATATCATTTACTAAACACAATGCAATTAAATTTTATTCATTAAAAAATCTTTCAAGAAAGAATTAAAAATTGGAGACTAAGTAATTCAAAGAATGGGAGATGGTTAAAGGAAAAATCAGAAAAACAATAGAAAATCTTTTCAAAGAAAATGAAAATAATTGAACAACATACCAAAACTTTTAGGATACAGCTAAAGAGTCCTTTGGGGAAATTTTATGTTTCTAAATATTTAGGAAAAAGAGAGAGAAAGAACAATTCAATTAAATGCAAAGACAACTTTAAAAAAATATTAAAAATCAACAATCAAAACTCAGCTAAACAGCAAAGTAGAAATTCTAAAAATCAGACAATAGGCTAACAAAATTAAAAACAAAAAATAAAAACCTATTGATTTTTAAAAGGTAGAAGAAAATAAAACTGGACCAAAATAAAAGAGAATTCACAAGTAAAGATAAAAGGAATAAATCAGTTTGTCCAAATTTATGCTCAGAAAATGTTTAACTTAGATGAAATGTATATTTATGAAAAAAAGAAAAAAAGAAAAATGATCATTACTGGAGGGGCATCAGGAAAACAAGATTGGCAATATTGGCAGAAGAGTAAATTGGTTGAGTCATTCTGGAAAGCAATTTGGAACTATGCCCAAAAAGTTAGTAAATTATGGAAACTCTAATCAAGCAATAGGTCTATACACTCAGAGATCAAAGAGTGCCTGGCACATTGTAAGAGCTTAACAAATGGATGCTGACTATCTGTATGAAACACTGACTGACTGACTGACTGACTGACAATCACTATCCTCAAAGAGCTAACGTTTTTTTGGACATATTGTAACACATGCATGAGCAGCTTCCCAAAAGAATGCTACTGTGAATAGTTGATTACTGATCACACAGTATAGTGAACACTCCATTTATTCCATAACAAATCAAGGCAAACATTCACAACAAAAATTACAATATAATATTCACAATATTACATCTTATCACAGAAAATCACAATATAGTGTTCACAACAGCTTAACATTTAAAATGGCCACATAGTTTTCCCCAAAGTGGTCACAGTATTAAGAACAAAGAACAAAAGAATAATCATCTGGTATCCCTAAGGAGGTCTGCCTCCTCACTCGGTCATTCAGTCATTTCACAATACAACAGTCAATCTTCCACTCATGGGGCAATCATAGGTTAACTTAATCAGTCAGTCATCTAGCAATCAGTCACTAAGTGTCATTACTCACTAAATACAATCATTAGAAAATCCACACAAACCCCCTACCCCTCAGTCTCTAGTAAACTTCCATTTTGGCAGCCATTTGATATCCAAGGAGAGGCCTTTTCTTCATCTTGACTCAGGTGGTCTCTCAGATTCCCTAGATCCCCTTCCATGGTCCCAGCTCCTACCTGAATCCACCAATCAGTCACCTAGATACAGAGGCAGACAACTCCCAGGTTCTTGTCCAGTCCTCTGGACAAGTTCTTACTACACACTGAAGTTTGCCAAGAACTCAAGGATCAACTGAGACACAAAGTCTTATCCCAGTCATGCTTCCACAGTCTTCCAGCAGTTAAGCTGTCCCTAGGACCCAGAAGAAATCTCAGTCTTCCAGGTGGCCTTCTCCAAAGCAACTTCAGCCTTCACCAGATTCTGGTCTCAAGAAAATTCCAACTCAGTTCTCAGTCCAGCAAGTAGCAGCCCAGCTTGGAGATGCTGGGAAAATTCTGCTTCCTCCACCAGAAACCTGCCAGTAGGAAAATTCTAATTCTGACTGTCTCTCTCTGGGACTCTTCTTATATACATACAAAGCATTGGCTTTCTGTTTCAGCCAAATCCTTCCTGTTATGTCAGCAACAGGAGACAGAGTTCATACCCTCTTCCTCTTAGCTACAAAGATTTGATTAGTTACTAAGGGCAAAGTATCTGCATACTTGATATAACAAAAAAGTGTCTTCAAATTTAAATTAATTACCATTACAGGTATGTATAAAAATAAGTTATCAAGATGGGTGAGAGGTGGATATAACATGTAAAAAATGCGTGAATGCAAATCTATTTCCAGAGAGATGGAACACTAACACCTTGAGGATCAGGAAAGGTTTCACAGAAAACGTATGTCCTGAACTGAGCCTTGAAGAAAAGTAAGGATTCTAAGGGACAGACATGGGGGACAGCCTGGAAAATACAACAGAGATTAGTTGTAATGGCACATTTAGGGAATAACTGAAAGGCTGGTTTGACTCAAATATAGAGAGTATGAAGGAGAACAAACTGAAGTAAATTCAGAAAAGCAGATGGAAGCCCTGTTATGTGGAGGTTTCAGTGGTAGGCAGAGGACTCTCTTCTTGGAATCTCTGCTACTCCATTTCTGAATAACAAACAAGGATCAGAGTCATCAAGTTTGTGTGCCTGGTAAAAACATCTAAATAAGATCTCTAGGTGGACAGCCCCTGATGTCTCATCTTGCAATGCTTCTGCGAAATGTTTTTACATGACTGCATTAAATGTGACTTAAGATAACATTAATGGGTTTGGCTAGGTACAGAGTGAACAAAGCACCGGCCCTGGAGTCAGGAGGACCTGAGTTCAAATGTGGCCTCAGACACTTAACACAAAAAAACTAACCATGTGACCTTGGGCAAGTCACTTAGCCCCAATTGCCCTCAAAAGAAAAAAAGCAAAAAAAATGAAAAATAGGTAACATTAATGACCTTGGGAAGTGAACAATGAGATCTCCGAGTTCTTTCAATTTAAATCATGGATAAATAAATGCATATATTCCTTTCTACCCAGCTCCCAAGAAACCAATCACAAGATCATCCATTTAGAGGCGGAAGGAATCTTAAAGGCAATCAAATAGAGCTCCCACAGTTGTGAATTCCCCTTGGTCACAGATAATGACTGACAGAGCCAAGTTTGAACCCAGATCTTTCAATATCAAATCCAGCACTCTTTGATGCATCTCTCTAATCAATTGTACCTAAATGTCTGCAGTACAATATTCAAAATACTGTTCTTATGTATAAGATAGAGAGCTGTGAGCTCCATAGCAGTGCAGTCATGTAGATTGGAAATGGATTATGTTTCAAAGAGTAGCCGTTAATGGCGGCCTCCAGTAAAACTAAGGACCTCAACCCAGGTTCACCAATCTATTTCCACACACTATTGCCATGGAGTAACAAGGTTATTAACTGTCTTTCTTATTATTTAACATTCAAATCAATGACTGCAAAGAACACTCATTGTTTCTAAATTTGTATTGGGGGAGTACTGTGTCTTGTTGTTATTCTTTTACAAAACCAGTTGTGAGAGGCTGTTGGCTGTACTGTGGTCACTTATTTTTTAGGAACTGAATACCATATTTTTCATACCCAATAGATGTATAAAAACCAGGTGGCATTGGTCAACAGGACAGATCAAGTTGTCAATAATCCTGAAGCCTAAACAGGCAAACATAAGTAACTTGTTCCACCATTTGCCATAAGCAGACATTTTCTAGCAACTCACTCCTTTCTAAGCCATAGGTTTCCTTTCAGATCTTTATTTGGACTGCCTTCCCATGGAAAGAAAGAATTCCCTCAACCTTTCATGTGTAGCCTCTGTCTCTGTACCTCATAGCTTCCATCTATGAAGAGTAGTCTCTCTGTCTCTGTCTGTCTCTCTCTCTCTGTCTGTCTCTCTCTCTTTCTCTCTACGTCTCTGTCTCTCTCTGTCTCTGTCTCTCTGTCTCTGTCTCTCTCTCTCTCTCTCTCACACACACACACACACACACACACACACACACACACACACACACACACAAACTCTCCCACAAACAAACGTTCATCTCTATTAAGTGTATAGCTATGAAACTTCAGCCAGTTTGGAATGACAAACTGAGCTGCTGCTCTGTCCTGTCTGACTCTTTCTGACCCCATTTGGTTTTTTTGTTTTGTTTTGGCAAAGATACTAGGGAGGGTTGCTATTTCCTTCTCCAGTTCATTTTAAAGGTGAGGAAACTGAGGCAAACAAGGTTAAGTGATTTGTCCAGGGTCACATAGCTAGTTGATAAAATGTAAATAATTCAGGTCTCCCCTCCCATAGTTGCTCTCCAATTTTTCCCCCTTTCTCTTCATGTGCATTCAAAGAAGCAGAGCTAACCCTGATTTGGTATCTACCTGCTTTTAATCTAATTTTAAATGTATAATAAGAAAATCCAATTTATGACTCAGAGACAAGAATTAGAGATGCAGACCAGTCCTTTGGTAGTTGGACGAGGCTTTCTCTCCACTGTGCCCTGTTCTCTGTTGGAATGGGTACAAGAAGGAAGATACCTTAATGAGAGCTAACACTTACTCTTTCCTATGTGCCAGCACTGTGCTAAGCATCTCATAAATATTATCTCATTTGACACTCACAATCCTACTACCATTTTTCCGATTTTGCAGTTGAGGAAACTGAGGCAAACAGGGTTAAGCAATTCACCCAGGGTCACACAGCTAGTAAATGCCTAAAGTTGGATTGAACTCAGGCCCTCCTGACTCCAGGCCAAGTGTTCTACTTGTTGAACTACAGAGCTGTATATTCCTGACTGTCCCTTCACTCTATCATATGTTCCTTGGAACCTGAGACTCTTCAAATCAAAGTAAGAGGAGTAGCAAAGTAACCTCTCAGGCCACAGCTGAACTGGAAACATTCAGCATCCTGGGCCCCTTCTTCCACATCACTGCCACCCTACTTTATCTTCAAGATCAAAGTCCTGACCCCCGGGGTAGGGGGAGGAGGACTGGGGCTTTCTCTTAGAGCCTGTAGAAACTAGATGAGGCTCCAGACAAAAGCAGCCATGCTCTGCCTGGCTTTCAGACTGAAGAGCCCCAGTGGCCTCTGGGAGGAGAGCTTCATCTGCTCCTGAGCCAGTCTCTGAATGGGGGAGCCCACTTTAGTTGCCCTGATCAGCTGTTTGGAGGAATGAAATAAATTTGCCTCTGATATGACTTTAAGTCCCTGAGCTTTAGGAAAATAAAGATAATGGAATTTTGTGTAATTAGATAAAGTAGCTCCATGCTATTAATCTGATTGAAAGAGGTCACTAATTAGAGTGAATATAGAGGGATAGTTTTGCACTGATGAAATAACCCCTGTGTTCTAGCCGGCCTGCTTTCAATTAGTTTAGTCCACACTATTAGGCAAAACCAAGCATGCAGCCTGGCAACACAGTGGTCTGGGCCTGGCGTTCAAAAAACCCAAGTACTGATCCCGCTGCAAAACTGAGACGAGTCATTTAAACTATCTGCCTCACTTTCCTCACCTGTAAAATAGAGACCCCAAAACACCTGCCTCACAGGGTTACAAGAAGGTAAAGTGAGGTAATCTTTGTAAGCATCTATTAAAACATGGGGAAATACTCATCACCATGATCATTGTCATTAGCTATCAACAAAGTGTGATGTTCAGTTTACTCAGTGCAACGTTCTGTGAATAAACAAATGATTTTCACAGATTCAATAGCAAAATTGATGTAAAAAAAAATCCTCTGGAGAGAGTGTGGGCCTGGGTCTTGGTCTTGGCTCTTTCCTAAGCCAACAAACTCAATAGTTGATTGTGGAAAATACCTTACACCCAGGAGATTCTGGGATGATTACAGCCGAGCTGTGAAGCTGAGAGGGAGCTAAAAGGTCAGTCAGACCAACTCCCTCATTTACAGATAGGGAAACTGAGGTTCTAGCAGGGCAAGAGACCAAGTCAAGGTCACCATTTGAATTCAGGTCCTTGGACTCCAAATCCAGCATTCTTTCCACTTGTAACTTGTGTGAGTATGGATGAAATCCTTCCCCTCTCTGGTCCTCAGTCTCCCTTGTAATATGACGGGGTAGCTTCTATGGGATGTTCAGGACGATAAGTACCTCTGGTGTGAGGGCTGCCAAGCCCTTTTCAAGGCCGTTCACCCACATCTTTGTGTCCACCTGTCACCCAACTCTCAGCTGTGACACGTGCAGTGGCCACACCCTGGTAAAACCATCTCCATACATGGGTTAAACTAGGTAGAGGGTAACTGACAGACTTCATCTCTGGTGATGAGTTAGGAAGGTATTCAACCAAATCCCGTGAAGACTTCTGATGAAATGGATGGGTGGGAAGAGTCTGTTCCAATGGCCATGAAGGCAGCTGAAATAGGTGCTGTGGAGTGCTTAAAGGAGTTTGGTCTAACCCCAAAGATGCCAAACGCATCTGCTGTACCCTGGGCCACCACCAGTCATCTTGCCTTTGCCTTGCCTGGACTTCACTGACAGGAGGAGAGAGTGAGGCTGAGGACTATGCTTAGTGCTGCCACACTTAAATTCAATTCAAGCTTAAAGCAAGACATTACCCATCACATTGTTATGTTATTAGTCCTCATGGAAAATGAAGGATGAACAAGAGGGTGAGGAGGCTGGGCCAGACCATGATGAGTATCACTTTTAGTCTTAATTCCTACAGGATTAGGGCAGTAAAAGTCTCTCTACAACTCAGCTACTTCCTTCCTTCTTCAGCAACCTTTAAAAGACCACAGCCTCCTTTCATGCAGCTCTTGGAATATTTGGCTTCCTTCCAGACTGAGCTGCTCCTGGGACATCAAGGGAGGCATTTCCTCATCCCCTTAATTCTCAGTGTTCCTTCCCCCTCCAAAAAAGTCAGGTATTGACTCATCTGTTTACACAGACTGGCTTCTAGATGATGTAATGGATGGAATACAGAGCCGGTCAGGAAAACCTGAATTTCATTCCAATCTCAGACACCTACTAGCTGTGTGACCTAGACAAATTGCTGAAACTCTCACGGCCCTAGTTTTCTCATCTGTTAAATGGGGATGATAACATCAATGTTATCATCAATCTCCCAGGATTGTTATAAGAATCAAATGAGTGAATCTTTGTAAAGCACTTTCTATTGCAATATATATAAAGCACTTCATCCATGGTGTCCTAAAACTCTTAGTGCAGTTTAAAGCTTTAAGAAGCATAAAACTGCAGTAAGACTTTGGGGGCATCTTGTATATAAATTGAGATCATATATGTATATATTATATATACATACACAATATATACACTCATATATATTCACATGTCACTATAAAAATGCTAGCTATTATTATTTTTAATTATTGTATCTCCTCTTCCCCCCTCATGGATTATATATATACTCCTTGAGTAGACAAACTTTTCCATTCTTGGTTTTTAGCCCCCCAGTTTTGAAGATCTGCTGGATACTGTGCTGGGTAGAGAGGAATGATCTGAGATCCTGCCCCCAGCTCTGTAAAACTCCAAGTCCAGGGGGTGAGTGAAGACTCATCCCTGAAAATGTGATGCTAGAGCTCAGAATTTCCAAGGACAAGAGTAAAAGAGCTAGGCTCCTGGAGGAGGCTGAGTCCTCCTACTCAGGTCCCTATACTGAGCAAATAATTGGACACATGTAAAGTGCCTTGTGAACCAAATGTGCTGTGTAAGGCCAGCTGTTACTCTCTCCCCAGCACTACCCCCACCCCAATGTTATTGTGCTTTATTTTTCAAATGTTTTCTATTCATGCCCTCCCTGGGGCACACATCTTCCCCAAACACACACCCCCCACAGAATTTCCCTATGGTATTATGTGTGCATTTTGAGTTGTTTTTTTCAGTCCTGTCCAACTCTCTGTGACCCCAATTAGAGGTTTCCTTGGCTAAGATACTGGAGTGGTTTGCCATTTCCTTCTCCATCTCATTTTACAGATGAGAAAACTAAAGCAAACAGGGCTAAGTGACTTGCCCAAGGTCACACAGCTAGTAAGGGTCTAAGACCAGATTTAAAATCAAGAAGAAGAGTCTTTCTGACTCCAGGCCTGGTACTCTATCTACGTCCCCACCTAGCTACACATAGGAGGCACTTAATAAATGCTCCTTGAATGAACTATAATTCAAAGCAATATGATAACCAGTTCTTAGGAAAGGTTTAAGTAGCATACTGTGCAACCAATGAAGGAAGGCTTCCTGGAAGAAGTTGTATTTAAATCGGGTATTAAAGGATGGCTAGAAATCCAGCCAAGGTGGGAGGAGGCAGTAATGTAGGTATTCTCATTTCATTCCAATGCTGAGATTTTAATAACTGAAAGCAGCTTTGGTTCTGTGATCATTACCCAGGCAAAGGAGTTGATGCTTTTATTAAAAAAATTTTTTTGTTAAAGGCCATTGTTTCATTTTTTTTTCAATGAAAAGACAAAGTCCTTTCCTCCAAGCCCAGTTTTCCTGGGTTCCCCAGCAGCTGCCTTCCCACACAGCGAGTGGTGTTTGGGTGTCTGTCAGCCAGGGTTCTAAGCAGGTTCAAACACTCCCTCTCAAAGAGAACACCACTATGGAGACTGGGAGCTGGTGACCCTGTCCACAGTTTTCCAAAGGAAGCCCACACAAAAGAGCTGAGGGCATTGAAAAGTGAGTCCCCACTTTTATGGGTTTCATTCTCCCCAGACCTCAGACAACAGCATTGTCAGGAAGCAGGAGCAAGCCCAAAGGGCATTCCAGTCATTGATATGCAAATGCATGCTCCCAAGGTCCCCCTGGGCTTCAGCATTCCGGGCTCTACCATTGTCACACAAATGGTTTGTGAAACTGAGCAGGGCATATTCAGCCCCAGAAATACGTGTCCTGCCCTGTGAAGAAATTTTGTTTGCTGCCCCTGAGCTCCCCAGACATGAAATCCATAGAAGAGAGACTGTGAAACAGGCCTCTCTCATGGGCTGTGACTCTGGCAGCTACTTTGCAAAGGCGGGAAGGCCCTGATGCTGGATGCCTTGTGTTATTACTTTGAGAATTCAGGTTCTTTTCATTGAGACACAGGTAATAGGACACCCACCGCCTTACTTGGAGACACAAGGGTAAAAATAAAGTTTGTTCACACATTTTGTTAATAAAATCTGAGAAGTTCTTGTGGCCTTCTTAACATAACTATGACATTTTTTACAATAGGTTTTATAATTGTCATTGGTCTTTGTTAAAAAAAATTATAAAGTCACATGAGAAGGTAGATATTTTACACATACATACAAGCACGCTCATGCGCACATTCATATACTCACTCACACACACACACACACACACACACACACTCACACACCAAGGAGGGAAGAGAATGAGCATTTATGAAGTGTCTGCCCTACAGCAAAGGGCAGCTGGGTGGTATGCTGGCTAGGACAGTGGTCCTGGAGTGAGGAAGACTTGAGTTCAAATGTGACCCTGAACAAGTCACTTAACCCCTCTCTGCCTCAGTTTCCTCAAGTAATAAATGAAGATAATAGCATCTACCTTGTAGGGTTGTTTTGAGGCTCAAATGAGGTAGTCAGTGCTACACAAATGCCTGATCCTGCTTCATTTTATGGTAGCTGTGGTCCTTGGGCCTAGTGTTTTAGACTTTACCTAAAGAAGACTCGACATTTGGCTTATAGGCCATTGCTTGCATTCTAACTCTTGCTTCTGTCTTGCATGCTTCTTTGCTTGTTTGCTTTCATGTGTAGAAGGTCTCTCTGTAAATAGTTCATGAGCATGGCATGTCACTCGTCATGAAAAGATGAACTTCCAGAGCAGGGAGAAAAAGGAAAAAAAACCCAACTCAGCAGAGACTCCAAGTTGGAAGCCAAAGGAGGGAAAGACAGAAAAGGTAGCCATGATGAGGTCTTCCCATGGTGACCCAGTACGAGTAGCCTATTTGGAATCCTCATGCTTCCTTAACGCATAGGCTTATACCTTACAAATCTGAGCCAGACCCTAGTGGCGGAGGTGGTGGCCAGAGCAGACCAATGCTACACCACGGCGGGTCCGAAGCACTGAAGGAGCCTCTGGGTGCTTGACTCAAGGTGAGCAGAATGTGGCGCACAGTTTGGATGGGACTGGAAGGATCCAGTTGAGGCAGAGACAGATTCTCCAAGCCTAGGTCCTACTCCCATTTGCTGTGGAGTGGGTGTGGGTGTGTGGGTGCGTGCGCGTGTGGGTGTGGGTATGTGCGTGTGCGTGTGTGTGGGCGTGGGGTGTGTGTGCGTGTGTGTATGCGTGCATGTGTGTGCGTGTGTGTGAGTGTGTGTGAAAGGGGACTGAATGGTTCACTAACAAGTGTCTGAGGCCGAATTTGAGCCCAAGTATTTGACTACTGGAGTTCTAGCCCCTGTTTGACTTAGCTGCCTCTCCTGGCAATAGTGTTAACATAAAAACGATTATAAGAGACAACTTCTCTAAGCTGTGTCCATGGAGGATTCCCAGAAGAGTTCATCTGAATAATGAATGGGTTGGAACACATGATCTCCAAGGATCCTTTTAAATCTCAAATCCTGTGATCCTGTATGTAAGAATGAATGGAATCTATCCAGAGCCAGAGGTAAGGAGATGATGCCATTTAGTAACGATAGAACATAGACCAAAATTCGGAAAATGTGCCAGATTTCTTTGATTAGTCATAAGTACTTAGCCTGTGGCACTTAAAAGCTGATGTTTTGGTTTGTTTTTCCTGTATGACCAGTCTTACATCATAATGTGTCTCATCCTTCAGGTATGAGTTGCTTTTTATTCTCAGAGACAGGTATAATAGAGAAACAGCTTTGGACTGAGGAAGCCCTGGAATGCAGAACCTCCTTGTGTGACCTTGGGCAAGTCACCTTCATAATGTCCCCAGACTGTAAATCACCAAGCACTTCAAGGTCTATGATTGTGTCATGAAAACAAAAAACATGAATTTGGATAGACTTCAAGAGGATAGTAGAGGACAGAAGGACCTGGCTTGCTACGGCCCATGGGGTCAACTAGAGTCAGGCACAACAGAATGACTGAACAACAGCTGATAAAGGCAATTTCCTCACTGACTGACAGAGGGGGAAGGAGGCTTCTCTTAATAAAGAAACTCAAAGTCTGCATCATCACTCAAAGTACCAGAAATGCCATTTTCTCCAAGGATGATCTAACCAGTGACTGGAGGTATGGGGAATTAAAAAGGAGTCGGGTTATGTTAGCAGTAGCAATTAGAGAAGGAAAAGAAATCAAAGGAACTAAATGAGGCAAAGAAGAGCCTAAGCTGTCACTCTTTGCGATGACATGATGATGTACTTGGAGAATCCTAGGGAATCAAGTGAAAAACTTCTGGAGACAGTAAATAAATTTAGCAAAGTTGCAGAATATAAAATAAACCCACATAAATCTTCAGCATTCCTATATATTTCCAACAAAGTCCAACAGCAAGAGATAGTAAGAGAAACCCCATTTAAAGTTACCACAAACATTATAAAATATTTGGGA